>KV908370.1:7500-25000 GCA_002005505.1 Botryococcus braunii
TGAACTGGGCGTACAAGACTATTTTCTGGATCGCGATACCGTACGGGAGATCGGGTCTTTGTGAATTTGCAGGATACTGCTTTTTCTGCTTACTTGATTTATTCATTATACTTTTCGTGACTGATATGAAAGAAGTGAAAAGGAGAAGACTATCCGCCAGAGATGAAACCTTCGGCGGCGTCGAGTTGATGCCGAGAAGCCTGTGTGCGATCGGTGACTCCCACACGACGTCTTACTAACGTAATTGGTTATATAATTTTTCAACACTCTCATCGTGCACACCAGCAACTCATCGTATCTCCTCCCCTCAAGCTCGGGCTCTAGGACGTACCACGCCACTTGATCTCCACTCTTCACCTCCCGCTCGTCTGTTCTAGCCCCCTCCCGAACTTCTTTCAAGTCCTGCATGCCTGAACAGGGGAAGCATTCATGAGCAGCTTTGATGACTACACCGAAACCCCTTGGAAAGAAGTGGTGGCTGCTCCAAGCCTGAAGGCTACATCACGTATGCCAGATGAGACAGATGATGCATCATTCACCAGCAGTGGTGATGAGGGCAAGTCTTTTGGCAGAGACAGTGGGAAAGGGGAAGGAGCTGAAGGAGTGGAGTGCGGGCAGGAGGGACCAGCACCTGAAGAGGTTGTCTTCAAAATGCAGAGACGGGACACAATACCTGGCAGGCAAGCTCACAGGTTAGTTGTCTGCTCGAGCCTGCAGAAAGATACATGGAGGGCAGGCCTGTTTGTGTATTTTCGAGGCTTTCCGGGCAAGTGGTTCGTGTATGGCTGACTGTGCTTGTGCATGTGTTCTCTCTCTCTCTCTCTCTCTCTCTCTCTCTCTCTCTCTCTCTCTCTCTCTCTCTCTCTCTCTCTCTCTCTCTCTCTCTCTCTCTCTCTCTCTCTCTCTCTCTCTCTCTCTCTCTCTCTCTCTCTCTCTCTCTCTCTCTCTCTCTCTCTCTCTCTCTCTCTCTCTCTCTCCCCCCCCCCCCCTCCCCCCCCCCCTCTCTCTCTCTCTCTCTCTCTCTCTCTCTCTCTCTCTCTCTCTCTCTCTCTCTCTCTCTCTCTCTCTCTCTCTCTCTCTCTCTCTCTCTCTCTCTCTCTCTCCCCCCCCCCTTTTCCTCTCTTGCATCTTGGGTTACAGCTAAGGACAAGGGGAAGGAGGGGGCGGGGCGTATGAAAGGGTGAAAGGGAGGGGTGGTGGCAGGGAAGTTGAAAAATGAAGAGGTGGGTGGGGTTGCATGTGTTAGGCAAAGGGCGTTTTGGCACTGTTCCATGTGAGAGACATCAGGATTTGTTCTCAGCCCGCCCCTGATGCAGCTGATATGCCGCGGCTGTTCAGCATGGTGTGTTGGCGCAGAAAGGGAGTCCCAGGGGCGGGCAGCGCGAAGACCTATGCAAAGGGAGGAGGCCCCCTCAAGCTGCGTCTCCAGCAGAATTTGGGCGACGTTGTTGATTTTGATTTGGAGACAGCGCGCCGAGAAGTCGCGGATTTTGGTGCGATCCCTGCGCCTGACATGAATGGGATATCGTGTAGATGCGTCGGACAGTGCTCAGACAACGGATGGAAAGGCTCTTGCCCGTAGCTCTCTGTGCCCTGCGAGGGGTCAGTAGGGAAGTCGGTTTGGGAACTGATTAAAAACCAGGTGCAGTCGTTGGGAGATGGTTGGGATACTGCCAACCTGGATGTCCTTTTCGTTCATTTCAAACGCACCCTTTGGGATGGCCTCCATGAGATCGCATCAGAGTTGTTTTGTGTTATTTCATCCCCCTCCTTTCGTTGTTCATTGAAGTTAATGGTCAAGGTAGCTTAGTCGGCCACCCACAAGACCCCAAAGGATCCGGCAGGGCACAAGGGGTCCGAATGAATGGACACGAAGGGCTTCACATTTTATGACATCTTTTTTTTTTTTTTTTTTTTTTCATAAGTTTCTTTTGCAGCACCATCAAATCCACGGCTTTGTCTGCTTATCAGTCTCCCAGTCCTGGAATCCCCGGGAGACTGGCAGAACGTGAAACTGTAAGATGATGTCATGTGGTGTGGTGTGGCGTGTTGTGGTATGTGATTTTTGTTATGGTCTGATTTGATACCATAGACATGATATGGTGATATGGTAAGATATTACCACAATTTACGAAGCCACATTTCTTTTGGGGTGGGGGCATGTGCAGGGGCAGCTGGCTTAGACAAGGCAAATCGAAAAGCCTTTGAAACCCGGAGGTTGAAGGCGCTCAATTTGCGGCCGGACAAAGGGCAGCGGATACCTAAGGGGTTGGGGAAACGTGTGTCCTGGCTCCACCGCAGACACTCCAACTGATCAAATTCATCTGCGTTTGAACCTCTACATTTCCGTTTCATTGCTGTTTGACTATTTCACTATCTGATCTCGAAGTTCTGTTCTTGAAATGCCAACTCTGCTTGCATTGTAATTTATCCTTGCCGCGGGGCACAAGTATCTGTGCGGCCCCAAGCCTGCAGTGCCCTCTACCAAATTGCAGCCCAGCTTTGGATCTCTAGAAGAAGGGGGAGGAGAAGAGGGTGGGGGGGGGGAGAGGGAGGGAGGGAAGAGGGGGGGAGGGCGCATGCGCGCAGAGTTCTTGTTTGGATCTGATCCATGGGGGAATGGGAAAGGTGGGGGAGGGAGCCGGGGATGGGGAGAGGGATGGAGGGGCAAAAGGGATGGATGGGCTCCAACTGCCTGTATCCCCCCCCCCGGGGGGGGAGGTGGGGGTGGGGCTGCCAGGGGGTTATCGGGCAGGCATGTCCGGATTCAGGCACATCTACCTATGTGTTTACAATGGTTGCTTCTGGAAAGATCCAACGCATCACTGTGAATGGGTGTTTGCCAAATCAAAGCAACCACGGTCGCAGTTGAGAGATATATAGGAAAAGTTTACACAAATACATAGTCTAAAGACGACGTGTGGGGATGCTTTCAGAGATGGCCAAGTGCCGAGCCGACAGGGAGCGGAAGGAGCAAGAACAGGCGGTTGCAGCCGGCATGCTTCAGGTGAGAGCAACGGCATTAATCAGGAGATGAGTTTTGAATTGGAATTTCATTGGGGTGGATATATCTCCTGAGCATATTGGCCAGGCAGACTAATGTTGGCGTCAGGATATGTGATCGCTTCCTTCCCTCCTTCCTTTTTCCCTCCTTCCCTTTCCGCTTCCTTCCTTCCCTCCCTCTCTCCCTCCCTCCTTTCCTTCGTTCGTTCATTCATCCCTTGGTTGGTTCATAAATAAATTTAGTCATGCTTGCTTGGATTCCTGGATTATCTTCTTTGATTTTCTCCAATGCATCCGGCATGCTCTGACGCATTCACTCCTTCATGCTGCAGGTGAAAGGCTCGGGGAAGAGGAAGAGGCGGGCTGTTGGGAAAGGGCGATTGGACAGGGGGCTGATGGAGGATGGGGGTGCCTACCGCAATGGCGTCTTGCGCCTCAAGGGAGGGCCTTCAAAAAAAGTGCCGCGGGTTCCCAGCATCAAGAAGATCCGGTTGTAGGCAGTTGGAATTTAGAAGAGGATAAGGACTCAGCATGTCGGGGGTTAGCATTTGGGTCTACAGGCAGAAGGAAAGGAGAAAGGCAGAGGAAAATAGTGCGCGAGCATGTGTGTGTGTGTGTGTGTGTGTGTGTGTGTGTGTGTGTGTGTGTGTGTGTGTGTGTGTGTGTGTGTGTGTGTGTGTGTGTGTGCGTGTGCGTGTGTGTGTGTAGGGGGGGGTGTTACAGGGGAGTGTGGGTATAGTACTGGAGTTTAACAGACATCGTACAGGGAATGCCAGAGTTTGACTGTTATGAAAAACGTTCCAGATGCACAGATCGCTCTTGCGCTTGAATGACAGGGCCTTATCCTGAAAAAACCAGCAGTGTTTTTCATTCCTGTCCATTTTCATACCATTCTAGGGGCTGAGCTTGTGTGAAAACGCCAAGTGAATTTGTGATTTGCTGGAAATGATGCAAATTCTTGTCTGAACAAGTACCCCTTCACACACACACACACACACACACACACACACACACACACACACACACACACACACACACACACACACACACACACACACACACACACACACACACACACACACACACACACACACACACACACACACACACACACACACACACGCACGCACGCACGCACGCACGCACGCGTGCACGCACAATCAGGCATATATATGCACACAGGCGCACCGCGATGACACCCTTATGAAAACCAAAAAAGGGCAGGGGCGCTCGGAAAGAACGAAAACATGCCGAACAGACTTTCACCGTGGCCTTTAAAATCCTTGCTGAACCAATCATCAATCACCAATCGGCCATGACTTGGAACAGCAGATCTCTAGAGGATGCAGATGACCAATGCTGGCGGCCTATTAATATGCCGTATACGTAGACCTTCATGAACGTCGATCAGGATCCTGGGGCTGGGGTCCTGATCAGGATCCTGAGGCTGGGTCCTAATAAGGATGCTGAAGCTGGGGTCCTGATCAGGCTCCTCAGGCTGGGGTCCTGATCAGGATCCTGAGGCTGGGGGTTCTGATCAGGATCCCAGCCTCCCGTGGCTGCCACACCCTACGAACTTTCAATTAAGTGCGGGTGGCCCTGCAACAACTTTTTTAATGGCTTTCTTGCTTGCTTCTGTCTAGGTTTAACCTAGGGAGGGAAGGTTGCTTGCTTAGCATTCCAGGTGTGACGGGGCTGGACTAGTCTGACAGTACTGCTTTAGTGGAAGTAGTCCCGCACCCTCAGGCCTGGAAGATGCATGTTCTCCACCTCCCCACCTCAACACCACGATGTAGCTGATGTGCGCAAGGACGCGTCGGGTTCTGTCGGACACTCTGCAGTACATAGAGCGTCACCCCTACCAAAGACACGTGCTTCTGCTGCTGAAGACTTAAGCTCTGCAAATCTTTCCCCTCTCAACCGACACAGGCCTAGTCACTAGGCTCTAGTGGGAGTGAGCCTTAGACTGAGAGGAATCCAGTTCTCCAGTGTCCCTGCTGCCTTAGCTGCCAAATCTGACTACTCCCGCCCTCGTCCACTATTTCGATGCTGCGCTTTAGAGCTCCTGATTTTGAAGATCCTGATCGTGAAATGTTTTAAAGATCCTGACTTTGTCCCAGGCAAATGTGAAGTGCAAGCCCGGTTGTCCAAGCCCTTCTGCCAGCGCATGTCGGGAACATATTGACGACCCCGCTCGTTCGGACCGCGACCGTGCTGCTCCAATCTGTCACGCAGCCAGGAGCGTCTGACCGGTTGCTGCCTCTACCAGTTTCCCATTTGCGGATAAGAATGACCCCAGAGTCATTATGCTGCGGCCTTTGGTACAAGCTCGTGATCCCCATCTTCCAGCATGAATCCCAGTGCCCTTGTTTCTTGAGGGACTAAGATGTCTCCGGCCCCGTGGGGCTACCACGCTGTTCAATGCACCTCGGGGTCCCCTCGGGAGTTGTGGATGTGGCCATTCCCCCCGGGAGGTGTGGATGATTGTCGGCGGGCATTACTCCGCGAGCAATGGCCTTGATTCGGCCCTCACCTCTGCTCGTCAGAGCGTCACCCGGGAACCAGCCTTTCCCACCCCCGTCCTTGGCCTGGAGCGCTGTCCTGCAAATCTCCGCCTGCATGCAGAGGCCGAGGGTCGCGCCTTTTACATCGACATTGTCGGCTAGTCACCGCGCTCACCGCCGGCCGCTGCAGCATTTCCTGCCGGGTGGGGCCACAGCGCGCGTTGCCGAAGACAGGCAGATCCGCTACGCTGTCTGCTGTGTGTGTGTGTGTGTGTGTGTGTGTGTGTGTGTGTGTGTGTGTGTGTGTGTGTGTGTGTGTGTGTGTGTGTGTGTGTGTGTGTGTGTGTGTGTGTGTGTAGGTGTCTGGGGAGGGGAGCTCCTCGAGGTTGAGGGGTGTGGCGAGTGGAAGGGTTGGAGGGGGGGAGGGGAGTGGGAGTGGAAGGAGGGTGGGTGAGTGAGAGAAGGCGTGGAGGGTGAGGGGAAGAGGGATGGAGGGTGGGGGGAAGGGGTACGGGTGTGTGGAGGGGGTGTGTGTGTGTGTGTGTGTGTGTGTGTGTGTGTGTGTGTGTGTGTGTGTGTGTGTGTGTGTGTGTGTGTGTGTGTGTGTGTGTGTGTGTGTGTGTGTGTAGTCGAAGATGCGGGATGGGTGGAGTGGGAGAGGAGTTGAGGGTGAGAGGGGGAGAGTTGGAGGATGGGGGGAAGGGGTCAAGGAGTGTGGAGGGGTGTGTGTGTGTGTGTGTGTGTGTGTGTGTGTGTGTGTGTGTGTGTGTGTGTGTGTGTGTGTGTGTGTGTGTGTGTGTGTGTGTTTCTGAGTGTGTGTGTGTGTGTGCGCGCGCAGGCATGCGTGCGTGCGTGCGTGCGCACGCGCATGTGTGTGTGTGTGTGTGTGTGTGTGTGTGTGTGTGTGTGTGTGTGTGTGTATGTGTGTGTGTATTGTGTGTATGTGTAAGCTCCAAAGGCAGTAGGCCTGAGGTGTAAAGACAGGACCCAAACATAGAATAAAGAGGGTGCACCAAACGGTGGGTGTAAAGTTGCAGAAACGTGACAACATGCATGGGATACGGAAGAAGGGCTCCATCAAAATCATTATTAAGAAAGCCAAATCACCAATTGAATGCCGTTCGAAAGACGGGATTCCAACTTGGTCTTTCTTGATTGGGATGGGGGCCGGGATCTCTATGCTGATGTGGTGGGAACCTCTCCACTTGCCGCCTCTAATTTGGCTGGTGGTTGGGCCTTTCTGCCGGGGGGGGGGGGGGGGGGGCTGCGGCGTGGGCTGCGGCTGGCAAGCTGGCCTCGTACCGGGAGTTTCTCCTCAGACAGCCCCCCCGTGTCGTTATCCGCCCCTTTGCATTTGAGACATGGGGGGGGGGGGGTTGGATTCGGCGGCGGAGGAGTTCTTGAAGCGGCTCCAAGGCATGGTTAATCAGGCGCTAGTTGCGCATGAAGACCTTGTCTGGTTTTTGTATTGCTTCAGTTATTGCAGTCCTTTCGATGCGAAATCGAGCCCAAACCCTCCCAGTAGCGTGCACAATTCGATTCCGATTCGTGATTTCCTGACTCAGCGGTTTCCGAACACTTTCCGAACGAAAATAGGTTCCTGAGGTTTCGGGTCCGATCGACAATCGAAGCGTATCAGATTCGTTCTGGAAATCGTTCCGGGTCGCGTTCAGCTTCGTTCCACTAATTTCTCGATATCGGAACGAAATTCTGTCGCGATCCATTCGAAACCATGGTACCCTCGCCACTAGTGCCACTAGTGTAGGTATACCGGGGACAAGTGTCCACGAAGGCGTATCCCGTATGTTCGAACCTACGGCCGCGGCATGGTCCCACCCCCTGCACTGCGGCATGATGCCAGGGGGTAGGGCCTTTCAGTAGAGATAGGTGTCACGATACTCACAAACTAACACAAATCCCATATGCAAGATATACATCGATGATAAAATTTTAAGAAGACGCAGAGGTCTACTGTAGAATGTGCCTTTCACATTTTTTAGGGAGTCAACTTCTTGGCCGATGATGACGGCATAGTGGACGCGACAGGACAGAGTCTATGTCCACTGCCGGGCGTGACCAAAGCCTGTCTAAAAGAATATTTCAATTCAACTGTTGGGAATAAACTGCTCGACGTACACATCCCCCGTAATCACGGTAGGCACCTCGGAAGCCTTCTGAACTGCGTTAGCGCACGATAGAAACATACGGTGAAACGTTTCATAGCTTCTCTGGACATCCTTATTCTATGCAGGTTTCTGGAAATGCATGATCGTGCAGGATACCGTCGTCTACGCTCTTTATGGGGTTCCCGTAAAATTCTGATCGACATACTACCACGTCTTCTTGTCCCCGAACATGATAATAATACCTTTTTTATAGATATTTATAGATTAATATATTGTTTTGCTTCTTGATGTGCAGACAACAAGGTAGGAAGCACTACTGCTTCGTAACTTTTGACTCGACCGACGAGCTTCATCTTGTGGTGCGTTCTCCCCACGAGGTGGCCCACCACTCGTTCTAATCAGTTTCTTCCGGCAAAAGACAAATTGTGTACATGTATACAATCCGCCATGAAAATCTGAAGTCAAGCTCCAATAGCCTCTTGCTTCGAAGGAATCCCTGTTAAGATCCATGATGTACATTGCCATCCGCAAAGACCTAACACTTGTGGTTGTGGGTACAACAATCCATATGGGTGTTTGTCTTAAACTCCATCCAAACTTGGATATGGGTAGAAAAATTAATTTTGGATTTCTGCATACCCTTTTTCCCACAACCAATATGTTATCTTATGTCATGTTATGGGCGCACACACACACACACACACACACACACACACACACACACACACACACACACACAAACACAAACACACACACACACACACACACACATACACACACACACACACGTCGGGAAAGAAGGTAACAAAGTTAGAGAGGGGGGAGGGGGAAGATACAGAGAGAGACTGAGGGAGGGAGAGAGAGGGAGAGAGAGAGTTGTTTCACATTGACCTCCAGGGGTCTCAAGGAAGGGGTGGGGGGTGTCCCAAAGCTCCAAAGGCACAGTAGGCCTGAGGTGTAAAGACAGGATCCAAACATAAAAAGAAGAGGGTACACCAAACGGTGGGTGTAAAGTTGCAGAAACGTGACAACATGCATGGGATACGGAAGAAGGGCTCCATCAAAATCATTATTAAGAAAGCCAAATTACAATTTGTATGCCTTTCGAAGAACGCGTTTCCAACTAGTTTGAATAAGGTGTCCGACAGCCTGTCGGCGACATGTTCAATTCTTGTCGGCCAGCGCACGACCCCAATACCGAACGCTAACAACGGAAGAACGGGTGCACGCCGTGCACCCGTTCTTCCGTTGTTAGCGTTCGGTATTCCGGTCTGCGGCTGTCCGACAAGAATGCACTTTAATGCACGGTGCACTGCAACGCACTGCACGGTTCTTACCAAGCCAGCATTTTTGGCGGATCCTGATGGCACGTCTTGGGCTTTTAAATGGCATTGCAGGCAAGACGTCCTGCCAACGTGCTACTGGAAACTCCAGTCTGGAATCCAGAAACTGGACAGTTCCGGGTCCCCCATCGGTGAAAACCCTTGTACGGAAAGGTGATGGTCGCCCCTTTATTGGAGGAGTCGGTACGCTTCACTCCTTATCTATGTATTTTACAATAAAATGCAGACAGGCCAGGTATTTTACAATGAAACGCACCCTGCCTGCTTAAGTTTTGGCAACCCCGCGGGAATCTTGGGTCAGCAGGATCGTCCCTAAAACATGTCATGTTCACGCAGGACTATTGTGACCTACTGGCAGAAGATGACTTGTTGGAAATAGGGCCCAAGGAGCAATCCCTCAGTGGATGTATGCCACCACCACCCAAGCCCGAGCAAAAAAGGTGCAGGTAAAGTTTCTCGCCGTCCGTTAATCTGACAGTTTTAAAGTTCGGCCTACCTGCATTGAACAACAGTACTAGCGAATACAGACATGGTTTGTAAATAGGGGTTGTGTGGGGGAGAAGGGGGGGGGGGGGGACTGCTGACACTAGATGGGCAGATGCTAACCACCTACTGGTGTGCAGGTTCCGCTCGATCCCGGGGGAGCAGCAACCTTCCGAGCACAATCCTGATACCGGTCCTCAGCTGCAGGCCAGCCGAGAGATTATCTCATGGGCAATTTGGGACAAGGGTCAGAAAACGGGGCTACGATCATCGGGCCCCCCGTCTGCACCGGAGAAGAACTCCGGGGACACTGAAGCAATTGCAAGGAGGAACTGTGGATCCTGCCGGTCTCCACGGTCCCCATTGCAGCCTCCAAAGCCAGTTTCAGGCACGATTCCCAGACTGTCTTTTCAGCATCCTCTGTCATTCCTAAATCATTGGCAGAGTGATTTTAAAAAAACTCAGCCCATTGGAAGATGCAGGCTATGCATTCAGTGGATTGGTTACTGCCTCGAACAATGTGCAAAACACCCTTGAATATAATCGCTGGGCCATTGAAAACATGCAGAAGAAGAAAATCTCAAAAACAATAAATATTCGAAAGCTGAACATTTAGGAGTGGAAGCAAGACACTTCAATGGCAATCGCAAGGTGTGGGAGGAGGGGAGGACGGCGATGAAAAGGGACATGGTGGTTGTGGGGAGAACTTCCATTTGGGCTTGGGATCATGTTCCAAGCTCAGCACTGTCCTCCTCCTCCTCCTCTTGCTCCTCCTCCTCGTTTTCCCTTCTGGAGGGCTGGGCCCTGTGGCCCACAGGCTGTGGGACTGACATGCCTCACTGTTGGCTGGCAGGCGTGAAGCCCTGTTGGTCCATTCCGGCTGATTACAGACATTGTTGCGGACCAAGCGGACCGGCCCCCAGCATCCCACCCCATTTCCTAAGAGGACCATCCGCCTGACCCCCACCCCGCCCATCAGGCAAACCCGCCCTCAGCCTGCCACCGCATCTGAGGAGAAGACCGGGCCGCAGCCCGCCACTCCACCTACCGGGCAGGCAAACCCCCAGCCTGCCACCGCATATCCTTGGAAGACCGAGCCGCAGCCCGCCACCCCGCCTAGGAGGCAGGCAAACCCTCAGCCTGCCTCCACATATATTGAGAAGACCAGGCCGCAGCTTGCCACCCCCCCTATCAGGCAGATCGGCCCCCAGCCCGCCACCCCTCCTATTGGGCAGACCGGCCCGCAGCCAGCCACGCCGTTTACCAAGCACTCGAGAGCGTAGCAGGTTTCCCCCCCCACCACCAAGCACACGGGGCCGCAGCCGGGTTCCGCCACCACTACTAAGCACACGGGGCCGCAGCCGGATTCTGCCACCACCACCAAGCACACAGGGCCGCAGCCGGGTTCCACCACCACCGCAAAGCACACGGGGCCACAGCCGGGTTCCGCCACCACTACTAAGCACACGGGCCGCAGCCGGATTCCGCCACCACCACCAAGCACACAGGGCCGCAGCCGGGTTCCACCACCACCGCAAAGCACACGGGGCCACAGCCGGGTTCCGCCACCACTACTAAGCACACGGGGCCGCAGCCAGATTCCGCCACCACCACCAAGCACACAGGGCCGCAGCCGGGTTCCACCACCACAGCAAAGCACACGGGGCCACAGCCGGGTTCCCCCTCCTCGAAGCTCCCGATTGTGGAGGCCCAGCGAAAGGGACAGTCGGTGCTGCAGCCCCACAGCAACGCGCAGTCGGTCCTGCAGCCCCAGCGACCGGTACAGCCGGGACCGCAGCCGCCATCGTAGTCGTAGCTGGAAGCCTGCATGTCGATGAAGCGCTGAGGCGGGCAGACAAGTGCAGAGGGAGCATCAGGAGTGGGTCTAGTAATGGGGTTCCAAAGCGTACGTCTTAGAGCTTCCCCCTTTTTCTGCTTTTCTGCCTGGCAGCTGGGGGTTTGGTCTCGTTTTTAGGGACAGGGGAATGAAGTTTGAGCAAGTCGTGAAGATGTTGTTGATAGGACAGTAGATGCTTCGCTACCGTCAGAGGATATGCCCTGTACATAACCTTGTCAAAATGGCCTCTGCGGTATTATGCTCCTTCTCTTTAGGAGCGGTGTTGTTGCCAATAGAATTTTTTTAACACCAGGTTTTGGCTTGCCTTAATGGCAAGTGTATGCACAACACACACACACACACACACACACACACACACACACACACACACACACACACACACACACACACACACACACACATACAATGCAGGTTGCGCTTTAATTGTTGAGCAAGTTCTGCGTTTGTCAGCAGTCTGGCCCTGCTTAGTGTTAAATTGCCAGTTGTGGTCATCCAGGTTTTCAAAGGCTGCTAGCTCTGTGTTTTGTCAGAGTACCTGAGTAGCTGACAGTCCAATTTTGGGGGAGGGTGAGAGTTAGCAAGTCTAGTTGAAATGTCTGTTTTTTTTTTTTTTTTTTTTTTTTTTTTTTTTTTGGGGGGGGGGGGGGGGGAGGGGGATTAAACATTACTACTGGGAGGAGCTCGAGTCTACGTGTGCGGCCTTCCATATGGAGGTTTTGCTCATTCAGGCATTAATGTCCACATGGTACATCGTATTTTTATACGTATGTTTATTGACTTCTTTTAATTGCTACGAGCGATTTGATACCTCAGAAACGTCTGCTCCAGGAACCCCAAAACAATTTTAAAACGCTGTCTTGGCCAATGCTCGGCTCTTAGGTTTGAGGGATGCAGTGATGCTAAGTTGTGCTCTGCTCGGAATTTTCTCAACAATATGCCTTGGGTATTGACTTGTAATGTGTCATACGATCTCTTGCTTGCAGACGGCTGTGCTCTTTACCATCCCTTCCACTGTTGCATTTTGGACAGTTCACTGAATGAAATGCATTTGGTCAATCTTGGCTGCCAAATGCAACAATCATGCATGCATTGTTGTAACCACTAGAAATAAAAATGAGTCTTTGGGTTTCCAAAAAGTAGCCATGAATTTATTTGGTACTGGGAGTTCGGTGGCCTTAACAAAATTATTCCTGTCCTATGCGGTACATCCAGCTGAGAAGATTTAGTTCATCAATCCAAATTTCGGTGTCGCAAAACAACAGGATTTTAGTTTTGAAGACCTCATGACGCAGGAATCCTACCACCCCTCAGCATCAGGGCACGCCGGCTTTCTTCCCCATCGGGCCACTTCTTTCCGTCGCAACCGGCGCCAACATTACTGCTTTATCGCACACACATGCAGCTTGCACGGACACACACACACACACACACACACACACACACACACACACACACACACACACACACACACATACACATTCGCGCGCACGTACACGTATGGACATGCAGGCACTCCACGAGAGGACGGGAGTGCAGAGAGCGTGCGGGGGGAGGAGGGCAGAGAATGGAGGGGGGAGAGACGCGACATACTTAACCAGCAGATCTCACCACCTTGACCCCGGCCCTCCAAGTTGAGGAGATGGTCACCCTGCCGCAAATCCTGGAACGCACGCACGCACGACGTGAGGAAGGAAGCGTACAGGTAGTCCGCGCAGGTCGATGTGGACTTCGACGGAACCACCATTGATGGAGAAGAAGCGCCTTCTAGTACTGCAAACCCGCACCCGTCGGCCATATCACTGATCGTCATGTCTTCATCTCTCTGAACCACATGGCTGTGCGCCCGCACGTCTCTCAAGAGGAGCTTGAAGCTGGAAATTCATCCGGCCTTTCGTGCTGACCATGCCTTTAGAGAGCTGACGCACATGCCGGGTAGTTGGGGTGCTGAGGTGAGCAGGATACAGAGCTGCAGTGCCACAGTCGTGGCACCGGTCTGTCAAGGGCACGTGGAGATGTTCTCAAGGGTCACAGCACGCCTAATGGACTCGATGCGAATCGTGGACGGGTGAGCAATGCATAGTTTTCTGTGGGGCTCCTGTGAGACGGCAGGTGGGTAGAGTCTTAAATCCAGCCTGTAGCAGGGGTTGAAACATGTGGTGCAAAGCAAGCAAATTGTCAGGTGACCCACATGTGCAGATAAAGAGGACAGCTGAGGGATCTCACCCGTATCATGTTGTTTGTCATGCTCCCTCATGAGCGACCTGCAGTTCTCACCCTTCCCCACCCTTCTCCCATGTTGTTTCTCATGGTCCATCATCAGCGGCTTACAGTTTTCACTCATTCCCCATCCGTCTCATGGTGGTTGTCATGCTCCATCAGACAAGATCAGGAGAGAGTCAAAGGGAGGATCAGGAGAGATGTTCAGGGAAGTGAACAAGAGATTTCCCTTCAGGATCAGGAGAGAAATTCCAGGAGGGTTAGGAGGAATATTTAGGTGGGAACTTCAGGGAGGATCAGCAGAGATTTGTAGGGAGGCTCAGGAGAGACATCAGGGAGGATTAGGAGAGTTTTTAAGGGAGGATCAGCAGAGATGCTCAGGGAAGATCAGGAGAGAAGTTGAGGAGAAACTTTCAGGGAGGATCAGCAGGATGTTCAACGAGGTTCAAGAGATCTGCTCAGTGAGCGTTAAGAGAAAAAATGTGGGGGGATCTGGCCTGGAGATTTGCTGGGAGAGTTCTTGGTCAAGGGGACGGGAGAGATATTCAGCAAGGGCCAGGAAAGATTTTTAGGGGGGATCAGCAGGATCCTCACCGTGTGGGACTCTTCTGATCGCAATGACCTTATCATGGTCGTGTAACCACATTGAAATCCTGGGCACGCACTTCAAATCTCAATGAGGCTCATTCGGAGTCCCTTCTCTTGGAGACGTCCAGCTGTGTTGTGGCTATCGTTGGATGTGGCTTGCATTGCATTACAAGCAAACTCCATTGCATTTATGTCTAGTCCACCCTCAACTTGTTGTTTCAAGTACCCCCTCGAACACCTAAGGTCGAAACGGAACATAATCAGATATGTTGTTGACCACAGACGGAAAATCAGGTTGCCAGATGAACTCACGTAAGGACCCAAAGGGGGAACGAAAAAGATGGGGACAACGGCCCCGGAACGGCTGCAGAGCCGAACATAAAAAGACGATGTGGCGTTCATCAACCACTAAACAAGCCTCACATATATCACAGAACTGCTGGGAACGGGGGATGTCATGACGACGGCCAACATCATATCTAATTATGTTCCGTTTCGAAGGAAGGTTCTGAAGTTCACAACGTCACAACGTGAATTCACGTTGTGATGAGGGTTCGAACCCCCATATATATGCAAGCATGCGAAAGCGATATAAAAAGCCCAACCTGGAGACACTCATCCGTAGCCACCCATCCCCTAAATAGAGCAATCTGGAGACGGACTGTCAAACCACCTCGAGCATGTGCAAATCTGAGCTGAGCTGCATGGTCCATGCAGCATGGACCTGGCCTGCTGTTCAAAAAGTTGGCCGCGTAGACGACTCATAGTACGGTTCACGTGTACTATCATAACATTCATGAGCGGACCGTTACAGGGTACCGGAGGGTGAAGGATGCTGGGCCAGCATCCTGGCATTGCTGGCCCTTTGCAGTACCCTCGCCGGGTACCAGATTGCAGGTGTGGGGACGAGTCCCACAATCACGTGGTCTCGAGCTCGAGCTACCTTGACCGGGATTCGAGGGAGAGCTAAGCAATGCGTAGCAGAGAGTAACCCTTATTAGACTTAGAAGAGCACCATAAGGTCTGAATCGTATGTTGGTTTCAAGTATCGATCAATCCGTACCTCATGACGTATAGGGGACCCTCAATCACAAAGTTACGGCCGATGTAACCAACTTGGTGCCTCTACCGTTCAAACATGGTTGTGAATGAAGGCTACGAGTTAGTTCCTTTCGCAGTGGGTGCGTCGCGCTCTTGTTGGTCACCTTCTCCACTGGACCTATCACCCTCAGGACGACGCACCGACGTATGCCCACGCCTCACGGCTTTTAACTGGGCATGAATGCGATTGAATTATAGCAATAAATCTGAAGCTTAGCATTCATTTAATTATGATTACCGGGAGCCATGCAGGGGGAAGCACAACATACCTCCGGCACTGGAATGTTTGAGCACTGTGGTCACTGCATGCGAGGGTATTCAGTGAACTCCAAATCCACTGCCCAAGTATGTAGCATATCATACATACTACATATGCGTATCTGCGACTGTCCTGTTTGACGTATTGCGTGCCTTGTACACGACAAGCCGCGCCTGAAGTTCGGTCCTGCCGAACGGTTGAAGGTCTTGTTGTTACTTCACCTCGAAACGTCACATGATGTCATGTAGAAGGAAATGTAGAAGTAAAGAGCCGCTAGTCTGTCCGAAAGGGCCCGACACACACGTCCCTGACTCCTGTGGTCTCCCAAGTTCCCACCCTACCAGACGGCTCGAGGTTGATCATGTCCTAAACAACAATGCCTTCATTAGTTACTGTGGCTTGCTATGCTGGGGTTCATACTTAAATCGCCAATCAGCAGCTTAGCAGTTTGGGGCTGGTTTCAGGTTGATAACTCCCGAACTGTTTCGGCAACAATCGCTATTTTGTCTTCACATTGAATCACGGGGCCTTCATCACGTAGGCGCTGACAAGATTGAACGTCCGTGCGGAGTCAAAAGCTGATGAGCTGCGAGGGATAGTGAGGGCTCTTCGCACCCAGCTGCAGGCAAAGCAGAAGCAACTGGATTTGGCAGAGCGGACGCTGGAGCGCCTATCGGCCGAGCGTTGTACCTCAGATGTAAGTCTGGGCCACTCGCTTGCGGAAAATAATTTACCAAAGGTCCAACGTTGCACTCCAAGACTCACTGATGGGAGAAAGTGGCTGATGGGCGCAGCATGGGTGGGTGATTTTACGCGATAGCTGCCAGTTATGATTTCATGAATTGCCAAATGGCGATTGCCGGTTAAGATTTTCATGTCTGGCCTAGTGGCAGTTGAAATTTGCTGCTGCGAGACCAGGGAGGGGGAAGTTTACTGATCAGAGGGTGGGAGGCTGGTCTTGTGTAGGGACTGAGTGCCAGGATGGATGCAGAACAATCCTTGTGGTTGGGGGATGGGAACGAGCCTTGTGGGGGTGGAAGGGAGTAATGTCCCAGCACTCATAAGCCTCTAAGGGCTGGACAGACAAAATTTTCTTTGTCAGAAGAGTAACAGGGAATCGACCAGCCCGAGTACGATGTCCGCCTTGACCCCAAGGGCTGGACAGACAAAATTTTCTGTGTCAGAAGAGTGGCAGGGAATCGACTAGCCTGAGCAAGATGTCCGCCTTGACCCCAAGGGCTGGACAGACAAAATATTCTGTGTCAGAAGAGTGGGAGAATCGACCAGCCTGAGCAAGATGTCCGCCCTGACTCCAAGAACTCCTAGCTCAAGAAGTCTGTCACGCCTGCCAAGAAGGCTTCATGTTTTCCAGAACCACCTCTAATACGTCCTCCCGCAGGGAATTCCAGGTGAACGGGCATTGGTGGAGGGAGGAGAGATTGCAGGAGGTCATGTGGAGCCAAGAGGGGAACAGACGTATGGCGTGTCAAGTGTTAGTAATCACAGCGTATCGCTGGGGTAGCCAGGCAGAAGCTGCCACTGGGCGGGCCTGCATTGGGCCTGAAGCCTTAAATAGGCAAGGTGACTTGGACAGCGTTTTGAGGTATGCTGGACCGGGGGGGGGGGGGGGGCTGACAGCTGCTGCAAGTGGGAGGGCCTGCATCATGAAGCGGGATTAGTCATGGCTGGTTAGTAAGCGAACCCGTACAGCAGGGTGGCCCCCAGGCACAAGCCGCCAATCGGTGGCTTGCATCTGGGAAAGCAGGCTTAGTCATGGCTGGTTAGTAAGCAGAGGCTTGTGCTGAAGCGGGCTGGCAGAAGCCGGCAATCGTGAGCATGCCAGTTGGGGAACCGGGATTAGTCATGCCTGGTTGGTAAGCAGAGGCTTGTGCTGGGATAGGCAGGCAGAAGCTGGCAATCCCTGGGCACGCCTTATTGGGGAACCAAGATTAGTCATGGCTGCTTTTTAAGCAGAGGCTTGTCCTGGGATTGGGCAGGCAGAAGCTGCCAGTGGGAGG
>KV908370.1:30000-37500 GCA_002005505.1 Botryococcus braunii
TGTCCTAGGGGGCAGACCGGAGCGAAGCTGGGCGGGCGCTGGCGGACCTCCAAGCGCAGCTGACAGCTGTGAAAGTGACCTCCTTGCAGGATCGCAAAAAGGGTCGCGACCTGCAAAACGAGATTGAGCATCTGAAAGCTCAGGTGCCCGCCTACCTGGCCTGAGAGGGCCTTTGTAAGTAAATAAAAAGTTGATGAGGGTCCTTTTTAACAAAATAGATGTGCATATTACAATGAGCCCCAAAAGCAGCTGAAAGGAGCAGGTCTTCTGGATAGAGCTTCTGCTGGCCTTGTGGTACCAGTGTTGTGTCAATCCGGAGTAAGACTGAAAAGGCAAAGCACGATGTAAGAGAGAAGCTGAAGCTCAATATTGCATAAGGTCAGCCGGTTCAGGGTGAGGAGATGCACTTAATATGTCAGATATCATGTCTTGTTGGCGCAAAAAAGGAAGACTGCCGCCTCTTCTGTCCGCCCGCCCGCCCGCCCGCCCTCATTGTTCGTCAGGGCAGTGCATCTCCCCGCTTGCTGGCTGAGGGAGGGATTGGCGCAATGCTGCACACTCCCCTCTGACCCTATCTAGACGGTGGTTATGCTTCAAAGGAAGGGATCCCCAGAGATCTGTGGGGTGTGCGCCGCGGTCTTCAAGCTGCCAGCCTGCATGGCCCAAGGCGCTGACGTGGCATTTCGAGTGCCAGCTGTGATTTGTTCCTTGTGCCACAACAGCAGTAGACTCTCGGACCTTCAGGTCTCCCCGCACTGACCCTCGGGGACACCTCACAGATGGAATCTACTTTAGAGGCGCTGGCTCTCCGCCCAGTTCAGGGCTGTTACACGGGTGTCACATGTCACGTTACACATGAGGTCTAGAATCCCCTGCACAATCCTGCGGGGAGATCTCCAGATAGGATTGTGCTGTGGATTCCGGACCCCATATGCATGTGACGTGGAATGTCCAGGTAGGGTTGTGCAGTGGATTCTAGACCCATGTGCATGTGACATGGATTCTCCAGGGAGGATTGTGCAGGGGATTCTAGACCCCATGTGCATGTGACGTGGAATGTCCAGGTAGGAATAATATCGAACACTCCCCCCCCCCTCCCCCCATGCTTAGCTGTGTGGTGGGCACTCAGGTGGATGGATACAGAGGGGAGTGGGACGAAGCGCTGGTAGAGCAGGCCACGTCAGAGAGGAGCCTGGCGGAGGAGAAAGCGATCACGAAGGACCTGCAACGCACCGTGGCCAACTTGCAGAGGGTGATGGCGCTGTCCCACAGCTGCAGAGACGCCCAGGAGACCGCCCTCACCACTCAGGTCAACGTCCTGACGCGCGAGATGGAGGGGCTTGCTCAGGTGGCGTTTCCTTTGAATTACATAAGAGGAAATCACACCCCCCTATCGAGGTTTCCTTTCCTCCACACGGTTTCTTTCTCATCTCCCGTGGTGCTCCCGTAACCTGCCGCGTGGGAAATCCCCCTTCATCTTTTCCCGAGTCCCTCTGGGGCTCACGTGATCAGCCTCGTGGGAACCCCCCCCCCCTTCCTTTTTCCTGTTTCCCGTGGGGCTCACGTGACCTGCCTCGAGGGAAATCCTCGTTGATCCTTCCCATTGCCGGGGGACTCACGTGACCTACCTCGTGGGAATCCCTGTTCATCATGCCCTTTCACCTTGGCGTGACAGAATTAGATGATCCCTGTCCATCTGAGAAGAAAAGTGAAAGAGCATCCGGCACGTAATTTCTCATGCCGTATGTGTCACATCATCATCGGCAACTCCTCGCCCCATCCTCTCTAGCCCTACTGGCCGCCCCCGCTTCTTGCTTGGGTCCTCCCTCCCGCAGTGCCCCCCCACCCCGAAATCCCTCAGCCTGGGTCCAAAGGACTGTGTGGAGAAGCCTCGTCCGTTCGTTTCCCTCTGGTTCCCGTGGTGCCCTCATCCCCCCGCCCCCCTTTGTCCCGTGGGTCCCCTCTGGTCCCCTGGGCCCCCTCTGGTCCCTGGTGACCGGTCCTCTCCTGGCTCCCTTCATCAACCGGGGCCGTCGCAAATGGTGTTTGCTAGTTTGAATTTGCAATTTGCCAAATGGCTTGAGTCCAGGCGGCTGAGCCACACTTTACCATAATGCAGCCCTTCAGTCGAGCTTTCAATCCGTCCTCTGGACTGAAATGCATCTTGAGAGTTGAGTTTGCAACGCAACTCCCGTCGCAGAGGACGGAATGTGTCGAGGGCACAAGCGTGTATGCGCAAAACCCGGATGGATTGAAACACGGGTGCACGCTCGCTTCTGCATGATTCTAAAGATGATGCAATTTCCCAGATAAATTCTCCAGTATCTGCCACGCCCACAGGAGTTTTTGTTACAAATGGGAGTCCGAACTTTTTTTCCGGGGGCTTGGCTCATCGGTTGTCTTCTCCTTAAGAAAAGGCTCGCACAAGTATCCGACGTCTAGCACTTTGCAGTAACGGCTTTCCTTCCCCATATATTTTCTGTTTCGTTCTTCCCCAAGCACAATCTACCCCCCCCCCCCTCTATCAGAAGTCCTTCTTGTCTGAAAGCAGGCCAAGCTTTCCTTGCATGTGCCTGCGTTCGCGCGTGTACCGGGGGGGGGGGGGGCGTGTGTGTGCGTACGGAGTGGAAAGGGGCCATATGTGTGTGTGTGTGTGTGTGTGTGTGTGTGTGTGTGTGTGTGTGTGTGTGTGTGTGTGTGTGTGTGTGTGTGTGTGTGTGTCTGTCTGTCTTCCGCGGGGGGGGGGGGGGGGGTGGCCATGCGTGTGTGTGTCCCTGATCAGTTACATTGTGCTGTGCAGGAACGGAGCCAACTAAAACAGCAAGTGCGGAACGCGACGTGGCCCTCGACATCTGCAGAAAAGCCTACGGCAGACACGGAAGCATGCTTGGCCCCAGACCTAAGCATTGAACATCCGCAAGCAGGCGTACCCGCGGACCCACCCATCAGAGCAATGCGCACCTCTGCAAAGGGTCGTGGAGGGGATGGTATGGTCGAACTGTTAACTGGAAGCGGGGATCAGCAGAGGCAGGCTGGGTATAATTACGGGCGGTCGGGAGGGCCGGACTCAGAGGTGGACGGACGAGGTCATGTGCGGGCGGGTCGCCGTCGGGAGGATTCCAGCGAAGCTGGTTCCAGAATCGTGGCCGAGGATTTTGACACTGCTGGAGACGCGTGGTCCCCAGTTCTGGGACCCAACACTGTACTGTCGAGCAAGTGGGGACCGCGAAGGTCAGGAAAGCCCGAGGCGGTTCCGCAGACCCTGCATGACCTGAGCCTGATCGACCCAGACTTGCTGTAAGGGTTCCCGGGCCTGGGGCAGTCCCTGGGGTATTGTGGGACCGTTCTCCGCCAGACGCTGACAGGCTTGGAACAACAGCTCCTCTGCTCCATTCCAAAAGCAGTACAGTAGTTGTCCTGCCGTATGATTGGCCTCTCGTGATTGCACAATGGCAGCACCGATGGCACCAATGGGCCGCATCAGCTTACATGAACGCAAAGTATAAGCAGC
Source organism: Botryococcus braunii (assembly GCA_002005505.1). Classification (NCBI taxonomy): domain Eukaryota; kingdom Viridiplantae; phylum Chlorophyta; class Trebouxiophyceae; genus Botryococcus; species Botryococcus braunii. Next base: position 33,512 of record KV908370.1, read on the forward strand.
GGTGCGTGGCCGCTGCGCTTGTAGTTCAAACTTATGTATACGACGTGAATTCGTTTCTCACGTGCATCGCCTCCTCTGTTAGCTGATGCCTGGGTCCTCGTGTCAATTTTTCTGATTTTGAGGTTCCAAGTGCATACTTCTATAACGCACTGTGAGTATACTTATAATACAGTAAGGCATTATAATAAGCAGTTTTAGTTATTGGTTTCTTAAAAAGCTATGGCAGGCAGTGACGTGTATGTTTTTGTGCAAGTGTACATTACGTTAGTCAAAACACGTGCGAAGATTTATAAGACTCCAGCCTCTCCCACAGAAGAACGCAGTGACGGCCGTAACACCCAATTGCAAGAAGAGGTACGAGAAGGGGGCTCGATCAGGAAAGCATTGTTGCGTGTACACATGTACACATGTATACATGTAGGCAGATGCTTTCCTGATCGAGCCCCCTTCTCGTACCTCTTCTAAGCTTCTAAGCTTCCTTGCCCCAGGATGCTGCCTGGGTTGCTGAGAGCATCAATTAAGGATGGGAAGCTAAAACAAAATCTTGATCAAGTGCTCACAACTATATAGGCTCGATCAGGAAAGCATCTGCCTATGTTCACAATATATTGCCTTATTTCAACGTTTCTGTCAGTCTAGTATTTGCACATGTCAACCCTTGGCCACGTAAACGACTTTGTCGCCAAAACACTCTGAACCACTTGAGTCAGCAAGCATCTGGATATGTGCAATATTCAGCACTGGGAGAACGAAATTGTCCCACATTGATCCCACATTGATCCCACCTGCTAAAAGTCCCACATCGATCCCAAAACGATCCCACAGTGTGGGATAGATGTGGGATCGATGTGGGATTGAACTCTGAAAATTTGGGATCGATGTGGGATTGTGTGACCAAAGTGTACGATTCTGGGACCGGAATTTCCGATCCCACATCGATCCCACATCGATGTGGGATTTTGGTGGGATCGATGTGGGATCGATCTGGGAATGATGTGGGATAGAATTTGTGGGATCGATGTGGGACTTTTATGGGATCGATCTGGGACAGACTGAGTGGGATCGATGTGGGATTGATACGGGAATGATGTGGGATTGATATGGGAATGATCTGGGACATCCAACAATGATCCCAGGAAGCACGTGGGATTTGTATGGGATCCATGTGGGACTGACATAGGATGAGCATATGAAGCCTCAGACTAGTGGGAGAGTAGTAGGAGATGTAAAGAAATCAGCAAAAGTCTATCATCATGAGTATACCATTAATATTACAAATCAGATGACCTGCATGCACCTGCGCAGCTGCAGGTGCCAAGTTTAACCTATTTCATTACTAGCTATAGCAGCTAGCTAGCTACTATAGTATGCACTCTGTACGTATACATAGCCATGTATAGAGTGCATACTAGTTTATTCGTCTATAAGCTTTTAAATAAAGGAATTAGCCACGAAGGCGTATATATATATCGTATGTCCGTGCACTTAGGAATACCCCCATATTAATGCAGAAACTTAAATGTCAACTTCATTACCAGTTTTGAAGCTACCAGCAAGTAATTAAACTCCATGCAATATGTCTTGTTGACTCAGGATCATATGCTGGTCTGGCAGCCTCTACAACCTTAATGCAAACTTAAGGGCCGAAACATATGTATACATGGGATACTAACTGCACTCCCATGTTCATGTAGTGGCTCCCATGTTTTGGCTGCACCCAGGAGAGCTACCATAAAACCTCAGACCCACCCACCTACACGGATGATGTCGCTTTTGAAAATACTAATAATGCAAGGCTGGTGTCACTTTGTGAGACTGGTACCAGCAGCCACAGATTCCACAGTTGGTGGGTGTACTTGCTTGACAGACAGGAACTTTCCAATCCTCTGCCGGCATGAAAATTCTGGAAACGGCTCCCGTGCCTGAATGACTCTCTAGTCCTGTAGAGGAAGATCTTCCAAGCTCCATGGGCAGTTGCTGCGTATTCGATGTTACTGCAAAACCCACACTCCATGTCACTTGCATGGACCACTTTGAAAAGAAAGTTGTGCATGAGGTACAGCCTATGTAAAATCACCATCAGGTCCTTAACACTGTGCTTCAGCCATGCATGTCGACCTAAGAATGCCAAGTTGTTGATGCCCATCCCGCTCCCACACCCAGGGCTTCGCTGGAGACAAAATATTGCTCCCAAGCCCTCACCCAACCCCTCCCAGGCATCAAGAAGCTGCGCGCACTGTTTCCAAAGTCCACTAAACATCAGATATGTACTCCTCCCCTCCCAGAACCCCTCCCTCTGCCATGGCAAATTGTCTGAGCCATCATCTCCAAGATCTGCAGCAACACACACACACCCACACACACACACACACACACACACACACACACACACACACAAACACACACGCACACACGCGCTCGCGCACGTGCGAGCGCGCGCGCACACACACACAGACACACACACACACACACACACACACACACACACACACACACAGAGAGAGAGAGAGAGAGACTTGGGGGGGGGGGGGCAAGTAAGGTAAGGGTCCTGCACACATGGAGCTTCTTCTTCTGACCTCGGCGCAGCTTCGTTGCGGTGGGTTTCTCCTTACGCTTCCCAGCAACAGTCTCCTGGACAGGATGGAGGCACAAATGAGGGAAAGGGGAAATATCGTAACAGAAAGGGAGATAGGGGAGAGGGAAGGGAGGTAGAAGGGGGCAAGAGGGAGAGAGTGAAAAGGGGGGGGGGGGAGAGAGGATAAGGGTGAGAGGAGCTGGTAAAGGGGGGTTGGGGGAGGGGGGGGAGCAAACTGTGACAAACAGACATGCAATCGCGTGCACGCACGCCACCCCCCCCCCCCCCCAACACACACACACACACACACACACACATTGCACACGTGGAAAATATGAGGGTTCCATGGATGTTACAGAGATGAAATACCTCTATGAATCATCAAGGTCAATTTCTTGTCGCTGCTACCGACTTTGTCATCAGCAAGTTTGCCGTCAGAAACCCATTAGGCGTTTGCAGACTGGTAGATTCTGTTCAAATTTGCCGAGTTCCTCGTCTCGGCAGTGCGTAGTGACAGACAATGTGTCTCCATTGCAGCTGTTTTCTCTACCTTTGTACACAGTGATTTGGCCTGCATGTAAAATACTCGGAGTCAAGTGCGTGCTTGTGTGAAACTCAATGCAGGTGAATGAACCTGTTGTCCTCAAGTTGTAGCTTAAGAAGCAGTGATGCTGGCCGACGGGACTTGGAAGCATTACTGCAAGCATTGATACAGTATGCCCCTGCCCCAAAGTCTTTCTCTTGTATTAGACTTGACAACCCACAATACAAAGAATCCCCCTACCCATTGCTATCCTTCTTTAAGAAGGAAGCTAACACACATGGTGAACAAGCACACAATGTGCAAACTGATCTGAATTATGAGTTAAGCCCCCACATACTGATAGACATGTAAGGCACAGGCTGAAATGCCTCAGGGCCTGCAGCACCTGGACAATGATGCTGCAGCATAGTTCTGCTAGGACCCCAACTCAATGAAGCAATGTAATTTGAATAGGTCATTGAAGTAAACACAGTAGAAAGGCACATTATCTGTCCTTACCTTACATTTGGCCAGCCCAGAGGCCTAAACGAGCCCCAACCTCAGGCAAGCCGTGCCTCATCCATGCTTAGCCGTTTCTTGCCGTGCCAAAACAGCCTCGAGAGCCTTCGTAAAAGCAGTCTAATAACTTATCCAAGCATGGAATAACTAATACAACAAGATTGGAGAAACAGAAGTTACTCCGGAGCACAAAAATTCAAAATGCAGGCGACGTAGCCGTTGCACGCCCCACGCAACTCCGTCGCCAGCTGTTCAATGATAGACATGAAACAAAAATGCTCCACAAACACAAATTTTATCTTCGGAATGTTGGTCTATGTGTTGGTCCAACTCACAGAACAATGTTGAACCAATACCGTCTTGGACGTCCCG
>KV908370.1:42500-67500 GCA_002005505.1 Botryococcus braunii
TTTTTTTGGGGGGGGGGGGGGGGGTGCAGGACCACACTGTTTTCTGCATCAGCTTGTGACACATGGACAAGCATATGCGGATTCTGAGACGCTAGATGATCCCAAACCATTCTGCATGCCACAGCCATGACTGGACATGTCTATTTGTCGCAGACTTGCAAATCATGTAAAGGACCAGATCCCCTTGAGGTGCCGCAACCCCATATCACTTGTTGAAGACACAATCTCTACTAGACGACAGCCGGTCTCACAGCATGGACCAAGTACCTTCAAATACAACCAGTCCAATTCAAAATAAATGGAAAAAGACGTTTAAAGAAGGAAAAATGCCAAACTCCGATCGCCATACAATGAAAATGCTGGGGTTCTCGCGCACGCTTGTTGGTTGCATTTAAAGTCAATTGCTGTGTTTTGAAGCCTTCTAAACAACGATGAGAGGAGGATGGTATGGGCTCTTATCCATAAAGAAATCTCAGAATGTGTCCTCTGCACCCTTTCAACAAAAATAAATACCAAGCGAATACATATCTCATGTCCAAGTGAGCCACAAATAGAGCTCCCCCCAGACTACCAGCTGGCTCAATCTTTCGACCAGGCTGGCTGGCAAACAACAGCGCTTGCGTTCCAAACCAACATCTGTTCTTTGATCAAATATCCTACCAGGCTCACACCTATGGCAGCCTTTTCAGCTGCCAACTATCTGCACACAGAGTGTGGATAGTAAGGGTGGGCCCTGACATCTGATCCACCCAGAACCACTACTAAACGGTTCTCTATCCTCCCCATTTTCGCCTCCCTCCATGCAAGTCCCGCAGCATGCAGCTATACAGTAGATAATTAGAGGCCCTGTTATCCCTCTTCAGCAACACAAGGGTGCAGATGTGTGTCTGCTTGCTTCCGTCCCCATCTTCAGCCCCGCCGGCATAGCTCCCAGCAACTCTGGCGTGTCGAGAATCTGTCAAAGCACAACCCCTTCAAATTCCCTATCTGTAGCTCAAATTTGCTTGCAAACACCCCGCCCCCCCCCCCCCCCTTTCCCTGCCCCCCCCCCTCCCTCCCTCCCCCCCCCCCCCCCCTTCTCTCTCTCTCTCTCTCTCTCTCTCTCTCTCTCTCTCTCTCTCTCTTCTCTCTCTCTCTCTCTCTCTCTCTCTCTCTCTCTCTCTCTCTCTCTCTCTCTCTCTCTCTCTCTCTCTCTCTCTCTCTCTCTCTCTCTCTCTCCTCCCTCCCTCCCTCCCTCCCTCCCTCCCTCCCTCCCTCCCTCCCCCTCCCTCCCTCCCTCCCTCCCTCCCTCTCCCCCCTCCCCACCCCCCCCCCCCCTCCCTCCCTCTCTCTCTCTCTCTCTCTCTCCTCTCTCTCTCTCTCTCTCTCTCTCTCTCTCTCTCTCTCTCTCTCTCTCTCTCTCTCTCTCTCTCTCTCTCTCTCTCTCTTTCCCACCCCCCCCTTGTGCACGCGCATGCTTCACACACACACACACACACACACACACACACACACACACACACACACACACACACACACACACACACACACACACACACAGTGTTGGACAGAACATCACAGCAGACTCTCGGAACAAGCTCTTGCCATTCATATTCTCAGTATCCAGCTGGTACTCCTGCCGATACTTCCATCTCTTAAAGAACTTCATGCACCTCCTTCATGCGAGGTCAGTAATTTACCTTCAAAACCAGTTCCTCAAAGGCTTGCGAGACAGCAACATTCATTTTTGCGCTTGTCTCCACAAATAAGCACCCATTTCTCCTTGCAAACGCCTCACCTTCTGCTGTAGTTACTTCCCTTTCAGATTCCTGGTTGCAATACACACAGCTGAGCTCCTCAAACAGAGAGTATTGATCATTGGGTAAACCTGGCACGGAGAAGCCCATGCCAGGAAGCTAAATCGAGCCTTTCCGATAAAATGAAGGGAAATGCTGATATAGAACTTAGAAATGTTCCAAACAGCATCGAAAAGAAATGAAGTAGAAACAGCACCCACCAAGTCAACTTTGTTGCCAACCACCATTTTCACGGTCGCCTCCACAGTACTGTTATTCTCCCACTCATGCATCCAGGCCTCCAAACTTTCAAAGGTCTCAGACCTTGTCACATCATAGACTGGCCCCATACATTTTCTTTAAGCACACCCTTTGAATCTTCGTGCATATTGCAAACTTCAGATAAGTAGGCACTTTACTCGAGATGTTGGTATCAATGGTATCAAGGCCCCGTACATTTTCTTTCAAGAATCACATCCTTTGATTGTTGGTGCATATTGTAAACTTAAGTTAAGTGCGGCAGGCAATTCACTTGAGAAGTTGGCATCAGCAGTATTAACTGTATCAAGTTATGAACCACTCCCCTTGTTGCAGGCTCGTACCAAATATGACCCCTTGAGCTCCTCGATAATATGTGCTGGTCAAAGTTCTGAACCGCTCTTGCCCGGCTGTATCCCATATTGTTAATTTGTGTCTCTTGCCGCCCACAGTCACAATTTTGGTTCGAAAATCCACACCTGTTAAACGGCAAAAAGAACCACGATTTTAATAACATTGGCCAATGTGAGTATACTGGCCTGAAATTAGTTGCAACATGTTTATGATGAAGACAAAATCGCCAGTAACTTTAAACTCGTAACAACCCACATGTCCACAACATCAAGGGGTGCGTGTCACCTATAGTCGGTACGCTTTGATCGTCAAACAAATCTGAAGTGAACCGCATTAACAAGGAAGATTTGCCAACCCCAGAGTCGCCGGACAATAGCACCTACACAGGCAGGCCCCGTCATGATCATATTGTGGGAGTCTCCAAAGACTGTTACCAGACATTTTGGTATCGCACCTTAAATACAAATTGTTGATCGTCCATATGCTAAGCAATCAACTGCGCGCTGAAGGAAGATACCCCGATGTCTAAAATTGCCGGAGTATTCCTTCAAAACGCCAAAGCCAATCACGTCCGCCAATCCTACAAGACCTGCTCTGAGATTGCAGGCGGTTGTATATTCCCTAATTGTGTACTCGAGACTCGCTAGCCAGTCGAAATATGTCTCGAAGCGTAGTACGGGTAGTGGAGGAACAGCATTATAGTGTTTTACCCAGCCCCGATCTCTGAGTCAGAAGCTGGGACTGACATCTGGATATCGGAGCCCATTTCATAGAATTATGCCGCGTCAGCAAATGCCGGCCGGAGGCGGGCGGGAAGGCCCCAATCTTTCGGGTATACCGAGGTCACCCTCGGTCACCCGGGTCAGACTCACCCCACCGCGTTGCCGCCCCCTCTCTTCTCCCCTCTCCCCCACCCTTTTCTCTCTCTCCCCCTCCCCCCCTCTCTCCTTCCCCCCCCCTTCTCTCTCTCTCTCTCTCTCTCTCTCTCTCTCTCTCTCTCTCTCTCTCTCTCTCTCTCTCTCTCTCTCTCTCTCTCTCTCTCTCCCTCCCTCCCCCCTCCCTCCCTCCCTCCCTCCCTCCCTCCCTTCTCTCTCTCTCTCTCTCTCTCTCTCTCTCTCTCTCTCTCTCTCTCTCTCTCTCTCTCTCTCCTCTCTCTCTCTCTCTCTCTCTCTCCTCTCTCTCTCTCTCTCTCTCTCTCTCTCTCTTTCGCCTCCGTCCAACCGTCTCCGCCCGCCTTCTTCCTCCTCTATCTCTCTCCCCATCCCCCCATGACACACACACACACACACACACACACACACACACACACACACACACACACACACACACACACACACACACACACACACACACACATTTTCTCCCCACCTCGCTCTCTGCTTCGCCCTATCTCCCCCCACCCACTGCCCTCCCCCCCCCCCCCCCCCCCCTCTCCTTCTCCCTCTCTCTCTCTCCACCTTCCTCCCTCCCCCCCCCCCCCCCCTCCTCTCTCTCTCTCTCTCCTCTCTCTCTCTCTCTCTCTCTCTCTCTCTCTCTCTCTCTCTCTCTCTCTCTCTCTCTCTCTCTCTCTCTCTCTCCCCCTCTCTCCCTCTCTCTCCCCCCTCCCTCTCCCTCCTCTCTCTCTCCCCTCTCTCCTCCCCCCCTCTCTCTCACCCCCCCCTCTCTCTCTCTCCTCTCTCTCTCTCTCTCTCCTCTCTCTTTCTCTCTCTCTCTCTCTCCTCTCTCTCTCTCTCTCTCTCTCTCTCCTCTCTCTCTCTCTCTCTCTCTCGCTCTCTCTCCCCTCCCTCCCTCCCTCCCTCTCACTCTCGTTCTCGCGCCCTCTCTCGCTCCTCCCCCCCCCCATTTCTCCCGTCTCTCCTCTCCTCTCCTCCCTCCTCTGCTCTCCTCCGTCCCAACCCCCTTCCACCTGTTCTTTTCTCTTCTCTTCCCCTCCCCTTCTCTCTTCTTCCCTCCCTTCTCTCCTCGTCTTTTAATCGTTTTCTCCTTCTCCGTTTTCTCTCGCATCATCTCCTCTCCTCTTATCTTCCTTCCTTCTTCATCTCTCCTTTTTCCCTTCTTTCCTTTGCCCTTCGCCATCTTTCCTTGTCCCCTCTTCGCCTTTCCTTTTCCTCACCTCTTTCTCTCTTTTTTCGCTCTCAAGAGGGAGCTCCATCCTCCTCTGTTCCCCTGCCCCCTTTTCCTTCTTCTTCTTCTTATTCTTCTCATGTATTTTCTCCCTCTTCTCCTTCTCCTTTCCCTTTCCCTTTCTTGCCCTCCCCTCGAGAAAGTCTTCTTGACCTTTTAGTTTTCTTGCTGCGGAGTGGAGATTCTTTCTCGTTTTTGTCTTGTAAGACACGTGGCCTGGAGTGTTCTTGGATTCTACTGTTGCTATATATACGCGTTAGCAGGGCATTGTCACGTGGCACGACTAATTTTTGTTTTGTTGTCTTTTGTGTTTCTGATTTATGACAGTGCCCTGAAAGTGTACCTCTTGTTTTCCTTAAATACTAGAGCTTGGACGTGGAAGGATGGAGTAAGTTTGCGGGGTAGTATGCTGAGTGGAGCCGACTCTTGCACGTGTCCCTTTTTTTTTGAGAAAGAATAAGAGGGGGGAGGGGGAGGCAATGGAATAGAGAACATTGCATTTGGTCAGGTTCAAACATTGTCAGCATCCATAGGCTTAAGAATTCACATGATCTCGGTGCTGCTGTGAATGTGAATGTCGACACAGCATCTTTCGGGGGTTGCTTGGCAATGTTTTTGACGATGCTCCTCGACGCTCTGCGCTTGTGATGACGTTTCCAGATTCCAATCAAAGTTTTCTGCTGCTTACTTCGACCCGGGGCCGTGAGCATGTCGACACGTGACTGTTAGCTAAACCCTATAGGGCACCGGGGGCCTGAGACTGATATTTTGCACTTACCTTTTAACCGAGTCCAGGCATGCTTATCCGTGCTCGTATGCGACGGGTTTGTTTTGGGGTGGAAAGCTCAGGAAATTATCAAACAATTTGTTGGTTCAAATCCCCTCGTCAGAGCTCCAGGGGTAACGAAACCGGCTATCAAGCCCATGCCGTGTTGTTATCAGGAAGTCCAGTGGCATGGCAACTTTGCAGTCGCCAAGACTCATGGGCAGTTGGCTATCACGGCATTCTGTGGGGTCTCTAGAGATCTCAAACCCCATCTTCCCTGCGCGAATGTGTGTTGGTGGGGGTGTGTGTGTGCGTGGGGGGGGGGGGGGGGGCGCACGCGCACGTGCCAGGGGGAAGGGGGTCCGGACCATTTGCATTCGAACGCATTATATGCGACATTCGGAGGCGTGTGCCTTGGGCTTCGTGGCGCATCTCCAAGGCCTTCTGAAAAGCCAGCTTTGCACAGGAAGATGCAGAATTCTTCGAAGGATATTTTGTCTTTTGTCAAGTCCTTTTCAGGTTCGCTGCAGCAGCTGCGAACCACCAGCCCATGCTTGCCGGATGTTATGTAATGCGTCTCAAGTTGCACCACTCTCGAGCCTAGCTAGCGCACTCTTCCTGCACTTGGAAAAAACTCCCGAAGATGGCGCACTTCAAGTTCTACTCTTCTCAGGCCTTGGGGTGGATTCAGTAGATGGGGGAATTCCTCCCTATAGCTAGGTTTCCAGCAACAAGCTTCCCAAAGATGGAGTACCGCAAATTTACTTTTTCAGGGTGGATCCATTGAAAGGGGTCTCGCGCAAAAAGCAAATATGGGTAAAAGTTCTGAAAATTTGCACACAATGGGCCTGAAGCATCCAGCCATACGCATTGTTTACCGTCAGCGCCAGTTTCACAAACTCTGTATCTCTCAAGACCATTACATTACATGCATGTAATCATTATAATGGTGTTGCATATGCAAGTCAACATCGAACCATCGACACATGCATTTCAACGACGAGCTCTGAGCCATTCTATCACATATCACATAGCTGCCACATCCCTTTTCAATTACAGACACGTCAACACTCTCAAATTCTAATTGCAAAAGTACTTTTGCGGAACCTCTCTGAACACGACTACTGCCAGCCCCGCAACCATATGAGTGCGTGTAGTGCTGCTCTTTGTATACCCTATGCATGAGCAGCAGTCACAAGTTAACTCATTAGGTGAGTCACCTACAATCCCCGAAACATCAACAGAACACGATCTTGATACGACATGGAAGGTGACATTGCTCATTAATTCACCTGCATAGCTCCTCTACTAACCATGATGCGTTTCGAACGTCCAGCCTTCTGCTGCAGTCCATGCCGTGCACAAACATGGTCCCAACAATCCTTGTACTTCAAAATTTAGGCCAACTCATTGGGCTTACTTGACTGCCAGATTACGCCTGTCACGATGCAGGTTCACTTCTGAACTGCCAATGCAAAAACTGCCACAGACAAGCCTTCACCATGGCAATGGCCATTCCCTTGGCGTCTAAAACAAACACACAAATTCCGCGACACTATGCATACATGAAAACATAGGAAAGTGAATATTTCACATGTTGTTTATGGTGGGTTAGTCTGGAATTCATGGATCGTGTGGACAAGGCATGGAAAAGCACACTGAAACACTCAATCAAACCAAAGCATACTGCCCCAACCCTTGTAAATGAGGTCCATCATCTAGGAATGGTGCATGAATTAGGAAACTTTGTCATGTAGCAATGGAAGCCTCAGTATTGATTAATGATGACCATCCCCTAGCCCTCAACCCTACTCATTTCAAATGGACAGCAAGATTTGAGGCCATAAGCCTATCATAGCAAAGTTGCAGTCGCTCGACCGCACGACTTATAAGACGGACCAATAGAGCAACAAATCGCAGTGGTCCATGGGTCAGCCAACCCATGGGCTTGTGATTACTCATGAGGCCACATGCGTAAGCCTGTACATATGTTCCAGGAACATCTCCACGCAAGGTCTGCTTGCAATACATTCTAACCGCAAGCCAACCACATCCCGCAGGTTGCAGCTTTACACACATGATTGCAAAGCCCGTCACAAGTTTCAAGGTAACACATTCTGCCCTTAACCTCATCAAAGTTGGTGCCCCTCGTACCATTCGGCTTTGTTCTCCCTTGGGAGTTGGCAAAGGAGCTGGTGCCCACTGAATTAGCAAGGTGCTACTCACCTCTTCCAAACAGGCAACTACCAATAATCAGCCCGCTTAGGTCTGGTACAATACCCAGATGTCCACAGAGCGATACACACTGGTGCAAGCTGAGGCATGCAGCTTGGTGGACATTATTTATTATGGAAAGCCCCTGAGCATGCAATAGGTTGGAAAGCCAGATATGCACCTCAACCCGCTCCCATCCTTTTGAACTTTAGAGCCACAAGCCACACCAATAGTGTTGCCAGTTGTCATAGCAAAACCACCCCGTACATCACTACATTGTGGCCCCTTGCAAAAGAAACGCAGAAAACAACACGGTCGAGATGCATAGCAGTTAGAAAGAGACCGTGCTTTGCTTGGGCCTTGGATTACTGAGCCGCGGAAAATGCTCTAGGGCAATTTCCCTGGCAACCTTTGCAACCTCTTAGAGTTGATGGTACCCATAACTTTATCAACACATTGTTTGTTCAAGAAATGCCAAGTCTACAACCACCAGGAAAGAGAGAGGGTCAGCTCTAAGCTTTGCTCCAAATTCGTTGTAGGCCAGTACCTCAATGCATGATCACCTTAGGCGAGCCTTCCATACTGAACTCTGAGAGGTTCTAGCCTCTATCATCTGGTCTATTCTTGAACTTCAAGAACTTGACATTCTCAAAATTACTTACAAACCACCTTAACTATACTCCGAATCTGGGACACATCCTGCATTCTTCTCGCACAGCTCCCCTGCCAACACTCACTGCAACTACCTCTTTTGGGAGCTGCAGCGCAGCAACACGCACCTCGGAACATCACGAACAGAAATTTGCAGAGCCGACGAATTTCATATCCCCCCTTCAATGGTTAGTCACTGGAAAGCTGCGCAGACCGTCATAGACATCTGCTCTGTCCACCATAGAATCCAATAGACAATGGCTTTACTCGCGAATACAAGCTCTGGGTCAGGTTATACTTCGAGCCAGATGCAGCAACGTAGACAGCCTTACCCTGTAGTTCATTCGGTCCTGCAGTAACATCCAAATAAAGTATCAGCAGATTTGTAAGCCCAGAACACAAGGCCACTGCAACCACTTTTAGGACATTTTGTCAGAAGGACATGCTGTCAGCAAGAAACTGCGTTACATGCATTTTTGCAATAAACGTCGATATGTGTGCTTGAATAGGCTGAATTAAACACATGCTTTCAAGTGGTAAGGAAACTTCTATTGTCAACGCAGTGTGATGCTTGACACTTGATCTGGTCACCAGTATTGCTGTTTCTACACCTGATGGAATGGTTCCAAAGGGACGGTGCAAAGTGAACTGATATGTATAGAAACTTTCTGTCAGTGGTCACGTGGAAGCCGGCTTTGCACCACCAGAAACACATACTGCATCTCAAAAGTCCAACCCGTACTGTATCAGCAAGCGATCCCATTCCCTCTCCAATCAAGTCCCCTGCAGTGAAGCTGACCCTCTGGAATGGGGAAAGCTACAGGAGAAGATAGAGGGAGGGAGGGAGATGGAGGGTGAAAGCGAGGGAGGTATTTTTTTTTGGGGGGGGGGGGGGGCGACACACACACACACACACACACACACACACACACACACACACACACACACACACACACACACACACACACACACAGAGAGAGAGAGAGAGAGAGAGAGAGAGAGAGAGAGAGAGAGAGAGAGAGAGAGAGAGAGAGAGAGAGAGAGAGAGAGAGGAGGGGGGGGGTGGAGGGAGGGAGGGGGGGGAAAAGGGAGGGAGGGAGGATCCTACTTTCCAAACATAAACCTTCATAAATTCCACATAATCAGATCGGTACTTGTCTGGATGTTCGCTCATTGCATGAGTCCATTCCAGGAACATATTAATGCTACAGTGCTTCTGTTGCCGGCCCTGCACATATCAAACTGGCTCAATAGTGCCACATCTTTATGGCAGAGCGGAGTCAAGCAAGCGAAGTGCTAGTGCCACAACTTTATGGCATAGGGAAGGCAGGCAAGCAAAGAGCAAGGGAACAACTGAAATTTGATGCGAAGAGAAGCAGCGGCTCTCTCCTGAGAGTTGATATATTAATTTATATACTGTTACGTGGATATGTACTGTGTCAGAAGTTTTACTGAGCATGATCAGCACTAATCAGGCGCAAAGCATAAGTCAAGCTGGGATACTGAATAAGCCCCATAACACAAACCCCACACAAACTCCAAGCCTATAAGCGTGCACACACACAGGACGCGCGCATGCACAGAAGCTACAAGCATGCACTTGCACCCAGGAAAGACGAGAGACCACATGATAGCCATGTGCGGAAAGTACACATGAGTTCAGCATGGACCAATTGCCAAAGCAAAAAAGGTAACCCAATAAAGTAAAACACCAAGGATGGAAACTGTCATAAACACAGCACCAGAAAGAGACTACCTATACCGTGAGCAGGTGAGATAATTTCTAGGCCTATGGGCTTAGGATACCTCAGGATCAAGATAAAACCAGCAGGGCTCGTCTGGGCCAGTTTGCTTCAATAGGTTCGGAAGCCCTTGCCGCTGCGCTTCGATAACTTCATCCATGATCACAAAATCTCCCTCTCTGAATCCAGTTTCCAAACCCTGCACAAAGGAGACGTACAGCAGATTACGCAAAGGAGCTCCACCCTTCCCCTCCAACCCAAGCAAAGCAAGTTCTTCGCATTGTGGAAGCCTGGATGGAAGAAACTCAGCCCACCTCATAGGGTAACTCACTAACCGTTAAGTGTTCAACCAGAGATTTGAATCTACCTTCTTTCCATCATGACCTACACCTGCTTATGGCGCCATTGAGTCTCAATGATGTCCAAAACCTTTCATTTATCAACTAGTTTCCAAGAGGATTCCTGCCCAAGACCATACAAGACGGTGGACAATGCGAGCAGTAAGTAAATGGGTGCAATTTAACACTTCCTGTAACGGCAACAATAGCAGTTCTTTGACTCCTCGTAAGAAAGCATCGAAGTGAGCATGCCTTCCTGTATAATACCAGGCTCATGCATCACCTGTAACAACAGCAACCACAATTATGCTGACACCACACAGTTCAGCCAGGAGCACTGACAATGGCTGCGGGCAGTTGGCAGTATCCAGAGTTTTTGCGGTGTATTTGCATACCATTCCACCTCGATATGCTCGGACAGAATAATTTAGGTGCTGAACCAAACCTGCAGGCTTGCGCGCGATGTGGAGTTGCCAGACGACCTCAGAGCAGCGTCGGGAGAGTCAGCCGGGGGATGTCCAGGTGGTGGCGGTAGGACCCCATGACCATTGTAAACTGGAGGCATAGGCAATTCATGGAAACTTTTGCCGTTTGGTGGAGGGGGGGGAGGCGGGAGTTGTACACCACCATAGAGGCCCCTTGTGTCCTGTCCCTGCGCTCCACTTCAAGGATGTGAGCCCCCTGCCAGACAGACATGATGCGAATACCTCCTGCCAGACATACCTGATGCGAATATCACCTGCCAGACACACCTTATGTGAACATCACCAATCAACATCTACACAATGGTTTCAGAGCTCATCAACATGTGTCACATTTTCTTCCCTGTAGCCCCAGACATCAGTGCTTGCAAACGGATCACCATCTCAATACTTGCTCTCACAATCCCAGCCAAGCTTCCAAGAGCGGATACATCTCATCACTTGCCGGTCATGACGACGAGTAAAGTGTAACCTTCATTTATTCATTCAGTCCCAGCAAACCTCTTCCAATACCTATGAGCCCTTAATCAAGATTACGAAGAGGGCTTCTCCATGTCATAGGGCCTGCCGTGTGACCCACAACCGCTAATGCCCTAACAAATCTGTCTATGGGATGGGAAATGTTACACAGACACACAGTTGCAGGCCATCACATACGGTTATATTGAAGCAGGCACACACATTGAATTGTTCATGAAGCAACAAACAACAAGTTGATATTGAACCATAGACTTTCAATATCATGCTTGTAAACACAACACTTCCATACACACCAAACAACATGCGGTTCAACCTTCATTAAATAAAGCCCCTCGATACTCCCGAGATCAGTAAGCCCGAGCATGCCAATGCTAACAATTTCAGTACTCCACAGCATTTCCTCAACAGCCTCACTCCACACAAAAAGACGAGTTGCAACAATGACGCCAAAGCGCTATGTTCTGATGAAACCAAGAAATGGCATTAAAAGTCCAGCCTGCAAGCACCAGCAAGCCACTGCTTTGCCCAAAAGTTGTCGTTGCCACTATCATGTGGCTGAGCCACAACATTCTGGCATAATAATGCAATCCACACATTGCGGGGGCTAAAACCAGACTAGTAAGCATCACTAAGGATCAATTGAATCCGTACCACGCCAAGGTTGTCCCAGCCAGCTCGAGCCGCCCATCTAGCAGTGTCCATATGGTGCCCATTTGGTTCTGACCTCCGCCGGCCCCGCTGGTCCCATGCTTCCCTTTCAGGTCCTTCGTCACGCACTGGCCAGGCTGACATGGGCCAGCTTGAACCTGACCATGGTCGAGACGGCTGTGGCGGAGGACCAGGGGGGGCCCCGTAACCAGCTGCTAATCGGACATCTGGATTCCACCCTGTGTCCAGCAGAGGCGGGTCAGCCACAAGACCCCCGACAGCTGCAACACCACATTCTGAACTACTGTATGGTGTGCACCGCAGGCACATGCAGTGTTCCGTGACCATAATCCAAAACAATTGGGCTCTGTCAGTGTCTATGAACCCCTCAGCAACAGCGCAAAGGTCGGCACCTTCTAAAATCACCCTCAGTGCTTCATGGATAAAGGAACAGGTGCCCAGCGATGACATGGACAGCCCTTCACATAATAGTCGGTTTGTACACGTGGTATGGCAAAAAAGCCCACCCGCTTCCACATGACTCATGCTGCAACTAGACAATCGACACTGAAAGCACAACTTTAAGAACGATGCGTGAGGACGAAGCTTTGCAAGACCCACAACATAAGGGCTTACCCCTGCCTTCTTCAAAACCACGAGGCCTTGGAGGCCCCACAGGAGATCTTGCTCGAATGTGCGAGGTAGATCTGGGGCGGGCCGGAGGGGATGGAGAGCGACGCCTTCCGTTCCAAGGCGCTACAGCATGAGGGTCCCAGCCACCAGCCCCTGGCACATCCAAAGGACGATGAGGATTATCAAACCCAGTAACACGCCCATTCTGACGGCCACGCCCCTGTGGAAGCCTGAAGCGATCCAACGAACGCGGTGATACTGGGAATCGAGGGCGACTGCGTGGCGACCCGGTTTGAGACTTCTTCAGGAGTCTGCTTCCGCTTGCCGGAGAAATTTGTCTCTTCCTTGTGTAATGATTGCCCTTGTGATCTCGTGATCTGTCCTTCTCCTTCAATGTTGACTCCCGCTTAAGGGCAGTCTTCTTTTCGTGCGATCTGGAGCGGGACCTGCACCATAGTAACCATCAGCAATAGGTTCAACAGTTCCCAAATTGTTTTCTAGTAGGCCAGCCCACTCTTTCCAAATAGCCTTCAGACTATCAAATGTAAGCTGCAAGCAATTCACTTCCCTCCAGTGTCAAAACTCCAATATGATCCATATTCTTGGACCATCCAGAATAGAAAGGAGCGTTGGATTGATGGAATGCAGCATTGTGCCAAATAAAAGACAATACAACGATTTTGCAAGGCAGGCAGAAGGATTGAAGCCAACTACAGCAAGTGAAAGACGTGCAGCACTTTTCAAGGTTCACAACACAAAGTGAGATGTAGGTATAGCAAAGAGAATAAATGTCACCTGCTCCGACTCCTCTTTTCCTTCTTCTCCTTCTGGTTGTCAGAAACAGGCCGCTCATCCCTGTGTCCTTTATCCTTTTGCTTATGGCTCCGCTTGGTTGCATTTTCTTCCCCACCAGCCTTTCCTACCTCCTTGATGCCCCTGTGCGGGCTCTGATCCCGACTTCTCCTCTTGTCCCTATGCTGGCCTTCATTCTTTTTGTTCCCAGAATCCTTGCTGGCTTCTCGGCCCTTCCCTCTTGATTTTTCATGTTCATGCTCATGGCTCTGCGCTCTTCTACCCTCATCCATTTTCTTGTCACTACCTTTGTCCCTAACCTCCCTCGCCTTGTCCCTACTTGTCTCATTTCCTCTACAATCATGTGTCGCCTTGTCATTACGAACTACATCCTCCTTTGCCTTCATCGCCCTATCACTGCTTGGCAAACCTACTTTGTCACCTTGCTTGTTGTTGTAGGTATTTGCAGGTCCATCAGTACCCTCTTTTAAGAGTAGTGCTGCACTCGAGACCTTTTGCTGCCTGATGCAGTCTTCTGCTACCCTCCTCTTGGAGCCTCCTTCATGAACATCCTTGGCTGACCCATTCTGCGAAGCCCGCCTCCGGTCATCAGTTTTTTTTCCACCATTACTGCCAATCCGTCCATTACTGCCTTTCAGGCCTTCTTTGTGGCCTGACTCCTTTCGTGCCTTGGACTGCGCTGCTCCATTGGTGGGACCTGTGGATGATGATACAGGCTGCCGAAGAACAGAAGTTCGATGACCTTGTACTCCCGCCTCATCCACATGGCTAGATGGCTTCACCACCACTGACTTTGGAGCACCTGATGCCCTCCTGTCCCTGCTGCTATCATCATTTCGTACATCACTTGCATTTCCTGGCGCTGCTCCGCTGTTGAACGATTCTTTGTAGCCCGGGGCCCCCACTGCCCGGTTACTACCTCTGTCTGGCTCCTCAGGATGAGCTGTTGCAGTGCGGCATTGCTGCAAGGTGTGCACAATTTTTCCATTGACTAGATCTGCAACTGGCTGTAGGGAACTGCAACGATCTCGAGAAACAGGGCCCGGACTGTCCGAGTGCTGCGTCTTGGCAGCCTTGCGCGAGTCACCTGAATCGCTATTCTTAATATTGCTAAAACTGCTTCTTTTCGCACTGTTGGTGGCACCCTTGCATGAGGGGTGCTTGGATGTACATGAAGTGGTTCCAGGGTGAACATCTGTCGCCATAGTGGACGGCAGCGCCGTCCCAGTCTCTTCAGAGTTCTGCGGGGTCCTTTTGTGGAGTCTGGACGCTAGTTCACGCGAAAACTGTATGCCTATGCAGAACCAAGCCGTGCTACTTTACAACCTGCAACATAGCAGCAAGGTAAATCCTGATTTCAACTTCCAGAACAATCTTCCTTTGGAAAATTATCACAGAGACACCGTAACAAGCATGAGGAGACATACAGCAGCGGAAAGTTCACTGAAAACTCCGTAGCTAAGCCCGGCGGTACTCCAGCTGGGGGATTTCAGACAGAAACGCTCTAGACAGAAAGCCACAATCAGTATGAATTGCACCGTTGTTCTCTGAGCAGTCTTCTAAGAACAGAGGGAAAATTGTGGCAGCCAACCGTGCGTTGCTCACGTCACTGAGGTAAAGCCGTAAGAAAAATCATGGGTCGAAGCGGAGCATCTGAACAGCGACTCACGCTAATAGAATTCAAAGGACCTACTACGCCCCCCTAATGCGTCTTCTACAAACCTCGGGAACGAAAAGTACGGTCAACCAATATCGAGGCCAAGACGCAGAGGCACATAACAAACCACGAGCAAAACCGGCATAAAAGTAGGATGAGTACTTAGGAGTAACAAACGAGCGTCTGCATGCTCGGGCAACTTGCAGAATGCGTAATAGCAGACCGCAACCCCGACAGATCC
The DNA here is from genome assembly GCA_002005505.1 of Botryococcus braunii. Lineage (NCBI taxonomy): Eukaryota > Viridiplantae > Chlorophyta > Trebouxiophyceae > Botryococcus > Botryococcus braunii. Next base: position 57,677 of record KV908370.1, read on the forward strand.
AAGTTGCTACCCGTGTCCGATCAAATACTCCTTAGACTCCGAATCAGATGGGTGTAAGAAAACTAAACGGACAAAAGAGAATGAAGACGGCGCCCCATCGCCTGCGGTGAGAGTGTTTAGCGCACACCTTAGACAGCCTGCAGGCCGAGAGGAAAACCACGCTGCCCCACGCACGACCGTAAATGTGCTCCGCCAGCCTAACGTTGCAAAAGGGCATACTGAACGCACTTCTGAAGCCTCACCAAGAGATTAAGCATTGCCCCATCGCAATCTCTTCTCATCAGCAATCGTTGGCTTGCACTAGGCTTCCCGAGGTCTTCCAACAGAAGTGGCAGGGTTTGGTGACGAGAGTCGCCGACTCGCATGCTCCCCCGAAGAACCGGGCAGGCAGGTCACGTGAGAGGACAGAGCAAAATTACCAAGCAAAAGGAAGGATGTTGTTTCATGTACTTACTTTAGGCCTGAAACTAGCAGGCGAGCGAAAACTGAAATCACAGTGGACAGGAGGTGCACAATATCGTAGAAAGAGTGGAAAGTTGAACATGAAGGATATTGCTCATGTAAAAGCCTGACACTGGCAGGCGAGTGTAATCTGAACTATCGCAGTGCACAGCATAGACCAGGGCCATGCTCCAATTGCAGCTGGCACGCATCATTGGTACAGGCCCAGGCCCGTACCAATTGGCAGGATCCTAGGTTAACTGACCATGAAAAGTTGACCTGACAGATCTCTAGACCTGTTTTGTAGCGAAAGCTCGACCTTGAGCTCTGATTTAGAACATGGTAGGAAGCACAGAGTTATGGAGCATTGCCTGATCATATCGTTCGGCGTCAAGCTTTGAGGGCACCGTGACCAAGATTTCAGTCGGTGGTACTTTTGGCATAGATCCAGCCTTACATCATTTCCAGCATCAAGCACGTAGAGACTTGGTGGGATGACGTTTTATGTTACCAAAGAGTGTCAAAAGGGAGAAGGGACCAGGGCGTGTGTAGGTCTGATGGTACTGAAGGACGCGCCAGACACTGCCATGTTTTAAATGCACTCGACACCTCGGTCAAGGCCAGGTGTTCAAAACCACTTTCTGCTTTTACGAAATGTGAAATCCGTATACCCTGGTTTCTCCAGAAACGAAACGTCACGGCTTCTGGAAGCTCATGAAACCTCACGAACCTGCCTGCATGTAAATTTCTTGTACAGCATTCTGCATTTCAGCATTTCTGTACTGCATGTACCGGTCAGGATGTATCGTAAACTGATCGATCAAACTGCAAAATGCAGAAACGAAACGTATCGCTGCTTCATCGACGAAACGTTTTGTGGTTTCGGTCACAGCCCTGATTGACACACGCCGTCAATGTCGGCACAAGTGCAACTGCCATTCATAAACTTGAAGGTGCTGCTAAATCACGAATTTACAGGGTGCGGCTGAGATGCTGGTAAGCTATGGTCAATGGACAGGTAGGGTGCGGTTCTGGTCACCACAGTCTGGGGCTGCTAGCTACCAGCACCAGATGTATCTATAGATGGCGTCGAGGGACAGAAGTTCATCCAAAGCATTCATGACATGCAACCGAGGTCCTTGAGTCATGACTGACCAGCTTGCAGTGGCATTCCCACGCGTAGGTTCCTATATATACCGGCAACGCTCGCGCATGTGATTTCTTTTGGGATATGGGTATGCCCTGATCAGACCCTACGATGATCGAGTGATGTGATGTGCGAGCGGTGATGGAACCTATACCTTTCGGAACAAATTGTTAGTAGCAGGTTAAAAGCGCAGCGGTTACATTAAAAATGTAAGAGGGAACCCACCGATACCGGATCCCAATACTGTAGTACACTAGTACACAAGTGGGGGTACTTGCAGGTACCCAATTGATCAAGATGCATGCCTAGTGTCCTAGTGTCTGGCTGGTTTGGTGGGTGGTAACAACAACTTAAGGCTTATCTTTTCCTTCCAAGCCTGTCTTTTCCTGTTCGGCTCTGCAGCTGATCCGGGAGCGTTCTCCCCTTTGTAGTTCTTCGTCGTCTTCTTCTTCTGCTAGCCTAGACAGATCTGATCACCCGATAGGGGGAACAGTCTCGTGAGACTGGGTGGATGGACCGAGAGGTCCCTGACATGTCTATTTATGGATGCAGTTGCCCCTGCCCCCCTCCCCTCCCCGCAGGGTTGGTAGAGGTGGTAGAGGGTATCGTCAGTATTTACTTGCGATATATGACGTGAATTGGTGGATCATCAATATCGTTAGTACTTCGTTATAATGAATAACGCAGTTCGGTGCTAAGGGGAGCCTAGCAGCACGGCTGTACAGCATGTACAAGTACAGCTGCTGATGACCCGCGGGTCGGCCGAGTCACACGGCTCCACTGCCGCTGTAGGGTGATGTTCTAGAATTCTTCGCCTTCTTCACGTCGGTGACACCCTTGCACCTGCTAAGAAATGGCAAGTCCTTCAGATCTTTTGCTTCATCTCGGTCACACCGTTGCGCCTGCTTAAGAAATGACAAGTCCTTCATGATCTCCTGGTTCAAAGCTGTAATTTTTCCTCGGTGACACCGTTGCACTTGGTTAACAATTGACAAGGCTCTCAGAGTGTTCTGATCCTGGAGGAGGAGGAACTTCTCCTTCCAAGAGGAAGGACAATAAAAGGGCGCAGAGCTTGAGAGGCACATGTTTTTGGTGTGGTCGAGCTTTGCCATTGGCTGGGAGTTGACTGGGAGACAATTAACCCTCCCCCGTGTAAACAAGTTCTTACGCAGACACATGTTTTGCATGTCCCAATAGAACGGAGACAGAGACCAGAGGGACATACCCAAAAGCGATAAGGCACCCAAAATCCACCTCAGAACCCACAATCCCGAACCTCACGTGCCATTAATGCAGTCCCCGCAACCTGCATTTTTAGACGGAAATTGGACATGGGCAACCCCTTCCAGGCTATCTACAATGCACATGTTTTGTAGAGAGAAGATAAGGGAACTGCACACAGGCACGTGTAAGCACACATGCGCGCTCGCGCACCAATGTTCATTGCAACGTTGCCAATGCCAACGGACGTGGAGCCCTTACTCCATTGCCGACGGTCTGGTGCACATGGTACCGTTGTACTCAGGGTACTAGGGTTGCTACCGTGGTTTGGCACATGAAAACTTGATTTGGCACTCTAGATCAGCAGAATATAGTCCCGGGTTGTTCCGGGTATGATCTAGTTCTGTATTTGCATCTTAAGATTATGAACTATGAGAAGGAATTGGCATATCGCCATTGTTAGGAGCATCGCAGAATTGACAACAGTTCGCTTATTCGGGACCGGCTGTGATCAGTCCCTTAGATAGAGATTCCTTGTTGGTCTGAATCTGCATTTAAGCACATTTCAAACTAAAATCAAATGAGCTACTCCACAGTACACATGCAGCATAAGTTGAGTCTGCCACGTTTTAGTTGCTCTGCCGAATTCCATATGTGCATGGCCGAGTAATTCGCGAGGCCCAACATGACATCGCCATCCTATCTTATCCTATTTCAGGGAATCAGCGACTTCTTTAGCACTATAAATCTTCACTGTGGCCCTGTTTAAGGCCGGTAGCGTCTTATCGTATGGCGGTGTTCCTCCTGGCGGTAGCGGCCACATGGGTCTGTATCCAGGCTTTCTTCTTAGCTTGGAAGCGGATATTTCATGTAAACTCCATCACCGTGGGGTGGTTCACTGTTGGCCTTCGGACTGCACTTTTCAACAGGTACTTGCTGCCGTCCAAAACACCCCACTCGGGGGTGGTTCTTCCACTTGACGCTGGTCCTGACTCAGACGCAGCTCAACCACCCTAATGATCTAACAAAGAACGAAGCAACGTTTGTGAGCAGGCCGATTTACAACTACGGGAGGCACTACCAGACTTTGCTACGCCAATGGTTTAGTGCTGGGGCATGGATGGCAGCTATGCTTGCATTGTCATCCTGTATGGTTCTCTTTCAGGAGCTCAGAAAAATTGCTGCATGGACTTCACAAGTAGTTTCCCACTCTTTTTTCCTGGAACGGCCATACCACGTTGTGTTTCCTTTATCATGCGCACCTTGCCTGTCTTGCTGAAGGTTTTCTGTTTATGCAAGCCTTACACCTGCAACTCAGTCACCTACCAATAAAAAAGGAGCTACGTGCCGCCATGTATGTGAAAGCTTCTGCAATCCATGTCCGCTCAATGTGGTTTGTGTGTGTGTCCATGTGTACATGTGCGAGTCTCTGTGTGGGTGTGTGTGTGTGTGTGTGTGTGTGTGTGTGTGTGTGTGTGTGTGTGTGTGTGTGTGTGTGTGTGTGTGTGTGTATGCGAGCGTGCGTGCGTGCGTGCGTGCGTGCGTGCGTGTGCGTGTGTGTGTGTGTGTGTGTGTGTGTGTGTGTGTGTGTGTGTGTGTCTGTGTGTGTGTGTGTGTGTGTGTGTGTGTGTGTGTGTGTGTGTGTGTGTGTGTGGATGTGTGTGTGTGGGGGGGGGTGCCCACACAGGGGGGGATAAAGCATGCTCATGAGTATGCATGTATTGCCGGAAGCTTCTGCATATCTGTGACTTGCAACTTTGTGATGACTCTATGCCTGCATTGGGATGAATTGAGCTCAGGAAGTAGTCAATGATGGAGAACACCAGAAAACGTAACCAGAGGATGGGGTGGGGGGGGGGGTGCAGATGTGGGAAGGGCAGGATGGACGAGGGGAAGGGCTTCAAATGGCTGGAGCTCCCAACGGGCTCTCGTTGGCCATTCCAGGAGTGACAATCCCCTGGAGTCATGGCTTGTACCTCTGGCTGGCTGCTATCCTGTCCATCTCGGTGCATGAGGTCACCCACTCTCGGCTTTGTACACCTCTCATCAGCATCCCTCCCACCATCGCCCCCTCTCAGCCCTCTCCATCCTCGATGTCCCTCTCGCCCCCCTGTCTGTGTGCTGTGCTTTGCTGTCAGCTGTGTGTGTGTGTGTGTGTGTGTGTGTGTGTGTGTGTGTGTGTGTGTGGGGGGGGGGGGGGGGGATGCATGCGCACGCGTATGTGTGTGCATGCGAGTGTGCCCTTGCAAGTTACTGCATGGACGGGCATTCAAGAGCAAATCATTGCTCCGCTCCGGTGTTTTCATGCAGGGTTGAGTGTGGGTGTGTGTACGCGTGTGTGCGCGCCCGAGGGAGAGAGGGGGGGGGGGGAGTGAGGGAGGGCGGAGGGGGGGAGGGTGAGAGCGCGCGTGGTGTTCGCGCATATGCGCGATGCATGTCAGAATGTTTCTGTGCATCCGAATTGCAAGCACTGGCACGGTTAAGAGTTAAGTGTAGGAGGGCAAGAGCTTGACACGTCTGGCTGTGGGCACGTGTTTGTCTCACCATGGGCAGGTCTACGTTCATCAGCTCTATCCTTCCTCCCCTCACCGTATGTCCATATTCCCAGCCTCTTCCCCCATCCCAATCCCCAGAATCACCCAGTGAGATGCCAGAGAGCTCCCTCCCCCCCCCCCCGGCGGGGGGGAGGGGGGTGGGACACCAGCTTGCATATTTGGGAGCTACTTGGTAGCTGCATGCTAAATTGCAAAATCAGTGCAAGCAGAAAGTTTGTTCAGAGGTGGGCCTTGGTGTGCAAGCAGAAAGTTTGTGCAAGCAGGTGGGCCTTGCTGTGCAACCAGAAATTTGTGCAAGCAGAAAGTTTGTGCAAGCAGGCTGGCATTGCTGTGCAAGCGGAAATTAGGTGCGATCACAAATTTGGGGGAACCTGTGCGTGCAGGTGGGCCATGCCGTAGCAGCTGCAGCGGAGGGGGTTGGGTTACATTACATGGCCGTCTTCGTGCTGGTGTTCCTGCCCGGAGCTCTGGTGGCCCTTGACATCGACACGCTAAACCTGCTCTCCCCCTCCCGAAAGCTTCGAGTGCGCCCCTTTCTCATACCATCCCTCTTTCACCACACTGCACTATGCTGTGCCCCAATTCCACGCCACTGCCCTGTATAGTCTGCACATCCCCCCGCCCCCTTGCATCTGCCCGGAGCTCTATTGGCCCTGGACATCGACACGCTAAACCTGCTCTCCCCCTCCGATAGCTTTGGGTGCTTCCCGTTCTCTTATCAGCCCACTTTAGAAGTAGGGTTTAGGTGTACTATCATAACGAACTCCCACTTTAGAAGTAGGGCTTATATTATATTATCCCCTATTGTTATCATAATCAAACCTACTTACACCACACGGCAATGGCAAGACTGTAGTTTGGGGAGGGAGCACAGCTGGCTGCGTGCTTCTGGCACCCTATCGCCCTTGTTGCTGCACCCGAACCGAGCCTGGTGGACATTGTCCACCAAGCTCACACAAAAACGGGGCCCATTGTGTGAACGCAGTGGGATTAGCATGACTTGCAGTAACCACGCAGGAAAGGAGGGGGGTGTGTGGGTGTTGAAGGGGAGAGAGGAGGGGGATAGGTGGGGGGGGGGGGAGGAGGGAGGAGGGGGGAATCTGAGAGGGGGAGGTGTGGGGGTGAGAGGGGGGGGGGGTGGGAGGTTAAAGTCTTATCTTAATTTTTCTTAAAGTCGCAATGGTCCGCCCAGAGATATATCTCTGAGTTGGAGACATACATACCACTTTGAGATGTAAGGGGTTCTACATTCTTTGAGCAAGGCCTGCTGTGCTCCTGTTGGATGCTTTTGCAGGTAGGCCTGCGTCTCTTTTGCACTGACCTTGATGAGATCCGACTTGCAGATGAGTGGCGTGATGGCTCACAGTTTTGCAGAGGGGGGCAGGTGGTTTGTGGCGGCGTTTGGCACAATGTTGTTTTGAGTGGCGGTTGTTGGCTGCTGGCTCTTCTGTTACCTTTTCTGCTGTGGCCTGCCTACTCATCTGGACATGGAGCTGTTCTCAGGTGCTGTCGCTCTCCAATCAGGATGCTGTTCACATGAAAATGTTCTGTGTTTTTTTCCCAGGGGTGTTTTTGTCTACTTTCGATCCTGGCATTTCTTGATTAGTTACTGATGTTTTAATCTGGAGGTGATTGTGGGAGGATTCTCTGGCAAACAAATCAGAAAGATTTTGAGTACAAATTGGTGACAGATATGCAATCTTAGTTTTTGGGGGGAGTTGATCCCAGTTTTAACTGCTGTTAGTCAGAACAACTTGCCAGTAGCCTCTCAGCCCGGCAAGCTAGAATATCTTATATATTAGATGCGTTTTGAAATGTGGTTTCTTAGTCGTTGGACTTGATCAATGCCTGTCCTTTTCCAGTATGTAGACTAGCATTCCCTCGTGCAGGTTTACAGATTTGGTATGCTTAACGTGTGCTCAAGTGGCATATATATGGCAGGCATGATTCTGCACACTCGGTAGGAGGGCAGCGTCCTCATCGATAACAAACCTCTATCCCCCTCCTTCCCTCCTACACTCCACCCCCCCCCCCCTTGCTCTCCCCCCCCCACCTATCCCTCCCTCTCTCCCTCCCCCCCCCCCTCTCTCTCTCTCTCTCTCTCTCTCTCTCTCTCTCTCTCTCTCTCTCTCTCTCTCTCTTCCTCCTTATCTCTCTGTATCTCCCTCCCCCTTTCCCCCTCCTGTTTGTCTCCCTTCCCCTCTCTCCACCCACAGCCCTCTCTTCCTGGCTCCGGTCAGTGAGAGTATGCCCGCGCTTCATAGGCAGTGCGAGTCGCAAGGCAGCGGTCTGCTGCTGGTGGCTGCCTAGCATGTGTCAGGGCTGACTGTGTTTTAAAGACAGCAATCCATGCTGTTGGCACACCATAATTTTGATTATACACCTTGAGCTGCAGGCCATCAGGAAATGGAAAAAATGCAAAGCCCTTTTAGAGCTTCTGGTTATCTGAGGAAAGTGAGTGGGGCATCGTCGCTTTCTAAACTGTGTTAGCCATTATCCTCTTGTAGATGCTTGTCGGTGCTGGATTGACTGCAGAGGCCAGGAGACCTGGGCGTTGGTGCCCTCAACAGAATTTGCGGTTCATAAAGGAGACCGGGTCCCACTGCTGTAGGACAGATGTTGGTTGGATGATGGGTTAGACCCGTGTGCCCGTGCCTGTGCCGTGGCAGGTTCAATTCCTGGACAGGGTTTAACCTGTAATGCCTTCCTTTTTCCAAATGCCTCAACCCTGCTGGGCTATTGTAATGGACAGATTTCGGGCGAAGCTCAACTGTCTCTGCAATATAGTTCCAGTTTGCCTGTACAAGCAGGGTTACCACTTGTGTGGGCGCAGAGGTGTGGCTGCGGAAGGGCCGTTGGCGGGACATTTGGCTCCGAGGGACGTGGTGACAGGGATCAATTCCTGCCCAGTCCTGAGTGCTGCCGATCTTGTCGCATGTCTTTCTCCCCCGTCTCGTTCCGGCGGTGCTCGAGGAGGGAAAGTGGGGACTCTTGGAGGGGCTGGGACTGTTTCGAGCACCATCAGCAGCAGCAGCAGCAGCAGTAGCAGCAGTAACTCCCCTTTGACGGAGGAGGCATTCATGAAACTCATGGCTCGACCCTCACTCCAATCTGGTGAGTCTTGTTTCTTCCGCGCCCCTCGTTGGACTACAGATAGAGTATGGCCCTCGTCTGTAGGATTCTGTGAACAACAGTTGTTGCTGGTGTTGTCACTGTCCTTGTTGTTGTTGTTGTGGTTGTTGTTGTTGTTGTTGTTGTTTCGGCGGCGGCGGCGGGTGGTGTGTGTGTGTGTGTGTGTGTGTGTGTGTGTGTGTGTGTGTGTGTGTGTGGTGTGTGTGTGGTGTGTGTGTGTGTGTGTGTGTGTGTGTGAGAGAGAGAGAGAGAGAGAGAGAGAGAGAGAGAGAGAGAGAGAGAGAGAGAGAGAGAGAGAGAGGGAGAGAGAGAGAGAGAGAGAGAGAGAGGGAGAGAGAGAGAGAGAGCGTGTGCGTGTTCGTGTGCGCGTGTGTGTGTGTGTGTGTGTGTGTGTGTGTGTGTGTGTGTGTGTGTGTGTGTGTGGTGTGTGTGTGGTGTGTGTGTGTGTGTGTAAGAGAGAGGGGGGGGGGGGAGACGAGCAGATTAGGGTTTGGGGGCCATTGTGTGAGGAAGTGGGAAGAGGGTTAGGGAGGCACAGGGTGCTACCTCCTGCTCCAGCTCTGGGGTCCGAGGGACGGAAGGGTTAAAGTTGAAGAAGGTACTGCATCTTAGTCCAGTGACTGAGGAACTGAGGGTGTGGGGGAGGCAGAGGGTACTGTGTCCTGCTGCATGGTCTGAGGGACCTAGGGGGTAAGAGCGGCATAGGGTACTTATCCTATTTTAGGAACCGTGGGACTGAGGGGTGGGGGAACAGGCTACTGTTTCTCGCTCCAGGCTCTAAGGGAGCGAGGCACTGAGGGGCTGGGGAGGCACAGGTTACTGGGGTCGATTCCAGGGGCGTAGGGATTGAAGGGTTGCGGAGGCCAAGGCGCTGTGTCCCGCTCCAGGCTCTGAGGGACCGAGGGACCCAGAGCCTGGAGCGGGACAGGGTACCCAGGGCCTCCCTGACCCCTGAGGGACTGAGGCACTAGGTAGGCTCAATGTAGTGCGTCCTAGTCCAGGAACTGAGGGACTGAGAGTTTGTGGAGGCCCAGGGTACTGTGTCCCGCTACAGGCTCTGAGGGACTCCCCTGCCTGCCTAGCTGATGGCATCAGCAGCAGCTGCGGAGAAGCACAGCTTTGCTTTCACGAGGTATTCTTCTCACTGATGCTTTCACGAAGTATTCTTCTTACTGATGCTTTCACGAGATGGTTTTTGCCAGTGCTTTCACTAGGGGGTTCTTTTTACCAGTTCTTTTAGGAAGGGTTCTCCTTATCACTTGTAGGGCCACTGTCAGTGAAGTGGTTGGCTGAGGAGGAGGAGGAGGAGGAGGGGGGGGGGTTCTGAG
>KV908370.1:72500-85000 GCA_002005505.1 Botryococcus braunii
GGGGAACCGCTGCATAGTGGGAGAGACGCGCCGTGGCGCGTGGAGGGGTCTGACGCGGCAGGGTCGTGCGTGTGCAAGCGGGGTTTATCATTTTGACGGGCTGGTGACGTATCGTTGCAGTGGCTCGTGTGTGTGGGGGGCTTCTTCGCGTAAGGAAAGGACGCGGCTGTTTACTGTGCGTGTGACAGGTCTTCGTCCTTTTGCATGCCGTGTGCCTGTTGTTGCAAGGACCGTGTTGCTGGCATGTGGGTTGTGTGGCTGCTGGATCTGGGGGACCCTTGCATGGAAGGGTAGGCATGCCGGTGCGTGCGTCATGCTTGGGCGCGCGACGAGGCCCGTGAGGAGGATTTCTATGTTTCAGAGGGTGTGCATGTCATTGCAGATGGTATTTTCGGGTTTAAAGTTGTAATCAATGGCACATAGCTCATGGGGTGGTTTCGGAAGCTGAGCATGAGTGGGATTTTGGCCGGGACGCGCACATGTGACGTGTACGCAAGGGCAGGCAGGCCGGTGCGTGCGTCATGCTAGTACACGTGACGTTGCGCGTGAGGAAAATTTTTATTTTTCAGAGGGTGTGAATGTCATTGCAGATTGGTATTTTCGGCTTTATGATGCAATTATGGGGGCGATGTAAAGCTGTAATTACCCACATGTAACGTGTATGCAAGGGTGGGCAGGTCGGTGCGTGCGTGATGCTCGGGTGGGTGACGAGGTCCGTCATGGGGAATCCTCTTTGTAGAGGGTGTGCATGTCATTGCAGATGGTATTTGCGGCCTGTTGATGCAATTATGGGGCCTGCAAATCAATGGCACAGGGGTGGTTTCGGAGGCTTTGGCGAGGGTTTACATTGTTTTCTGTCGGTTGGTCCTTGTCATGTATAGCCATAGTTATGGTTGCAGCGTGGGTTACATGTGAGGAAGTGCGCTGGGCGGCAGTACGTGGCGCCTTCCGGACGGTCTGTTGGACTGCTGTAGCAGCGGTGTTTTTGGTCCTTTAGGAACGGGGGTGATGATTTCATCGCGTGGGAAGCTGGGGATGTCGGTTTTGAATTCCGATGAGATGTACGGTGCTGACGGTTGTCGACTTTTTTGAAGGTGCTGGCATTATGTCCATGTTTGGCCTTACTTTGTGGTTGTCCTTGCGGGTCTAGTAGCGCTGGTATTTCACGTGCATAAGTTTAACTATAGAGATGTCGTCATTGATCCCTTTAGGGCACGGGTATGGTTTTAACCGCCCGGGGAACCGCCCGGTCTTGCGCATACCCCACCGGGATGTGCTTCGCCTAGAACGGGATAGTACCGTCGGTTCTGTGAAGGTTAATCTAATGTGTCTTCGGAAGGTAGTTGATAAGGGTTGCGCATTGAAAGCCCTTGATAATTCCGCCAGTGGAGGTATGGACCTTGGTTATGGTTCCTGCGCATAACAGTGGCGGAAGTGCGGGTGGTTTAGGGGAACGGTGAAGGAGGGAAGTAGGGTTTATGCAGGGGACTAGGGAATGGAGGGGACCTGATTTGTGGGAGTAGTGCAGGGTACTCTTTAGGACTAGCCGTTAGGGCAGGGCTCGATCAGTAGACTCGGCAGTTCTGGCGTTGATGCTCGTGGATGGATAGTTTGAAAATGGGGTGATGGACAAGGGGTATGGGGGCTGATATTGAAAATGTAGCCCTGTTGTAGTTGCGGCTTCGGGGATCGGTGCCCGTCTGGAAGCCGATCGGGAATGATATGGCTATGTCGTATGTGATTCGGGGGTTGGGGGCCAGGTTCGGCAAGTGTATTGTGTTGGAGGAATAGAGGTGGTTGTGTGGCGGTTGAGACGGCAGAATCGAGTGGTGTTTGCGTATGTCTGCCGATATGGGTTCTGGGACGCAATAGTGTTGACTGAGCCTGTCGTGGGGTGGCCAGGTACCGGTAGCACACGTTCTGGGGGGTCATATACCTCAGCTGTACGGGGAAACAGCCAGAAGCTTGACGGCCGCGCAGCTACTGGCTGAGCAGGCCTCGTTTGTGCAGCTTGGGGTGTATGGAGATGGTATGTCCTCTTCTGCTGCAGTTTGGTAACCAGTTGTGGGGGTATTAGTGTAAGTTGTAGGCGTCGGAAGCTGGACATGTGTGGAGGTTGGTGGGTCATTTGGGGGGCATGTTAACTTTGCTGTGGTTAAGGGGGGGGGGTCATTGTGTGTGATGCAGGCAACTGTCTCGTTGCGTGCATGGTGTGTGCCGAAATTATGGTTGGGGGTGATGCGCCACCGCGCACTTGGCTGAAAATTGTGGACCCTAACGAGCTGTTGGGGACCGTTGTTGTGCGAGCACGGTGTGCGCTGTCCGAAATTGCAAGGGACATGGCAGTAGAGGTGCGTGAGTAGGCAATTGAGGTTTGTGAGTTACGCATGTCTTGGGGTTTGAAGAATGGGGATGCTGTTATTGTAGTTACGGTGCTGTTGTGCGGACAGTGGCTTAATGGTGGTGCAAGTGCAGGGGGTGGCGGACCTGGCAATTACGAATAAGGACTTGATTGATTCAGGGGTAGCCCAGCGAATTGCGTATTTGGACAGGGTGGTGGTAATCGTGTTGGGGTGTTTGAACCATAATGCGAAGGAAATGGGGGGGTATTGTGTATGGGACCGTGTACCTCCCTGCAGGTGTGTCTGGGCCTTGGGTATTGGTACTGCTGCATGTTCCTTGTCAAGGATTGCCTATCTGCAGGTGTTTTGATGTGCACACGTAAGTGTCGAGCCTTCGTTGAAAGCTGTGGCGCAAGGGTGATTGTTGCATATTGCAGGTGTGGAGTATGGGGCGGTTGATGTGCCACACATCTTCATTTTCGGATCGGGCAATCACTATGATCTGGTGCTCCCAGTGGTTTCGTTCCAGTTTGTGCATGTGGAAGAGTTGAGGGGGGAACTGGGAACCCAGGTGTGGGTGTGTCGTAGAATGCACAAGTTAGAGAGAATTTCCAAGTTGTGAGAGAGAGAGAGACAAGGCCGGATGGCCGACAAGTTGGACGCTCTTTCCAATTACAAGTAACCCCCACCTCACGGAGCTTCCACTCCCTACTTGTGGTCTACTAAGCTTCCAGATTACCTGAGTGCGTGTCTTCCCGTGGCTTACGTCTCTATCCGTTCCTTCCCGTGGTTCGTGATCGTGTCTTCACGTTCCTCCAATGGTAGCGCACTAGTCCACCAAACCTCTATAATAGTATCTAGAAAATATCTTAGAATCCTACTATGAGAGTAATGTCCATAACTATCCAATGGAATTCGACGGCTAGGAAGCCAAGGCTAGACGCTAGGCACGTGCGTACTCGCGTTGCTCGTACGACATGTGCGCCACATGTGCGCCTAGGCTAGGGGGTAAGGGAAATGTCCAGAAATGCCGGGAAATCCCTACATTCCATCACAGGGTGATCCTGGTACCCCAGGGCACTGAGGTTGTCATGCCTGAAGTGCCTGAGGTTAGTGTTGGTAGGGAGGATGTGTGGGCCGTTATCTGCGCAGCTGCTGACTAGCCAAGGGCCGTTATCTGCGCAGCTGCTGACTAGCCAAGGCAGCATGATGATTTGTTAGGGAGGTTATTGGGTAAAGGGCTTGATGTTGGAAGGGCGGGGGGAAGCAAAGATGGTAATGGAGACGACAGTGATGGCAGCCAGGGTAGTCGCAAGACATATCTGGAGGCCCCAGCAATAGGGCGGAAGCGCAGGGCCAGCACTGTGGTGGCCTTGGAGGTGAGCCTTGCAGTGGGTGAAGTAGGTGTGTGGATCTGGTGGAATTGTGGTTTCAATTGCTGGGAAGGGGGGGGGGGTTGTGTGCGCGTGGGTGAAAGGGTGGAGGGGGGGGGCGTGTGGGAGGAGGAAGGGGGATTGGGATTGGAGGCTGTGGAGTAGGGGGAAGGCAGGGGGGGAAGTGGGTGCGTCAGCCTGTGCCCTACCCCCCCTGCCTTCCCCCTACTCCCCCGCCTCCCATCCCAATCCCCCTTCCTCCTCCCACCCCCCCCCCCTCCACCCTTTCACCCACGCGCACACAACCCCCCCCCCCCCTTTGGGGCAATTGAAACCACAATTCCACCAGATCCACACACCTACTTCACCCACTACAAGGCTCACCTCAAAGGCCACCACACTGCTGGCCGTGCGCTTCCGGCCTATTGCTCCAGCCTCCAGATATGTCTTGCGACTACCCTGGTTGCCATCACTGTCGTCTCCATTACCATCTTTGCTTCCCCCCCACTTCCAACATCAAGCCCTTTACCCAATAACCTCCCTTACAAATCATCATGTTGCCCTTGCTGGTCAGCAGCTGCGCAGATAGCGGCCCACACATCCTCCCTACCAACACTAACCTTAGGCACTTCAGGCATGACAACCTCAGTGCCCTCGGGTACCAGGATCACCCACACCTGGGTTCCCAGTTCCCCCCTCAACTCTTCCACCTACACAAACTGGAAGGGAACCACTGCCAGCACCAAATCATAGTGGTTGCCCCATCCGAAAATGAAGATGTGTGGCACATCAGCCGCCCCATACTCCACACCTGCAAAATGCAACAATCACCCCTGCGCCACGGCTTTCAACCAAGGCTCAACACTGACGTGTGCACATCAAAACACCTGCAGATAGGCAATCCATGACAAGGAACACGCAGCAGTACCAATACCCAAGGCCCAGACACACCTGCAGGGAGGTACACTGTCCCGGACACAATACCCCCCATTCCTTCGCATTATGGTTCATACACCCCAACACGATTACCACCACCCTGTCCAAATACGCAACTGGCTCCCCTACCCCTGAATCAAACAAGTCCTTATTCGTAATTGCCAGGTCCCCCACCCCTGCAGTTGCACCACCATTAAGCCACTGTCCGCACAACAGCACTGTAACTACAACAATAGCATCCCCATTCCCCAAACCCCAGGACACGCGTAACTCCAAACCTCAACTGCCTACTCACGCACCTCTACTACCATGTCCCTTGTAATTTCGGACAGCGCACACGGTGCTCGCATAACAACCGTCCCCAACAGCTCGTTAGGGTCCATATTTTTCAGCGAAGTGCAGCCGTGGCGCATCACCCCCAACCATAATTTCGGCACACACCACGCACGCAACGAGACAGTTGCCTGCATCACACACAATGACCCCCCCTAACCACAGCAAAGTTAACATGCCCCCCATATGACCCACCAACCTCCACACATATACAACTTCCGACGCCTACCACTAACACTAATACCCCCACAACTGGTTACCAAACTGCAGCAGAAGAGGACATACCATCTCCATACACCCCAAGCTGCACAAACGAGGCCTGCTCAGCCATTAGCTGCGCGGCCCTCAAGCTTCTGGCTGTTTCCCCCGTATTGCTCAGCTATATGACCCCCCCAGAACGTGTGCTACCTAGCCACCCCACGACAGGCTCAGTCAACACTATTGCGTCCCACAACCCATATCGGCAGACATACGCAAATACCACTCGATTTTGCCGTCTCAACCGCCACACAACCACCTCTATTCCTCCAACACTCTACACCTGCCGAACCTGGCCCCCAACCCCCCAATCACATACGACATAGCCATATCATTCCCGATCGGCTTCCACACGGGCACCGATCCCCGAAGCCGCAACTACAACACGGCTACATTTTTAATATCAGCCCCCCAACCCCTTGTCCATCACCCCATTTTCAAACGATCCATCCACGAGCATCATCGCCAAAACTGCCAAGTCTACCGATCGAGCCCTGCCCTAACGGCTAGTCCTACAGGGTACCCTGCACCGCTCCCGCAAATCAGGTCCCCTCCATTCCCTAGTTCCCTGCAGAAACCCTACTTCCCTCCTTCACCGTTCCCTTAAACCACCCGCACTTCCGCCACTGTTTTGCGCAGGAACCATAATCAGGGTCCTTACCTCAACTGGCGGAATTATCAAGGGCTTCAATGCGCAATCCTTATCAGCTACCTTCCAAAGACACTCCAGATTAACCTTCACAAAAACCGACGGTACTATCCCATTCTAGGCGAAGCACATCCCGCTGAGGTCTGCGCAAGACCGGGCGGTTCCGGGGGCGGTTTATAAAGCCATACTCGTGCCCTTAAGGGATCAATGACGACAGCTCTACAGTTAAACTTATGCACGTGATATACCGGCGTTACTAGACCCGCAAGGACAACCACAAAGTAAGGCCAAACATGAACATAATGCCAGCACCTTCAAAAAGGTCGACAACCGTCAGCACCGTACATCTCATCGGAATTTAAAACCGACATCCCCAGCTTCCCACGCCCTGAAATCATCACCCCCGTTCCTAAAGGACCAAAAACACCACTGCTACAGCAGTCCAACAGACCGTCCGGAAGCGCCACCTACTGCCGCCCCGCGTACTTCCTCACCTGTAACCCACGTTGCAACCGTAACTATGGCTATACATGACAAGGACCAACCGACACAAAACAATGTAAACCCTCGCCTAAGCCTCCGAAACCACCCCTGTGCCATTAATTTGCAGGCCCCATAATTGCATCAACGGGCCGCAAATACCATACGCAATAACATGCACATCCACTGCAAAGAGGATTCCACATGACGGACCTCGTCACCCACCCCAGCATGACGCACGCACCGACCTGCCCACCCTTGCATACACGTTACATGTGCGTAATTACAGCTTCAGCTTTACATCGCCCCCATAATTGTATCGACATGCACACCCTCTGAAAAGTAAAAAATTTCCTCACGCGCCACGTCACGTGCACTTGCATGACGCACGCACCGGCATGCCTACCCTTGCGTACACGTCACATGTGCGCGTCCCGGCCAAAACCCCACTCATGCTCAGCTTCCGAAACCACCCCGGGTGCTATGTGCCATTGATTACAACTTTAAACCCGAAAATACCATCTGCAATGACATTGTAGCGCGCGGCAGGCAGACTCCGCCAGGGTTAGCCCCGTTGGATGCCAAGCGGTACATTAGGCTAGGCGTAGCCTCTTTAGGCTTCGCGCTTGTACATACGGTGTGGCGCTCGGGCCACACTGGCACTTTCATCGGTGCAAACAATTCGGATAACTTTACATTTAGTGCCCCATGTCGGTCACTTCTGCTTTGATTAGCTTGACAAATTTTTCTTTAAGCATCTTCGCTTTTCGGTTTGGGGTTGCGCTCCTTTGTTTGGGTTTAATGGCTCTCGTTTTGCCGCCGATCCCGACCGACCTCGTCCCTTTGGTGGGCAAACCTCCTCGGTACACGCTAAGGAGGCTCCCATACCCTGGAAATACTAGACCTTATTATTCATATCTGAAAGAGTTGGATATTGAGGTGCCAGATATTCGAGAGGGTGTTGACCCGGTCGACTCGACTTCGGGTTATGACTGGAAGGGCTTGCTTTCCAAGGTTTTTGACTTTGAGACTGCTGAGGAAGCTCTTGAGTGGGCAAGGCTCGGCATGGTTGAAGTCATCAACGATTTGAAAGAGGCTCGGGCACTTATGACGGAGTGTGCCGATTCAGTTCGGCATCCGTCCTCTGAGGGCGACGATGGCCTAGGCCTCGCATAATGTTCCAAAGACTTAGTGGAAGCTTCCACTATTTGGGCAAAAGTTGTGTGGAGGTATTGGCTTTGGTGCGCTGCGGCGCGCGCTTTTTATGCTCGGATCCCGAGTCATGTCCTACACGACAGAAGGGTGACCAGCATAGAGTCGTCTGTCCAAGCTCTTAACGCTGATATTGGGTCTTTGGGAACCCAAGTTGGCAGCCTGGACGGCAAGATGGACGCGATTATGCGTTTGCTGCAAGGATCGGGGGGGGGGGGGGGGACAAGGTGCGTCTCCCTCGCCTATGCCTTTCGTTGCTCTTAAAACGAGGCCTCCAGCGCCTATTTTTAATGGAAGCAAGGATGGGACTAAGATAACAACTTGGTTCGAGCAGTTTGCGGCATACGCGGCGGTGTTGCAGCTCACTCCTGACACGCTTATAGATCACGCATCCTTGTGTCTTTCTGGGAAAGCAGCTGAACAATGGGCTTTGATTAAAAAGTCTTTGGCTTTGCATGGCAAGGATGTGAAAGACTTTGATCTGTTCAAAGCTGAATTGTTGGCCAACTTTGTCGATATGTCAGTGGAAGACACCGTGCAATATCGTTTGGCGCAACTTAAACAATCTGGAACAGTGGCTCAATACTATACTGCCTTTAGGGCAATAACAGTTGAGGCAGTCACATATCCAGTAACTGGGCCTGAAGCTTGTGCAGCTTTTCGGGCTGGCCTAAAACCCGCTCTACTTGAACTCATTATGAAGGATGCCTCGGTGAGGCGTGAGATGAGCAATGTGGAGGCGGTGGTGAAAGCTGCCAAAGAGGCTGAATCTTTGTTGGCTATGCTTTCAGGTGTCTCCAAGGGAAAGGAGAAGGTCTATGGGGACCGCGAGGAGGGAGAGTTACCTCGGGACCGTGGGACCAAGCGTCCCGCCCATAACCATCCCAAGGGAGCCACACGCCACTTGGGCAAACTTCAAAAGAAGTACGGCCTAAGCCAGGACAGGCGGGAGGCGGCTGGGAAGCTGGCCTCTGGCATCTGTTTCGAATGCAACAAGCCCGGCCATTTTGCATTCGAATGCCCTCTCAAGAAGGGGTCTTCTGCCAAGAAGACAAGCCCCGGCGCGGGACCTTCTAATGTTTGAAGGTGTGGGCCTTCGCTTGGCGATGTAGGCCCTGCATGTCTGACGTCTATTCATGCATTTGCTTGTCAAGAAGCCGTGTCACAGCTTGTGATGGTGTTTCCTGCGGAGGTGCAGGGGAGCAAGGCCACGGAGATGCTGGACTCTGGAGCTTCTTGCAATGTGGTCATTGCAGACTTTGCTAAAGCCCTTCACTTGGAGATTGTGCCGCCGAAGGGGGATTCTTTAAGCATTAAGTTGGCTGACGGGAGAACTATAAGCCACATCGGATGTGCTGACTTAGACATTGTCATCCAGGGGGGACAGTTTGCTAAGGTGTCGTGTCTTGTGCTAGACTTTGCCATGGATTGGAATGTGCTGTTGGGGACTCCCTGGTTAAAGACATTCCGTGCAAATCTCATGTTTGACGAGGACACCGTTAGGGGGTATACAAGAAAGAACAAGCCGTTCGTTTTGCGTTGCCCGCCTAAGGAGGAGAGGCCTTTGAAGGGTTCAGAAGTGGAGGATGTGCCTAGATTGGTTTTGTCTGCAGTGCAGGCTAGAAGGTTAAGCAGAAAGGGCTGTCAGTCAGGGTGTGCGTCTGACTTTGTTCAGGGCATGCAACGCCTCATCAATGAGGCCAGGATGACCCATCGGGTGGCCACTGCGAGACAAGCGCAGTATGCCAACACCAAACGCAGGGACGTTCAATTTGGTGTGGGGGACTGGGTCCTCCTCTCCGTTTCAAGGTGGGCACGCCCAAGCTCCTCCCGCGTTGGGTAGGGCCGTTCCAAGTCGTGAAACGTGTGGGTACCCAAGCTTATGAGCTTGACCTCCCGGCACGATGGAGGATTCATGATGTCTTTCATGTCTCCAACCTGGAACGGTACCTGCGGGATGGTTCGATGCAACCCCCACCACCTGCAGAGGTGCTGGAGGGGGAAGATGAGTACGAGGTTGAAGCCTTAATGGACCACCGTCGTGTCAATTCACGTGGCCGTCCCAAGTATGAGTACCTTGTCCGCTGGAAGGGTTACTCATCAGAGCATGACACCTGGGAAGAGGAACGGAATTTGACAAATGCTCCGAACGTTGTAAAGGGATACTAGGACACAGTCAACGCACGGGCACCACGAGGCGGGGCACGCCGTCGTGGGCAGGTTGACTAGGGGAAACACAGTAGCACGAGCCTGTCAAGCTGCGTCACCGGGGGGTCGTGGTTTACCCATACGTTCGCGTGATCACAGAACGTCCCCTGACTTGGTGGCTAAGTGTCGTCCAGCCCCGGCCCCTAAAATCCGCCCTGAAGCTAGCAACTTCACTGCTTCTTCATGGGAACCTGTACACGTGGAGTGTACATTTGTTCACGCCGACGACTGCCCTTTGGGCCCCGTCACTGCGGGATTTTGGTCTAGGCGTGTGTACCTCAGGCGATACCTCAGGCAAGTGTACACCCAGGCTGCGTTCTGGTGTCTAGAGGAGACTCGCCGGCTCAAAGTGTGATGTATAGAAGTGTGGCAGTGACCTTCTATACGCCTCTGCCTGTGACTGTGGCTTGCTTTGGCAGGCCTCCCGGGAGCTCGGTCACCTAGGAGGGGGAGAATGTAGCGCGCGGCAGGCAGACTCCGCCAGGGTTAGCCCCGTCGGATGCCAAGCGGTACATTAGGCTAGGCGTAGCCTCTTTAGGCTTCGCGCTAGTACATACGGTGTGGCGCTCGGGCCACACTGGCACTTTCATGGGTGCAAACAATTCGGATAACTTTACAGACATGCACACCCTCTGAAACATAGAAATCCTCCTCACGGGCCTCGTCACGCGCCCAAGCATGACGCACGCACCGGCATGCCTACCCTTCCATGCAAAGGTCCCCCAGATCCAGCAGCCACACAACCCACACGCCAACAACACGGTCCTTGCAACAACAGGCACACGGCATGCAAAAGGACGTAGACCTGTCACACGCACAGTAAACAGCCGCGTCCTTTCCTTACGCGAAGAAGCCCCCCACACACACGCGCCACTGCAACGATACGTCACCAGCCCCGTCAAAATGATAAACCCCGCTTGCACACGCACGACCCTGCCGCGTCAGACCTCTCCACGCGCCACGGCGCGTCTCTCCCACTATGCAGCGGGCCCCCCTTTACATCAGGTGTTTCAGCTACACGTACTGGTGGGAAGTTCCCACTGGGAACACGTGAGTGTACGCAGACAGCACATGCAACCAAAATAATAGCTACACGTGTTGGTGGGAAGTTCCCACTAAGAACTCCCCACTGGGAACACGTGAGTGTACGTGCATGAGCAGACAGCACATGCAACCAGTAGAACAGCTACACGTACTAGCGGGAAGTTCCCACTGCGAACTCCCGCGAGAACATAATTCGACCGATCTACCTGTACGTAACATGTAGCCCCCACGTGGGTGCACCTGGAAAGTACCCCCAAAAACTGGTACCAACAACCACACGCAGTGTCACACGCACCCTTAAGGCAATTGCCACCAAATCGAGCACACGCATAGCACACGTGCCTCCACGTTTTGTCGAGCCAGCACGCACACTGAATGCAAAAGGACGGACTCCCATCCTGCGCAAAGTCGACAGCCGCGTGCTTCACAAACACGAAGACGCCCCCCCCCCCCCCACACACACACACAGACGGACGTCACTCCCTACGTCACCCATGTCCATCACCCCGTCAAAATGACAAATCCCACTGACACCCGCACACCCCTGCCGCGTGCCACCCCTCCATGCGCCACAGCGCGTCCCGCCCACCATGGAAGGTTCGCCCCTTTACAACAGGCCGATCGGGACTGTCCTGAGTCGGGACTCCTGACTCGAAGGGAAGAAATTTGCTCTGTTGTAAAGGGGGGAACCGTTCCATAGTCCCACACAAATTCGACGTCGCGGGAGTTCCCAGTACTAGGCGTTCCCCTGTACAGGCAGGCATGTCTAAGGGGCTGGAGCAACGGACACATGCGTGAATGGAGTCCTTTCAATCAGAAGGTTTCCACTATGGTGATAAACATTCGGAATCATATGAGGAGGGTCCATGCTTGTTATGTCAATGGGCATAGAGCGAGTACTGAAGCATGACAGACGCGTATTTGAAAGCTTGGGAAGACACTCAAGATAGGCTTTCCAATGATTATATGTAATCATTCCGAAAATCGGTTTTCTTGATTGTCAGGGAATCCATGCAACTCTTGGCATCGGCAGGACTGAACGAAAGTTAAAAAAAAAACTCGTTTGAATGTGGCGTCTGATCAGGTTCCCCTTCCCTGTTCAAAGAGAGCGTTTGTCTTTTGAGCAAGTAAGAGATTCATTACTACCTTCTGTCACTTGGCTTCTCACATAGTCTGTATTCTCGACAAAGCAGGTTTAGATGTGACGTGTGCGCAGGGTTAGTCGCCCAGTTAGTCGCCAAGTATGAGCACTCTGGCCTTGACTGTTTGACACCGCATTGACGGTTGCCAACGGTTCCCCTCTCATGCTTCACGACGGTCCCACATGGGCTGCGGCGGATCTCCGACACTGATCTTCATGTTTGGGCCCCGCATAAATCTATAGAACGCGCACTGTCTTTCTAGCAAGCACTTATATCCCAACTTCAATGCATGATGAAGAAGCGCGAGGTGATGGAATACATTTGTTGAGCAGTTTTTAACCAGGCCAGTAACTGTGACTTCCATAACTATTGCAGTCGTTTCGGGTAGAAGCACGGGACCGGTGGAAATTGCTTCACGAGTTTTGACGTAGGAGACTGATAATTAGGGGGGAATTCAGAACTAGAGGACTGCCGGAAGAGAGAGAGGACAGCCGTTCTTGTCGACCGGATGGCTGTATGACGA
>KV908370.1:90000-92500 GCA_002005505.1 Botryococcus braunii
TTGCGAACGCGTACGCAGTCCATGTGACGCACCTGACGACCGGCATCCGGATCGGGGCGGCAGCTGCCGAGAAGCTGGATCTGTTCCGCGTGAATGCCGCCAACTTCTACCAGAACTACCCCTCCCCGCTAAGCCTGGAGGGGGCGGACCCGCTCCGCGCCTTCATGGCCAACGTGAACAAAGCTGGGCGCCTGCTCTCCCCCCGACAGAAGGAGGTCATCTTCGATGAGCTGCCCAGGGGGGTCATTTCTTGTGCCAAAGCCCTCTACGTCCTGGCACATGAATAAAGGGGGCTGGCATGAGCGCCCTGCCCTCTCAGGCCGGAGGGGAAGACAGACAAATGCACGCGCGTGTGCGTGCACACACACACACACACACACACACACACACACACACACACACACACACACACACACACACACACACACACACACACACACACACACACACCCTCAGGGATGTGTTCGCATGGGGGGGTAAGGAGGGGGGGAGAGAGAGGGAGGGAGGGAGGGAGGGAGGGAGGGAGGGAGGGAGGGAGGGAGGGAGGGAGGGAGGGAGGGAGGGAGGGAGGGAGGAGGGAGAGAGAGAGAGAGAGAGAGAGAGAGAGAGAGAGAGAGAGAGAGAGAAGAGAGAGAGAGAGAGAGAGAGAGAGAGAGAGAGAGAGAGAGAAGAGAGAGAGAGGAGAGAGAGAGAGAGAGAGAGAGAGAGAGAGAGAGAGAGGAGAGAGAGAGAGAGAGAGAGAGAGAGAAGGGGGTGATCCGGATTCAGAGTGGCTGGTTAGAAATGGGGAGCGGGGACAGCGCCCTGGGCTCAGGGCATAGACCATCTCCTTTGCCAGGCAGAGTGAACATCGGGAGAAAATGCCGACCTAAGTATATTCCACGCATGCGGACACCAGGGGTTTTGCGTGTGTTCTCCAAGGAGAAGCATGGCCGGGGAAGGCAGAAAAGGAACCCCCCCCCCCCGCCTCAAGGGGTGCATGCGGATTATCTTGTCAAGGCGCACGCACGGCCTTGCGCTTGGGGTGAAAGCAACAAAAGCTTGTTATTCATTTCATTCTTTATGTCAAGTAGTGCCGCCAGCTTGGTATTCATCTTCAACCATATATGTTTACAGGCCATGGCGAACCCAGGGCCCCTGTCTCCAGGAAGAGGGGAGGCTTAAGCTTAAGGTTATTTCTACAAGTGTACAAGCGCTTCGGCTGGCATCCTGCAGGATGTAGCTTCAGCTGAAGTTACATTCCTCGAGGAACCCTAATTATAATAGTCTTGAGGCGCAGCCTCATTTGCACATGATGCTGGTGGTAAGATCTCTAGAGCTCTAACCACCCAGCATCATGTGCACGTGTGGCTTCACCGAAAGAAAATAATCCCGTCTGGATCGGTCTTCATCGCAAGTTTACAACAATTAGCTAATCGCCAATACTGCAAGAGAAATTTCCAATAATCAGTTTGTGGAAGATTTTACGGTGGACTAGTCATTAGACTGTAGTACTATTGTTGCACGAATCCAATCCTCATGAGGATTGGATCTGTTCAACAATTGTTTCCATCGTGTTGGAGGCTGCTTTGATTAAAACAGCCTCCAACACAAGGGGTTTCGTACGAACGGCCTTGGAAATGCAAGAGTAATGATTCACTGTACAGTGGAACACTTGCTGCACGAATCCAATTCTCAAAGCAGCCTTCCACACTACGTAACCGTGGTGGGCACCTTATAGATCCTATAGTCCGACGTATACAGCCATGAGCATATATGTCCTCTGTAGAACAATATATCCACTCTTTGGAATGGTCCCTCGTCGGCAAAGAACATGCTCCAGATAAAGGGTCTCAGTGCACGGTGGATAACTACATGGACACACCACGCTAAGCATGTTCTACATACTATGTTTCACGAAGAGCTTTCCTATGGGTGCACTGTAAAGGTTCGATGAACAACTGGACTGGACTTTAATGTAGCGCAACACTACACATTTGTCTGTTCATCGTCCTAAACGGGCGGCTCTTAGACCAGCCACCCTGAAAGTGTACACATGTTACTGAACAGCAACACTTTCATGACCAGATAATTGCGGTCTTTCAATTGGGTATATATACCCAATTGAAAGACCTATATAGTCGTTCTACACTTCGAATTCGTCACATGCTGTGACTCATAAGCCCTTCTCTATAGTCTATTGTGGCGAGTAAAGATTCTACTTCTCCTCCCGGGGGACAACCACGCAAGAATCACGATTGGAACGTTGGCTACCAAAGTATCTTCATGCCGATTCATGCCTCTTCTTAGACTGAAAAACTAATGACATGTAAAATACCAAAAAGAATGTGGCCCATCCATTAATGTAGTGTGACTTCTAGGTCACACTACGTTGCAACATGTAACAATGCAGCGATTTCCAGCTGGGCCTGAGCAGAAGTCCCCAGCAGTCCCCAGCCCCCCTTTATCAACACGCACATTATGTGATTCACAAGGATTCCTAACATATTCCCAGTTCATG
>KV908370.1:103781-131281 GCA_002005505.1 Botryococcus braunii
AGAGAGAAGAGAGAGAGAGGAAGAAGAGAGAGAGAAGAGAGAGAGAGAGAAGAGAGAGGAGAGAGAGAGAGAGAAAAAAAAAGAGCGGTGCGCCTCACATTCGGGAGGAAGGAGAATCCTTCTTGCCCCCATTGCAGGATATTTATCCCCACAAAAAACACAGGGGTTAAGGACACACCTCCCCGAGGGCTTCTAAGTCAAACAGCTGGCTCTTGCGTGCGACGCAGTTATTCGACAAATGCGCATAGACATTCTTAACATTGCACAGCTGGAAGTCCTCCGCACAAAAGCGAAGGTAGCATTTGTTGAAGAACCAGGCCGTCAGCGGTTTGGTGTCGGTGACGAGGACCCACTGTCTGATGTCGAATTTCCTGACGACACATTGGCAAGACAGCAAAATTAAGTGAAGCTCGTTTAGCTTGACCTGGGACCTCGGCTTTTCTGTGTCACACGCATGTGTCTCACGATTTTCTTCGGTGCCCAAAGTCACAGGTGAATTGGCAGGGAACAATATCGCAAGATTGAGGCGGGGAGACACACCACATCTCTATACATCCAGGTGGACTAGCATGGGACCCTTCTGTAAAACCTGCCTTATGTGGTGCCACGACTCACTTGCAGGCACACTGGAGGGTTTTGACTTGGCTCAAACGTAATTGACGTAAGGCATCCTCGATGTACATGTACCGTAACCTTCAAGTGCATTCATTTCCAAGTGGCGTAAATCTCATGTAAAATAATCTCCAAAAGACCGACCCACATATCACTCAGCCATGGCACTGGCATTTGGAATCTCGGTAAACAAGTGACGTGAAGAAACACGTTGTTAACTGTAGTTAATTCACTCATGTTTAAAATGAAACACCGCACCAGAGGCAAGCGGGTCAGGTTCAAAGATGATCTCGCACAGTGGTGGTGCTGAAAAGGGTGTGGAAAAATGGTGCAGATGATCTCGCACAGTGGTGGGCTGGGTAC
Source organism: Botryococcus braunii (assembly GCA_002005505.1). Taxonomy (NCBI): domain Eukaryota; kingdom Viridiplantae; phylum Chlorophyta; class Trebouxiophyceae; genus Botryococcus; species Botryococcus braunii. The sequence continues at coordinate 104,757 of KV908370.1, forward strand.
CTCTTGTGAATGATGAGGGGTCGTTCAATGTACTTTTGGACCACCCACTGTTGAGATACCCCGGTCATCATGCCTTCCCGCACTCTCCGCTGAATCTGTATCCGCGACAGGATTTGTCTGAGCCACAGACAGACAGACAGAGACAGACTGATCAGTCATGGCATTACACCAGGCAGATGCGTACACAACATAAACCGAGACACACACACACATACACCACACACACACACACACACACACACACACACACACACACACACACACACACACACACACACACACACACAGGCGCCCGTGCATGCACACAAACAAAGTTTCAGAGAGGCTCCGTTAAACATTACAAGAAATGCCCGACCACAAAAAAATCGCTGGAAGTACACGAGGATACCACCGCCCAGGGTAAAGAGGGCCGGGGTGGTGTTGGGGGTAGGGGGTAGGGGGGAAAAGGCAGCGAGAGCCTCTTTGAAGGCGGGGCACGTGCCTCTTTGAAGTTGTTGGTGCAAAAGATACCTCTCCCGCGGGATCTGCCCGCAGGCTTCACAATCCAGAGGTTGTTCTGCCCCTCGATGAAATACTGGCAGTTGCGGGCTGCCAGGTCAGCAACAGCCTGTTGTACCCTGCCCAGCACAGCCGCAGGCAAGGGTCCCGCCTGGGGAACATCGCCTCCCTGTTTGACTTCGCTACCAACAGGGCTACCGGAGCTGGCTTCACACCTGTATTTCCTAGCGCTGGTGTCAGTACTTGTACCGCTGCTCGTACCATCATGGGAGACGCCACCATATGTTGCGCTGCTCAATGTACCGCAGGATCTGCCCCCGCTTGTACTGCTGATTGTCGTCACACTGGCGGTGCAGCAACTCTCACGGCTGAATATCCCATCACAGGTACTTCCACTGCTTGTACTGCTGTTCATCATGTCACATGGCCTGATAAAAGTCGTCCCGCTGTGCGCCCCGTCACAGGTGCTACTGACAGTACTGCTGCAGGCCATTCCATCAGAGCAGCTGCCATCAGTGGTGCTTCTACATGATGCCCTTCCAAGGCTGTTGCCGCTTGTACTGTATCCGGTACAATCATGATGGCCGCAACAATCTGTAACGCCAACTGTACTGTCATGACTACTTCTACCGCTGACACTGCTTCTAGTACCCCCGCTGCCACCCCCCGTACTGTTTGTGGCCCCGCCGCTTGGGCCGGTTGTATTGCATCCAGTGTCTGCACCGCAATACGGATCTTTTCCGCTGCTCCTTGCCTCTCCAATCCCAGGAAGCGTACTGCATAAAGCCTCTGCGCTGCAAGTCGCATCTGTACCGCATGGGAGACCCATGTGCCTCGTGAATGTACTACACAAGGCAGCCTGCTCTCCTTGGGTGTTCCAGGAACCCGGGCTACGGTTGGACCGGCTGTAGTTGGCACAAGTGCCAGCTTGATCCAACGCCTCGCAAACCTCCACACCTTTCCTCACCGTGTCTGATCCCTTCCCACCACTGGCACCAGCGCTTTGTTCTGCGGAGTCGGGCTCTCCGCTATGATTATTGTGTGCAGCAGTCACCTGGGAGCTTGAGACTCCAAGGGTGGCCTCTTGGCGCACCCAAAGGCTTTCTTCAGGGGTCCCCAGAGGGGCTTGTGGGGCTGCATCACGTGGCCCTAGAGGGGAAGCGCCTGAGCGCTCCATCTCATGGGAGTATCTGGTTGCTCTTGTGCTCCCGGCCAGTTCTGCTGGAGCGTGGGAGGGGACCCGAGATGAGGCTAAGCAGGTGTTGAGAGCGGCCCAATCGCTGGGAGGCAAGTCAGGGAGCGGTGCCCGTGCATAGATGCCCTCGGTTGACCTGCGCTCGAAAATGGAACGGCGCTCGGAGATCTGGAGCGCCGCTTGTACCGCTTGGAGGGAGGGAACGCCCCTTTCTGTCAGTTCCCCATTCCCCTGCACCCTCCTCAGCACGGCCGCGGCAAGGCTCCACTTGAATGCCACCTGCAAAACATCTTTTTTTCCTTGCTTTTGCTCTTAACATTCGGTTCGTTGTCTCCCTCCCGCCCCCTTCTCTCTCTCCCTCTCTCTCTCTCTCTCTCTCTCTCTCTCTCTCTCTCTCTCTCTCTCTCCTCTCTCTCTCTCTCTCTCTCTCTCTCTCTCCTCCCTCTCTCCCTCTCTCCCTCTCCCCTCCCTCTCCCTCTCTCTCTCTCCTCTCTCTCCTCTCTCTCTCTCCTCTCTCTCTCTCCTCTCTCTCTCTCTCTCTCTCTCTGTGTGTGTGTGTGTGTGTGTGTGTGTGGTGTGTGTGTGTGTGTGTGTGTGCTTGCGTGCGCATGCGCGGGCTGTGTTTGTGTGTGTGTGTGTGTGTGTGCGTGTGTGTGTGTGGTGGTGCGTGTGTGTGTGTGGTGTGTGTGTGTGTGTGGTGGTGTGTGTGTGTGTGTGTGTGTGTGTGGTGTGTGTGTGTGTGTGTGTGTGTGTGTGTGTGTGTGTGTGTGCGTGCGTGTGCGTGCGCACGCACGCGCATGTGCCTGCCAGCCTGCATGCGGGCAGGCGGGCTTGCTTGCTTGCGCCTATATGCTCTCTCCCTCTCCCTCCCTCCCTCCTCACCCACACTCTGCTTCTCTGTTCTTCCACTCTCTCTTTCCCTCACCCCCCTTGTCCAGCTCATCCCCCTTCATCTCTGTCTCCCACTCCCTCATGGGAAGAGGTTTCCCCCCAGTTATCTTCCGCTCTGTCGCAGAATGTTCCCTCAAGTTCTCCCCCACTCTCTCCAATCTCAGAGGCCCCCCCGCGCGGGGGGGGGGGGGTGGGATTGTGCAGGAGGTGGACTCTAACATCTTGTACTCGTACAGGTTAGACCACCGGTATGTGGGGATAATAGCAGCTTGTACCTCAATGACCAAACGCAGACTGTTTGTGACTACATTAAAAGATTGCCCATCAGCCCATCAAAGAAGGCTCAAAGGCCCCCTGCGAGGTGGGGTCCTTGCCAGTAATTCCCAGAGCGTAAAGCACAACAAAGGGTGTTCCCCTGTTGACCCCTTCCCTCCAGAGTCAAGGAACCCCAACTTTTACAGGGGCCAGAATTCCCTGTTCCGACAACACTCCCTGACACTGTGACACGGCCCCGAGGCACACAGTCAGGGAAGTTGGCCGGTTCCGGGGATTGCTGGCGCGCGTCCAAAAATGGGCTCCTTGCTGGGTTGGATGTCAACACGGCGCACCTCGAACTTGGCCCAATCCGCCGTAGCTGAAAGGTCATAGCAGCGCGGGTAGATGGTGTCGGGGTCTAGCCCGCATGTGTTGTGCTTTACACTTGCGGCGAATCCTGACTTCGTGGTCAGGCTCCGCACCCCTTGGAAGTGGTTCAAAGTCTGTCCCTCGGCCCCACAGCAACCCCTCAATCCCTCTGCACGGTGATCAGAGAGAACATGCCTCAGGCTGTGAAGAGGGGGACGCGTGCACAGGCTATGGAGAAGGGCTTTGAAAAGAGGGAAGGCGTGCACACGCAGTGAAAAGGGGCTGTGAAAAGGGGGAGGCATGCACATCTGTGAAGATGGGCTTTGAAAAGGGGGAGGCGTGCACATGCTGTGAAAAAGTCCTATGCAGAGGGGGAAGCGTGCACAGGTTGGGAAGAGAGCCTGTGCAGAGGGGCAGGCGTGCTCAGGCTATGAAGTGGGTTTTGAAGAGGGGCAGGCGTGCGCACCTGCCTGCAAACGCAGGGACATGAATACATCTGCTCTCCACTTTCCCTCACACCCCCACCCCTCTCGCTCCTCCCACCTAGGTGTGAGCCAGCGGGGTGAGAGATAGACAGACAGAGAAAGAGGAGAGAGGGGGGGGGAGAGAGAGAGAGAGAGGAGAGAGAGAGAGGAGAGAGAGAGAGAGAGAGAGGAGAGAGAGAGAGAGAGGAGAGAGAGAGAGAGAGAGAGAGAAGAGAGAGAGAGAGAGAGAGAGAGGAGAGAGAGAGAGAGAGAGAGAGAGAGAGAGAGAGAGAAGAGAGAGAGAGAGAGAGAGAGAGGAGAGAGAGAGAGAGAGAGAGAGAGAGAGAGAGAGAGAGAGAGAGAAGAGAGAGAGAAGAGAGAGAGAGAGAGAGAGAGAGAGGAAGGGGGGGGAGGGAGGAAAGGGAGGGAGAGTGGTAGGATGGATGGATGGATGCATAGGTAAGGCTGAACGCAAGCACCACCTGGCAAGGCAGAGGCGCAGGCTCGAAGGCGCTTCTTGCACCGCTCCACTTGAGGTCGAAATACTCGGAGGACAAGTCGGGATTCCGAATCCACTGGCGGGAAATCAGAGCCTCTGACACGTCAGCGTATCCAGGGCAGAGAACGAACACTTTGGCATCCTTGGACGCCTTGTGGGCTTTCCGCCATGCTGCAAAGCCCTCCTGCCACTCCGCTTCCTTCCGGGCCTGCTTGCATCAGACGATCAACTCCGGAATTTGATTCCTGACAGCTGTTTTTGATGGATAATCCAGCTCGGCGGCCTCACTCTCCTGGCTCGTCAAATTACTCGAATCCGTTGGAATCCTGTTGACCTATAATGTCTATTGAAGGTCCACTGGGATGTTTAAGGCATATGACAATCAGTCGCGTGCGCAGTACACACACACACACACACACACACACACACACACACACACACACACACACACACACACACACACACACACACACACACACACACACACACACACACTCGCACACACACACACACACACACACACACACACACACACACACACACACACACACACACACACACACACGCACACATGGACAATCATGCGCAGTTCATGTCTCCTCACAGCCCAAGATTGTACATACGCTTATAACAACGTCAAGCAATAGTAACATGTGATCGAGCACCATGCCCCCGTTGAGCTCAACAGCCCTACTACGTGATCTACAAAAACATCATCAACTAAGCAAGGAAAGAGCTAGTGACAAGTCGGAAATGAAGTCTGAGATGGACAGGAAATTGCCATGAAAGTACTCACAAGGACACAAGGTTTAACAAGAGAATGCCACGCCTGCTTGTGTACCCTCTGTAAGTCTGGCACGAAGAACGTGTAAAGACTATGCGACCCAGACCTACTTTGGTCTTAGTGGAACGCTTTAGTGAGTTCGATTAGAACAGACGGAACTATTCAAATCAAATATTGATTTACTGTGAGACAACCGTGTGGACTCCTTCTCCTTAACTTTGCGAATACCAAGGCGCCGCCTTGGTATTGCCAGCACCATAATTAAATAATATAATTTCAAGACATAGGGACTTCTTTTTCATTGGTAAAGTCGTGGTAAGGCCTTGTGGCAACGAACGTTGTGTGGCCAAATTGGGCGACATGTACACCCCATGTACTTTTCTCAGTGGCACGTGCACCGCCTGGGTGGGTCCTGCCCTCACCAGTTCCTCTGGGGAAAGACGTCTGAGCCTTAGGAGGGCCCCGCGCCAGCTCAACATTGATTTGCTTGAAGTCGGTTTTCTCTGGGCTGTCTCATCGTGCACAACTTCCTTTCGTGGGGTCTGCATTTGACCATTTTCATCTGCAAATTTGCAATTGCATCTGTTTGGAGGTTTCTGTACAGGCCCAACGTCATCCGCAATTTTTAACCGCTTTGATGATTCAACTCTTTGCTGTGCGCTTCACGTCCCCCCGGCCTTCCCTTCTCTCTCTCTCTCTCTCTCTCTCTCTCTCTCTCTCTCTCTCTCTCTCTCTCTCTCTCTCTCTCTCTCTCTCTCTCTCTCTCTCTCTCTCTCTCTCTCTTCTCTCTCTCTCTCTCTCTCTCTCTCTCTCTCTCTCTCTCTCTCTCTCTCTCTCTCTCTCTCTCTCTCTCTCTCTCTCTCCCCCCCCTCTCTCTCTCTCTCTCTCTCTCTCTCTCTGTGTGTGTGTGTGTGTGTGTGTGTGGTGTGTGTGTGGTGTGGTGTGTGTGTGGTGTGTGTGTGTGTGTGTGTGTGTTGTGTGTGTGTGTGTGTGTGTGTGTGTGTGTGTGTGGGCGGGCGCGCGCGCACATACGTATGTGTAAGCGTGCACGGGAGACCACACGGGGGAGCCAATTGCAATGTTGTCCTTAAAGTTGCGCGGACAGACTTTCCGTCAAACCAAGGGTGTCAAAAATGTCCACCCTGACATTGAAACATATGTGCTTGCGCCTTCATGACCCCATCAACCCTCTATTTGTATTGGCATATCAAAAGATATTAGGAAAGTGCAGAGGTGCGGTCCTCACCTCTCCATGGCAAATGGTCAGCCTTTTGCCCCAAACACGTTGGCAAGGACTTCAGGCATTGTGCAATATGTTTCCATGACACAAGACAGCATGGGTCAACAAAGAAGGTAAATGTAGATTGGGAGGCTGGAAGCCCGTGGGCACGCGTGGCATTGGCCATAAGGGGAGTACCTTGCAATGAAGACGATCGAGTCATCCTTCTGCTGCCAGTGTTGGAGCCACCATTGGATTGGCGACCTGAGAGGACAAGCTTCTGCAGTGAATCTGCAAGCAGACGCTGCTTCTCCACAGCTTCTTGAGCGGCAACTCTCTCTCTCTGCTTGCTAAGTTGCAGCAGACGAATGAAGTCTCTGTTTCTTTCTTCAAAGGACAAGCTGCGTCCTTTGCCAGTTAATGGACTACTGGCACCTCCTTCTAAAGCTTCCCCGGTCTGGATCCAGTCTCCGCGTGGAGTTCCCGGAGGGGCCGTCTCTATCTCGTTCACCGTGCTGGCCGCAAGATGAGGATCTCCCATTCTTTCCATCGATCTTTTTGAAGATTCCAATTGTTCAGTCCCTTGCCCTGTCTTGTATTTGTATCTCTGGTGAAGCTGATGGCTGGTTGCCGAGCAGGAGACGGGGGTCCTTCTCCGTGACTAGCAGACTCAAGACAGGGACTGAAATGTATTCATAATTAAAGACCCGAGGGTAAGATAGTTCATCTTTCAGCTAGATGTTCCACTGGAAGGAAATACGGAGGTCCCCTTGCAGGGACAACATCATCATGCCTTTGATGCACACGAGTTTCGCTGCTACATGTCAAGCGATAGACCATCAAAGTCTTGGAAAGGAAGCAATTACATTTAATTTGCAAGTAGTTATTACATAAAACTTCTGACATTCATAATTGCTGAGGAGTCGTGAAGCCTGGCGCTTCCGAAAGAGGCAGACGTCGGAAGGCCGGGTGGACAATCGATGAAGATTTGAACAATTCCGGATAATAAAGTAGATTTCTCATATAAATCTTCTGTAGTGCCCCCATCATGTTTAGTTTCTCCTTCATCATCGCCGTGCTCGAGTCCAGATGGTACTACCTTGTACCGCTAAATGTGGATTCGCCACGTGTGCCAGAGCTGATTGCGGATCATTAAGGACAAGGAGCATTGCACTGTACAGCCCAAATTCCGGCATGCGTAGCTACATTTCTGTCTGCCCCTTGAGCAAACTCAGACCCTACCATACCTACTAAACAATACCACTCATCTTTAACGGTCTGTGGTTTGTGCATGGCGTTCCTCCAATTCTTATGGGCCACGTGTGTGGGAGCCGGTATGCCGGCATACGCTGGCAATGTACCCATTTCACTAATTGGAAATAGAGTAAGTTTCTATGCGATCACAATTGCTGCCTTTTTCTCCTATACGTAGTAACAGGTCTCTAGTGATAGACTATAGTTTGGCTCCTCGTCTTGACGAATTTCTGCTCAGCCTAGAATATCATACCTCGATTATAAATAACCATGTCTGGCATAACCAAAGATCATTTAGATCTTGGAGAATAAGATGCACTTCGTAGTCTGTACCGGGCAGAATAAGATGCACTTCGTAGTCTGTACCGGGCAATTGTGCTTGAATAGTCCTGACGTCAGCTCTATTCAAATATGCCTTTCATGGTGTCCAATCTATACCAGATTGCACAGGACTGCTCAACTCGTTCAAGTATGCCTTTTGTTAGGCTGTAGTTATATGCGTATTTATGGCCAATGATAATTGGAATACGCGTAGGATTTATATCTCCGCACTGGCAAAGACAAGCAAATTTGAATGGACCCTAGTATTAAGCCCTCAGAGCGAATGATAACTGTAATTTAGGCCACAAGTACAAATGCTCTACTCCATCACTAGGACTTCAACGCAAGGTGGATGACCTGACATTTGTGCTGCTGGGAAGGGGATTCCAAACTCAAGGAGCTCCCCGCGGGCCGTACGCATGCATATGTAAATACTGTATACACTATCTTCCGATGTCAGAGATCACTTGTCTGATATATGTCCAAGGGAGCTCAGTGCACCTGAGCTCCTATCACACGTATATATAAGTTTGACAGGGATGGGTCGTCCTTGCATATACTTCTAGTGGCAGATTACGGTGCATAGCAGGTGTCGATACAATCAAATATAGATATCTAAATTCCGATATAAAGGTACTGATATATCCTTAAGTTTTAAAACGTTTCAGAAGCCCCGATTCCATCACCTATGCCATAGCTTGGGTCTACGATCTCGGCACACACCTTGGATATTTACTCCCACAAAACGCTTCCAGATCCTACCAGCAAGCCATCCTATGTGTTAGGTTATGGGCATTCGGCATCACCTGTAAGCAAGCAGACAGGTCGTAAGTTCGTGCCTCTCCAGCTACAGTCCTCGACGACTGTCTGCTCTATAGACACATGCAACTGCATGAACAAGACTGGCATCCTTATGTGCCCAGTATCTTTCCAAACCAGTTGCTCGACTAAGCGACGACATCAGCCTTAAGAGTTCGATCACAAACGTGTGATCACGATCACAATGTACCTTATGTTCGAAATAGACCTCATCCGAACGTGTCTCGAGGTACCTTATGTGGATAGTGGACCCGTATCCATATGGTACAATTGAAGATCACCTAAAGCACAAGGCATTCTATAATGTATGTTCACAACTCAACACTTCCCCTTGCCTGCATGCTTTATGTGTATCTTCTCTGTCCTAGTGAATCCCTATGACCAACACCACGGACTTGTTAAGTGGTTTGGTCATAAAGTCAGCCACATTGTGAGCATTTCCACATAGGGGATATCTGCCAGCCCCTTTCCTATGGCCTCCCTAGCATAGTGGCATCCACAAAGCCTTCACGCTCGGGTATCTTCCCTCCAAGAGTTAAAAGCTAACTCTCGGGTGTCCCTAAGATACTTCAGCACTCGAATGGCTTCACTCCAGTGCGAAGTGGTAGGGCTCATTCTGTACCTTGGCAACACACCAAGTGCATGTGCAATGTCAGTTCTGATGGTGTTGGCAATATACCGCAGTGACCCTTTAAGCTCACAATTGTAATTTGCAATACTAATTTGCAATACAATTGTAATTTGCAATAATATTGCAATACCGATGGCCAGGAGTGACTGACCCTACAGAGTCCACATCCTTGGACTCGAGAGTGCTGCCAGCCACAAAGTCCTTGAACATTGGAGTATCCACGACCATCCTCACACACACCCTTTCCGACGTTTTGCAACGCTATTCTAAGTCCATAGACACCACTCATGTATACCGTAGTAATACCTCTGACAACAATTGAAGACTAGTCTCCTCGACGTGTTCAAATGACGACATGAATTTAATACGTACCCGTCATGATGATCATGACAGCCAAACATACATGCAGACTCAAAATCCATCCCCTCACTTTCAAAGCCCCCCATACATTTCATCTGACCCTTTTGTCCGTGGCGTGACATCGACACTAGTTGCGACCGTGATTTCCTGTGTGAGTTCCCTTTCTATCACCATATGGAGGCCAATACTTGCACAACCAACATGACCCAGGACTTACTGCTTGAGTACCCTCTCTATTGAAGAAGTCATGGTTTCTTTCAAGTTGTCTTGCCCTAACTCACATCGCTTCCCCTGGAAGTGCTATTACATGTTTCACGGTCCGTCGACCAAATTATATTTCTCCAACCTCTATACTTTTATTTGGTTAAGGATTTGAAACATCAAGACTAAACAGACACCATTACAAGCGACGTGCACCCAACACGCATCTAACGACTATGTTTCATGTTATATAACCTAGAGTCTGGATATCAACGACTTTCATCTGGAATTTTTCAAGATTTCTCACATATGGCCACAACTCCCAAACTTGGCTCTGTGGCTATCTCTAAGAACTCTCTCTAGCTTTCATTGATTTTACTGGCTATCCCGGTCTAGCTTTCTAACGTGAGGGTGCACCGATGCATCAAGTCCTTAGGATTAAATTGTCTGTAACTGACAATTCTACCTCCCAAAGCTCACTTGTATTGGTCACAATGATGGTAGCTCACCTCTACCCTATTTATACCCATAACCCTTAAAAAAGTCTTATCTATACACCATCAGTACTATGATCAGTCTCTAAGGGCGTTGCTGCAACAATACACATGACTTACAAAGTCACCAACGCTTACGTGTGTTGGGTCAAATATCACCATCCTCTGCTTGAGGAGCTAGGGTCATCACAGGTACCTATCAGTAACCTCATGTTGAGCACAATAGATCCTCTTCATCATCACTACTAGACATTAGGCTACTCAACATCCAAATGCGCGAAAAACGCAACGCGCGCACGCGCGCAACGATAACTGATGAGCTTCCCCTGACCACATTATGTCACAGATTAACCCAAAACTCTTCAAATTAATTCATTGTCCTCAGAAACCAATTCTTTTCCATGTCAATATCAGAATTAGCTTTACATGTTAGCAATTTTTGGTATTCATAATTTGGCCCATCTAACACTCATATCCTATGTGTAGCCCGCACCATGGATTAAGACTAACTTGCAGCTATTTCTACCCCTCTTTGCATTCCTAGAGTCATTCATGTATATCACCTTAAACATTCTGGGTCAACTACCATGCATTGCAACGATAAAATTGTAATCTTCTGGTACCCACAACTCACTCCTGGTCAGCCCAAAACCTTTCAACACCAGGTCATTCATGTATATCACCTTAAACATTCTAGGTCAATTACCCTATGGTCCATGCCAGACTGTAGGTCAGGGCGTGAAGCGCATGCATTGCGCAACGATACAATTGTAATCTTGTGGTACCCACAACTCACTCTTGGTCAGCCCAAAAACTTTCAACACCAGGTCATTGATGTATATCCCCTTAAACATTCTGGGTCAATTACTCTATGGTCCATGCCAGACTGTAGGTCAGGGTGTGAAGCGCATGCATTGCGCAACGATAAAATTGTAATCTTCTGGTACCCACAACTCACTCCTGGTCAACCCAAAAACTTTCAACACCAAGTCAAAAAAACCTCAGCAAACCTTAGGGATTTTCACAACACCACATACACAGACACACATAGAGAGGTCTCACAAGCCACACTGGACCCATATATGACCCTATGTAAGACCACTCAAGGTTTGAAAACCACGTTGGCCACACAACATCAGCCACACATCGCATTGACTACACATCATTGACCAGACACAACCAGTCAATGTCTAGTTTCACACTCTGGAAAACATGGAAGGAATGCCAGGCACATAAGACAAGTCATGACATTGATTACACAGCAGTTCCGATAAGAGGTCTTGACTCCGCAAGTGCACGACAGTTCAATGAGGCACACGACTCCATATTTAGCATTTCTCACCCTCAACATTAGGGACTAGCCATCAGCGAGTCCGAACGCGACACCTGATCAGCCTTTCTCACCCTCAACATTAGGGACTAGCCATCAGCGAGTCCGAACGCGACACCTGATCAGCCTTTCTCACCCTTAACATTAGGGACTAGCCATCAGCGAGTAGCAGCGCAAACCACAATAAGAATGTGCTCAGTGGACTGGGGAACCAAAAATCCCTTACCACCATATTGCACCAACTCCTGGCTGTTTACACATACACAATCAATGTCTTTCAAGCCCCAGCTCATGGACATCTTTACACACGCTTACACATACAACACATATGTAAGCCCATCCCCATGCTGCAGTACCTGTACTGTTGCTCATGGTGTCTACCAATACCTGGATGGGGGCTCCCTAGGGTCCACCCACTTCTTCCCGCTGAGTATCACACTTGCTGTCAGTGGTTAGAGGTCATTCATAACTACTTTTGTTAATCTGACCCCCTTGATCTCCAGCCTTAAGAGGGTGCAGACTTAAAAAGAAGCCTTTCTATTGGTTCACCTCTCAACCAGTACACTTACTGTAACACAGGAGCATCACTTCCTCTCTCAACTCATTGAGCCACACACTCACAATTTCAGATCCCAAATCATACACAACCTCCCATATGCACTCAAAATTTCACTCCTCCATCCCAAGGTGGTCTTCCGCCTCGTGCCCTTCCAACCGGGATTTCACCACCTCGCCTTGCGGATGAAACTGCCAAGATTTCTTGGCATTTCAGAATCAATTCGAATGGATTCTGAAGCATATACTGCGACATGAAGGCGGGGTACAAACTGCGGGGCTGTCGCTCCCTTTGGGACTGGAGTAGACTTGTGTAGTGTCCGCTGGCCACCAGTGCCTTGCCCAAAAACCACATATCGGCTTGTCCTCAGCACCCAGAGTTGGGTGGGCCCATAACCTGTTAGGTTATGGGCATTCGGCATCACCTGTAAGCAAGCAGACAGGTCGTAAGTTCGTGCCTCTCCAGCTACAGTCCTCGACGACTGTCTGCTCTTTAGACACATGCAACTGCATGAACAAGACTGGCATCCTTATGTGCCCAGTATCTTTCCAAACCAGTTGCTCGACTAAGCGACGACAGCAGCCTTAAGAGTTCGATCACCAACGTGTGATCACGATCACAATGTACCTTATGTTCGAAATAGACCTCATCCGAACGTGTCTCGAGGTACCTTATGTGGATAGTGGACCCGTATCCATATGGTACAATTGAAGATCACCTAAAGCACAAGGCATTCTATAATGTATGTTCACAACTCAACACTATGCTTGAAAAATATCTTTTTTAAAGGAACCTGCTTCTTTGTCGAAACCATCAACTGCCAGCTTGGGAACCGCAGTTGCAGAGAAAGGGATAGGAGTAGCTTTCCGCGCGACCTAACCACTTTGAGTTTGATTATCACAACAAAATTTCATTTAACAAACAATAATGTCAAATCTTGAGAGTCCAACGTTCCGGCATGAGCGTCCAAATTTCATTGAGTCACAATGCAAACATGTTGCATTTACTCACTCTCAAACCCCAAAACCCAAAAAAAGAGGCCTTGAATGAATTGACGAAGAAATGAACTAGCTCTTAAACAATTTTGTAGCCGGTGGTGTTCCGATGTGACTGTTATGTGACTGTTCAGTAATAGTTGCCCAACTTCAGTACGGGGCATATCGGGGGGAGTCCTGCGGCCACAGAAAGCCATGAGAAAGGGATGGAATGCAAAACCCAATGCGTGATATTCCAAAAGGTAGTTCATAAACTCTGTTAGGGGGGGTGTGGGGTTCGGATAGGCGTCACTCTTTAATTTAAATGCTGCTCGAAGCAGGTATAATCAAATTGTCAATCGGAATCGCCCATGAGTGTTCACTGACTCAGTGAACACTGTTCAGTAATCATCGCCGCATTGAGAAAGTCACTGAATGAGAATGTCAGTCTCACAATGATCCGTCACATGATGTGATGTACCCGCTAAATGCGGATTGCCACGTGGCCGCATATGATTGCGGATCATGGCGCTGTACATCCCAAATCAATTTTCCGGCATGAGTACCTAGATCTCTGTCTCCCCCTTGAGCAAACTCAGACCTTACCGTTGCTAAACAATAACATCTATCTATACTTTTCGGTTCATTTCTGTCGTTCGTTCGTGCGTGGCGTTCGTCCACATCCTCTGGGCCATATGTGTAGGAACCGATATGCCGGCAAACCATGCTGGCAATCTACCCACACCACTCAGTGGAGATAGAGTAAGATTATATGCGACGAATATTGCTAAGATATGCGTTTAGCCTCGTCGAACTCCCCGGAACGGTGGAACGGTACGCCAACGACGACGGTTGTGACGTTGGGAAGGGCGAGGCAATGACATTGGCCTTTCTTTGATTAATCTTGTAACGTAACGTATCCAGCTAACTGGATGCACTCCAAGCCCCGACGGGAGCTTGTACTTCAAATAAGGCGTCGATAGTTTACCCTACCTTGTTATTCTAACCTTCTGCCAATTCAACACTTGTCTTTGTCATTCAGGCGAGTCTGGAGTCCTTCCGTTTGTACAGAATCCGTGGCTTCTTCGAGTTTGGGGCCTACAGTAGCACCAGTTAAGATCTTGCACCAGCGGATTCAGCCACAGAAAGGAAGGGTGCTGAGCACAAAGACAGGACATGTACTTGGTGTGTATCAAATTGTGCATTTTATGGCGCAGCTAGCATTAATAGCACTCTTTGGTCCCATCATAGGAGGGAAACTTGTCTTCTGCTGTTGCAGTGCTAGTACATTGTAGACCACCCCTTACTCATATGTTTCTAATTGTTATCACACCTGTCGCGCACGTAAGAATTGCCATGGGGGAGGCAAATTGAGCAGTCTAGAAAAAATGGGGGGCTGGCAAAATGCTACTGTATTTACTCGAAGCATAATTTCCGGACTACCTGTCGCTGTGTGACCATGAGGAGATTAGGGTGTTTGAACCTGCTGTACATGCAAGGCGTTACATTTGAATGTGATGCATAAGAAGTAGTCTGCATTATTTTTCCAAGACGGGGGGGGAAGGGTGTGGCAGAGGGGAGAGAGCGTTACTGTAAAGAAAAAAAGTGGGTCTCAAGGTGGGAGTCGGGTGGCGTGGGACGAAGAGAGGAAGGGCATCTCACCAAGCCATCCTGACCAAGTTTGTCTCCTTTCTCAGACCAATCACGAGAACAATCAAAACGGACTATCCCACACGTGAGAAGGGACGTCCCATATTTGCCAGCAAACAACACCACAACTTAAGATCTCCATACCTGCCAGCAAACAAGTCAACAGCGCAAAAAATAGCGAGCTTGGGATTCAAAGTCATTTGAATCTGCTGTCTGGCCATTCCATATCGTGTTTTCCTTGGTAATTTTCCCCAGACAAGACCTAGAGCCTGTGTTGCCTAGTGCAGGCTTTCCTTCGCAGCTGCCCTTAGCAATCCAGGAGAGAATTGCTGGTATCTTGGCGCGCCATCAGGAGATTTCTAAGGAGCTGAGTGGTATGCCATGGCGGGCTGTCTCCCTCTTGCCTTATGGGCGCACTCTAGGCAAAGCGCTTGTAGTATGCCCAACATAGTGTCAGCTGCAGAGTATTGTCTTGTAACTGTCTTGTTCTGTGATCCTTTACCACCCCTTTTTCTTTCTGCCCATGTGCCACTTGCGCATGCATGCATGCGTGTGCGTGTGTGTGTGTGTGTGTGTGTGTGTGTGTGTGTGTGTGTGTGTGTGTGTGTGTGTGTGTGTGTGTGTGTTTTCCTGGTGTAAGCGAAAGTGGTCTGCTCATGCATGATGTCAAACCTGTGTAGGATATTTGTAGTCCCGTGATCGTGTAATAGTGTTTGTACGACGCCCCCCCAAACACACACACACACACACACACACACACACACACACACACACACACACACACACACACACACACACACACACAACCACACACACACACACACACACACACACACACAACCAACCACACACACACACACAACCAACCACACACACACACACACACACACACACACGCACGCACGCACGCACGCACGCACGCACGCACGCACGCACACACACACACACACACACACACACACACACACACACACACACACACACACACACACACACACACACACACACACACACACACACACACACACACACCCCCGCGCGCGCGCATATATGTGACCAGCCTTTTGGGGGTCTGTGGAACCATTTCCATGGCACTACACGCGAGTTGTCGCCCGGCCCCGGATCTCGAGGGGGGCGACAGCCTGCTGCTTGTCCTTGCACCCATGTAGGGAAAGTCTCAATCTTCTTTCTGCGGACTTCAAGGAAAAGTCCAGTAAGGGCATTGCATTTCTTGCCTATCTGCTCCTGGTGCCATTTGCAGAGGGAGGGGCAGCGCTCTCCCATCAGCGGATTGCAGCATTGAACAAGGAGGCAGCCAGCCTCGAGGCCACCGCCGCCGCCCTGCAACAGCTGCGCAGTCTGGTGCGGGAGGTACAAGACTTGGAGGAGGTGGCCATTGATGCGGGGGAGGACCGCGACCTCAAAGACCTGGCACTCGCCGAGCAAGCCAATCTGCATTCTCAGGTGTTAAAGCCTATTGCACCCTATCAACATAGGAGTTGATTTGTTATTATCAAATGTCTCGGGGCGTAGCGCAGTTCAGCAACAATGCGCTTGAAGTGATCAGTGATCGACTAAACAGCAACACACACGTGCGACATGTTGGGCATTAATAACGGTTGCAGCTATCGAATTCGTCAATGATGCGGTTGCATACGGGAAACGATTTTTTCAAATCTCTGCGATTTTCGTTTGCTTTGCAAAGGCTGTGTCTGGCTTGTTCTACAGAGGCCAGCCCCTCCCACCTCAATACCGCTCGTATGGTGCATTCTCACATACACACACACACACACACACACACACACACACACACACACACACACACACACACACACACACACACACACACACACATGCATGCCCGCCCGCTCGCCCGCACGCACGTGCCCGCGAATGTGTTCACAGCACAGCGAAACTGGGTGGAGTACTGAAGGAAATGCTCTGAGCAATGTACACCGATTTCAGATGTAACGTGTGGCTCGGCACTAGGGGCTCACAGTTGAGTGGCAGCAGGTTGCTGAGGCGGAGGCGGCGGTGCTCACGAGTCTGCTCCCCAAGGACGAGGCGGACGATGGCGGGATCATTCTGGAGGTGCGAGCTGGCACAGGCGGGGACGAGGCCGCGCTTTTTGCCCTGGACTTGTTCCGCATGTACGAGCGGTACTGCACGCACCGCCGGTGGAAATTTGATGTACGAGCGCTCTCCGTGCTCATTCCAGGGCTTGCACCAGATTGTTGGGATTTGGTTTATAACTGTATATGTGGTCACACTTCATTTTTCTGCATGCGAGTCATTCTTGGAACGCAGTCAAGGCTTGGCTCTGGTCCTGGAGTGGGGCTGCTGTTCATACTCCTTGGATCCAATACAAATTTGAGCCAGGCACTCCCTCTGCTCTCCTCTTAAAGCACCTTCATTATGGCTTTCCTATCAAAGGAGTTGCGGTGGGGCCAATCAACTTGTCCCCGCGATTTTGTGGTATTGGCCCCTACCGCAGACATGCAAATCACCTGGAGATGCATGTTCTCACACACACACACACACACACACACACACACACACACACACACACACACACACACACACACACACACACACACACACACACACACACACACACACACACGCGCACACACACATGCGCATTCACACATCACAGAGGTCTATGGGAGCTGAAGGGATTGGTGAGGCAGGTGGTGGAGATGTCGGAGACAGATGTGGGAGGGTGCAAGCTGGCAAGCGCGGCCATATCAGGCAAGGGGGCCTATGGCCAGCTCAAGTGGGAGAGCGGCGTGCACCGCGTGCAGAGAATCCCTGCCACGGAAACCCAGGGCCGCATCCACACCAGCGCCGCCTCCGTGGCCATCCTGCCCCAGGCTGACGAGGTATGGCCTGCCTCCTCCTGCTGAAGAGAAGGAGGAGGAGGAGGAGGAGGAGGATCGATTCACGGTGGGTTGATACCAAAAGTTCATTTGGGAGCATGTTCAGGATGCGTGGGTAGGATGAGCTGCCTCCTCCCGCTATAGCAGAGGATTAGGAAGGGAAGGAGGAGGAGGGGGAGGAGGAGGATGAGGAGGAGGAGGAGGACGGTGGAGGTGTTGGAAGACGAAGAGGAAGAAGAGAAGGAGGAGGAGTGAGGAGGGAAATGAGAGGGGCTGGGTGGAGAGGAGGTGGAGAAACGAGGAGGAGAGGGAGGAGGAGTTAGCAGAGGACATACAGATGACTTCCGAGGTTGCCAGTGAAACGGACAACAAGGCAGTAGTCGTGGAAAACATGAAGGAACTGTACACACCAGAGGATGGGGTGCCTTTGTTTCTGGTGGGGTGGTGGACTTGCATCGCTTGTGGAAGTGGTTGCGCAGGTACGGTGAAGTGCTTGCTTGCTTTGACTGTTCGCATTGATCTGAAATGTACAAGTACAGTGCTTGCATGACTTGACTGTTTACATCGCTTCTGAGTCGCTTGAGCAGGTGCAGTAATTGCGATGCTTGGCTATTTGCATCGCTTGTGAGCTGGTTGCGCCAGTACAGCAATTGCAAGGCCTGAATTTTGCATCGCTTGTGAGGGTATTGGGTATACTAATCCACGATTCCTGCCAACCTGGCTATACGAATGGGAGCCTGTGAATGTCTTGTTTGCTTGACTATTTGTGGCCTCCGTGGACTACATTGTGGCCTTCGGTGCAGATAGATGTTGACATCCGAGAAGAGGACCTGCGGATTGACACGTACCGATCCAGCGGGGCAGGAGGACAGCATGTGAACACAACCAACAGCGCGGTTCGAGTCACCCACCTGCCCTCCGGCCTCGTTGTGACCATACAGGTAAAAAACCTGTTACTATTTGGTACCCATGTGAAGGGCCTGAGGATTGATTAGGCAATCCCCTTCTGTCAATTTGGTGCCCCATCCTTGCTTCCATCTTTCTGTCTCTCCCCCCCTCCCCCCACCCAAGAAACAAGCACAAACACAGGCTTGCAAGTTCACACAAACACACACACACACACACACACACACACACACACACACACACACACACACACACACACACACACACACACACACACACACACACACACAGGCAGGGAGAGAGGGAGGGAGGGGGGGAGGGAGGGAGGGGTGGGGAGAAATGGACGGAGGGGGAGGTGGACGGACTGACGGTCGCACGGCGGAGATATCTGTGCCTGTCCCCCAGACTTCTCAAAAAGGGCTGGAATCCGGCGGAAGCTGAGTGGGAGATTTTATGAGCAGGACGAGAGGTCGCAGCATAAGAACAAGTCGAAGGCTCTGTCGGTGCTGAGAGCCCGGCTGGCGGAGCAGCAGCGCCTCCAGCAGCAGCGCTCTTTATCCGCCGACCGCCGAGAGCAGATAGGCTCCGGAGACCGCTCTGAACGCATCCGCACCTACAACTTTCCTCAGGCAAGGGTGGCCTTCTCACCCTCCCCTCTCCTCCTCCTCCTCTGCTCTCCTCTCCTCTCCTGATATCTCCTTCCCTCTCTTCTCCTCTCTTCTCCTCTCCTCTCCTCTCCTCTCCTCTCCCCTCCGCTGCTCTCTTCTCCTGCAATCTTTTATATTCTCTCTGCCATTTCTTGGTTTCTCTTATCTTATCGTCTTGTGCATGTTCCAAAGATTAATATACAGTTTCTGTACATTCCTTTCCTGTAGCTCCTTTTACCCCTCCCCCCTTCCCCCCCCAATTTTAGGAATATGTATGGGGTTATCAAGAACTTGTGTAATCGGAGTATGACATTTGCAGCCGTGCGTTCGTTACTTGAAGGCTGCAGCCAGCCTCTTGTTATTGTATATGCATGCATGCTGTGAATTGGGCTGCTCCTTGGTTTGCCTTTACCTGTTCCTGATGGCCGCCATGCATGTCATGGTGCAAATGATGCGTCCTGGGAGTACGGCCGAAACTAAAAGAAGTTCTCCGTAGAGATGCCTACCGCATGGAAGTGATTAATTGGTAGAATTAGTCCTTCATAATGGCAAGATCTGCTTTGCCTGACATCTCATCACTGCCGTTTTGGTGGTTCCCTTGTTTCGAGCAGTTCCCTTCTACTTTTAAATAGAAGAGTTAAGGTCCAAGCCCCACTTTTTGGTGGTCGCAGTGCCCTAGTGAGGCCCTGTCCCTAGCTCGTCACGTGACACAACATAACTCTTGAGGGAATACTCATCACCACAGAACAATAAAAGTTGGATATATTTCTAAAATAATGTGTTTTGTGTGTGTGTGTGTGTGTGTGTGTGTGTGTGTGTGTGTGTGTGTGTGTGTGTGTGTGTGTGTGTGCACGCGCGCGCGCGCGTGCGAGCGAGCGTCGGCGTGTGCGCGCGCGTGTGTGCGTGCGCACACGTTGCAGTTGTTTTCGTAGTGACCAGTAGGCCGTTGTTCTGGGATGATCTGTGGTGAAACAGCAAAGACAGGCGGTTTATAAAACCTTTGCATGATCCAAACCATCATGGGATTTAATGTTGTTTAACTGATGCTGTGGTGATTTTTGTCTGTCACAGGGTCGTGTGACGGATCACCGCGTTGGGCTTACTGAGCACGGAATAGACACCATCCTTAATGGTCAACGCTTGCAAGTGTTCATAGACGCTCTGCTGATGCACAATCGTGCCCAGCAGCTGGCCGACCTGAGCAAGCTTTGATGAGTGCAGGCGGCCCAGGCAAGATCTTAGAGGCCAAGGGTTCTGGAGTTGAGGCCTCCCCCCTCCCCCCCCCCCCCTTTTTGGGGGAGGGGTGTGGGGAACCAGCGTGTCGAGATAGGGTGCGAACGGAATTCCGGAGAGGACCCGGCTCCCACCCCCCCAGGCCCCCTCCTGGAGGTAGGGAGGGGGATGTGCGGGACCATCGTGCTCCTAAATTCTAAGGTCGGTACTGTTTATATATCTTGGCACCCCTAAAGATTGCAGGGACGTCCTTGGTTTGGGCTCAGTGATACATGTCTTGTACAGATTCGTGCACTTCTAGATGGTGCTTGTACAACACTGCGTCCTGTGGTGCTTGTACAACACTTCGTCCTGTGGTGCTTGTACAACACTTCGTCCTGTGGTGCTTGTACAACACTTCGTCCTGTCAGGAGGTAGATCTGCTTCCTGACAGGACGAAGTGTTGTACAAGCACCACGTGTGATAGTTCACTTGCGTGCCTGAGGCTGTCATGCTCTCACCGGGTATGTCGCGAGGCCGCTATGCACACGATTAACGAAATCAAGCTCCACGAGAATAAGCGTGTTTGGATGTCCTGGCAGCATATTTGGGGGGAAGGGGGGGGGGGGAGAGTGAGTGCAGGGAGTGAAATGCATCTATGAAGCCTTGCAGCTTGATTCGCATCCCGGCACTCTCACCAACTCTCCATGTGCGGCAAGAGATCGCGAAAGTTTCTCTTGAACATCTGCTATTCACACTCTGGGTGTGTATACGTCTCTGTCTCTCTCTCTCTCTCTCTCTCTCTCTCTCTCTCTCTCTCTCTCTCTCTCTCTCTCTCTCTCTCTCTCTCTCTCTCTCTCTCTCTCTCTCTCTCTCTCTCTCTCTCTCTCTCTCTCTCTCTCTCTGTGTGTGTGTGTGTGTGTGTGTGTGTGGTGGTGCGTGCGTGCGTGCGTGCGTGCGTGCGTGCGTGCGTGCGTGCGTGCGTGCGTGCGTGCGTGCGTGCGTGCGTGCGTGCGTGCGTGCGTGCGTGCGTGCGTGCGTGCGTGCGTGCGTGCGTGCGTGCGTGCGTGCGTGCGTGCGTGCGTGCGTGCGTGGTGCGTGCGTGCGTGCGTGCGTGCGTGCGTGCGTGCGTGGTGCGTGCGTGCGTGCGTGCGTGCGTGCGTGCGTGCGTGCGTGCGTGCGTGCGTGCGTGCGTGCGTGCGTGCGTGGTGTGTGTGTGTGTGTGTGTGTGTGTGTGTGTGCGTGTGTGCGCGCGCGCGCGCGTGCATGCCGGCATGCACGTGCCCGCAAATGATGAGAAGCCAGCTGCGGCTGGAAAGAGTTGAATGTCGAAGAAGCAGAAAGAACGACATGTCTGCATGTCTCTGACCATTAGAGGCTGGTGTGATAGAGCAATTCTTGCAGTTACCAAGCGGAATAAGAGCGTCCCATGACTAAGCGGACATCACCATGGAGGCCCACAATAAGCAAGAGCGAGAGCGGAAACTGTATGCACGGGGTCCAACGTCGGTAATGCAGCGCTGCTCAAGATGGGGTAATGCTCTTCAGGGAACACCCTCTTGCGAGACAACGATGCACGTGGCAGAGAACCCTGTGTTCAGCATGTTTTTGGAGTCCATATATATACACCCCTCCAGTATATATTGTCGCGGTATATATTTACACCCCTACAAAACCGCTGAAACACCCTCAAATAGGTTGCGGAAGCGTGCTAGAACAAGCAGGCTCGCAGGGAGACTTGAGCAGGGAGACGATGGAACGGGAGAGAACGATGGAAAATTAAGTGTTTGTAGGAAGGGAAGTGAGAAGGTGTAAAATCGGATGATGGGTATCCAATCCACCTACGTTACCACCTGTGATGGCCAGGCTTGCAGGGAACGTAGGAGGGCACATTCAAACGGAGAGATTGATGTGTAATACTTTTCTTCTGAGATAGGAGGAAGATTACATCCAAAGACCAGCCACTAGGGCTGAAGAGGACGGCAGTACAATGAATTACCCATATCTAGCCAACTAAGGTCGCACAGCACCTGGGAGCGTGAGGTAGCTCTCCAGTGCTCTAGTCACAAATTTGGCAACCCCTTCAAGGTCTTCTTGCCACATAAACGTCTGTACAGATCGACTCCTTTGTTGAAAAAGATGCATAAATTGTTGCCGTACATGTTGTACAGCCGGACAAGTGAACAACAGATGATGTTCATCACCAACGAGCTCTAAGGAGCACCTCGTGCAAATCCTCTGGTCTCGAGGGATGCCTTGTTGTCTACCTTTATCAATAGGAAGGTCATGACACCCTAATCTAAATCGCATAAAGGTCCGCAATGTACCATTAGGAAGGTGGAGTTTGAGCGCACTCTTACTCCGTGGTACATGAGGCGGACGTGCGAACCACCTTTGGTATCTGCAGAATAAGGCTCTTGGGGATGCACAAGAGCGAGGGGAGATGTCTAGGTCATCCCATATCATGTCACTTTTACGGTCTAACAGATCCTTTACCTGTGAAATGTCAATCTGCAAGGCTCTGTCAAACCGCACATGGTCAGCTATATAGTATCCTAGTTTCTTGAGTTGTTGCATAAGGGTACCCGAAAACGTTTCTCGGCCTTCTACTATTGCCAACCTAATGTCATGCATGAGGACCTTGTAGTGTAATGAATCAGGTCTCATGGCCGCTATATTGTTCCAAAACCTAGCCATACGTAAGATCCAAGTTGACCACAAAGAGAATATGTTTAATTCACAATTGATTATTTCCTCAGGGATTGTCCGACGTACCCCTAAAATCTGAGCTAGGACCCGCTTGTGCGCATCCAATAGGGGTATACTACTAGGTTTTCCCGAAGACAATTGTCTGCCTTGAAAGCATCTGAATGCCCAGACTTCACATCCATAGGAGATGAGGGGTGGTAGGCAAGCTAAGTACAATTCTGTCATGAGCATCATTGACATGTTGCAACCAAGATTGCTATAAGCTCTAGTAAGGTCTTCCCATGCTATCCAGAACCTCTGCTCGAGGTTCTTAATGCCGGCTTGAAGGCCATTCTTGGCATGAATCTGTAATCCAAGGTATTTAACCTCCTGTACCGGACTAATTCTAACCCCTGCAACCTCCAGAGAGGTAGAGAGTGTCAGAGGGTCTGGATTTACTGAAAGGTATTGCGTCTTGGCCCCATTTAGGCGCATGTCCATACTCTTACACCATTCTTGAGTAGCATTCACCAACACCTGTAGGTCCTCAACTGTAGGCGCGACGAGAACAAAATCGTCGGCAAAGCCTAGCACTTGGATACGTATTATATTTAAACGTGTGCCATCAGGTAACTGAAGGCCAGCCGTGGGGCAATGGTGTGCAAGATATCGGGGGAGTCCATCCGACATAATTCCAAATAGTGTAGGGCTAATGGGGCACCCTTGAGGAACACCCGCACTTGATTCAAACAACCCCCCATGTTTGCCCTCAATTTTGATCGCCAATACTGTACTGTCTATTACAGCTTGGGTAGCATATAGAAAATCCCCTTGGATTCCCAACTGCTCCAAAATATGCCCTAACTTAAGACGCGATACCCTGTCATAAGCTTTAGAGAGGTCCAGGAATGCAAAATGGAGTGGAGTGATGCCCATTGCCCAATCTATGAGATGTTGTATAACAAACAGTTGATGGGTGGTGGACATTTCAGGACGGAAGCCTGTTTGGCAATCAACACGCAAACGGTACTTCTCCAGATAGAAGGAACGACTGGAGGTTCCTGTAGTACTTTTAAGGTGAAGGAGAAGAATGACGTCTCCCCAGGCCGCCGGGCATGATAAAATGCAAATGGATGTAGCAAACGGATGATCTCAACCAATGAAATTAACGAACGTCGTGAGAGAATTTCTGTGGGATTTGTTTCAGCGGAGTTGCTAGCTAGCTAGCGACAATCTGCCACACGTTAGTGGCGACAGTGGTCCCCAGACACCACAGATCTCCAGGGCTCGGCCATCCGTAGATTCAAACAGATTCTCGTCAGAGTCTCAGGTGGCAACTCGTTGGGAAGGTGGCAACACAGGTAGTCGTTGAACGCCTAAGGATATTCTGGCCTGTTGTTGTGATTGGTGATCCCCAACAAAGATTGAGAACTGCCGGGGAACCCCTCTCGTGATCCACTACATAACACGTGCGAGTCTGTGGTGTCCTCTCTGTGAACCAGTGAAGAGCGTGCAGTATGGAAGACATGAAATCGACATTTAAAAACTTGTTCAAATCAAAGCCGAAGGCTTTCAAAGGACGGGGTCACGTGTTGGGAACTGCAGATCACGAGGTACGGCTAGCTTCTGAAAGCGGTAGAGCAGGCGGGAGAAGGATAGCCCGACGTGAATGACTTGACTCTGCTTCAGCGGATTCAGTCTGAGGGCGTCTTTCATCTCTTCCTATGCGTGTCCGGGAGTCTCCAACTTGCCCTAACGCTTTCACAAGTTCACCAGCTTTATAACTGGTCCATGATTGCTTGTACAGAGAATTTACTGACCAAATCTTCGGCTAGTCTATGGAAGTCTGGAGATGTGTCCGTGACTGTCTGTCGAGGTCTTGACAACCTCGTTCAGGACCAGTCGTCGGACCAGTCTGGGACTCCGGCGGAGCTATTGCCTTGACTACAACAGTACTGACATGGACCATAAATTTCTTTGTCCCTCCCCCCCATACACTGTCTGGTCACGGTCCAGAAGGCTACAGCTGACATGACACTTCCTGCTGCACCTTGTACTCGCAGGCCGGGGGCCCACCTGGTGGAGCCAAACCAGCAACTGGAGCTCCAGGCTCAAGGGCACCTGTCCCACCTCAGGCTAACTCAGGCATACCCCAAGGCATACCTCAAGGAAAGAAACTGGGCTCGGATCCTAGTGCAGCCCCCCGCATATCGAACACCCGTGCAACCCAAAATTCACATCAGCATCGGCCGCCCATAACAGGTACTGTTGGACTTAACGGAAGACAGTCATGATCTCTATCATATGCCTGCCGGGCGGGTCAGAAAAACACTAGTTATCCAACTCATGCTGTGTCAGCAGTGAGCTGTCATCACCTTGTCGAGAAGGCCCTTCTCCACCTCCTGCTATCTCACACACCAACTCCTGCTAAGTCTCACACCATCTCCTGCTATGTCACACACCAACTCCTCCTATGCCACAGTCTCAACTGCTGCGTCACACGCCAACTCCGGTTATGTCACACACCAGCTCCTGCCATGTCACTCACCAATTCCTTCTATTTTACACACCAATTCCTCCTATGCCACACTCCTAACTACTGCTATGTCACACACCAACTTCTGCTATGTCACACACTAACTCCTGCCTTGTCACCAATGAAGTGTCATCACGTTGGTGGAGAAGGCCTTTCTCCAGGTCACGTAGGCCAGGAACCAGGTCATACTGTCTGGTGTTCCCAGGGCCTGGTCATTCCAGATGTAGCGGCATTCTATGATATTGAACAGGCACACCAATTATCTTGACACAAGCTGTACATAATGACTCAATGTGATATAGGAACATTCCGTTCCGTAAGCTGTTCAAGGACTTGGGCGAGACTGCTCCATGTTACGCCCCTTTATGGGAACATGCAGCAGGGAGGAAGTTTGTCCAAGGCAACTGCGGAATTCAGTTGTGCAATCTTCATTTGTTCAAGACAGTTGACATTTGGCGCTTTGATTGAAGCTCGTTGCGTGCTGCTCGTACCTTAGCCAGTGGCTCTGGTTGAAGCCGTCAAGCACAGCTTTGGTGCTGTCTGAAGATGTGTGCTTTCATGATTGCACAAGCATAGCCCTTCTTCACATACACACAAACAGACACTCCCCTTCTGAAGATGGTGGTGAAGATGCATTCACAATTTACGACCATTGCCATCATACCACCCCCTTCCTCCTGAAGTTGTTTGCTTTCATGATTTCACAACCATGGCCCTCATAGAATCCTCCCGATTGAAGATGCGTGCTTCCATGATTTCACGATCATTGCCTTCATGCCCTCTCCCATGAAAGTTGTGTGCCTGCATCAAGGAACAGGGGTTGGTTCTGCAAGCGGAGTAATTCCCATCCATGCGGAGGCTTCCGCTGCTAGTGGTAGTAGCAGTGGGCAGCT
>KV908370.1:136281-163781 GCA_002005505.1 Botryococcus braunii
AGCCTGCCAGTGCCATTTTTGAGTGGTTTCACGATTGCCTGAGGGAGGCATCCTCGACGTATGAGCTCATACTCCCGTCTCGAACCGCTCTCCAGCCCGCAGGCACAGTGAGAGAGGCCGGGCTTCTTCCTTCTGCCACTCTCAACTTCAGGCCGCTTGTCAAAGCAGCGGCGGGCCTTTCCACGCTCAAAGATCTGCTGCTACGCGAAGCCAAGATTCTTAACTGAAGTCGCACTTCGATCCTGCTCCAAAAAGGTCCCTTCTGGGGGCCCCGGTCCCCGGCCCCGCTCCCGCGCATGTGTGTGTGTGTGTGTGTGTGTGTGTGTGTGTGTGTGTGTGTGTGTGTGTGTGTGTGTGTGTGTGTGTGTGTGGGTGGGTTGGGGGGGGGGGTAGGCGGGGTGAGGGGGTGCGTGTGCGTGTTGGCGCGCGCACCATGGGGAGGGTCTCCATGATGATGAGTCCTGTCTAGTGTGGATGCGTCCATTATAAGACAAGCGTGTGGGCATAATGTGATCATGATGGGCATGAGGATCGATCCGGACCTAGTTGAGCAAACTAAACTGTGCAAGGCTTATACTCCTACAGTCATGGCTGGGCCATCTTGCACATGTCTCTGTTTTGTCTATCAGACGCTTTAGGAGCTCATAACCACCAGCGTGGGCTTTAGATGACATTAGGAAAGGGAATCTTGAGGACTAAATTAAT
This sequence comes from Botryococcus braunii, assembly GCA_002005505.1. Lineage (NCBI taxonomy): Eukaryota > Viridiplantae > Chlorophyta > Trebouxiophyceae > Botryococcus > Botryococcus braunii. Next base: position 136,987 of record KV908370.1, read on the forward strand.
TTACCGTTGGGGCGCTGACTTGCAAGCAGAACTTCGAAATGCACGGGAGCGCTAGAATTTTCTTTTCTTTCTTTTCACTTTCTTGGCTCCTCGGCAGCAATGGAAAAGCGATGCCCTGCAAGTGCATGGCAAGATGTGATTGGACAGTATACACTATCCAATGATATGGGCTTCTTCATGTTCGGCAGTACATGAGAGTGAATCTAATGTTGTGAAACCCTTGTGGTGTTTTAGACGGGAAAAACCTCCTTGCATACGCAGGCCCTGACCCATGCAACTGCTTTTCTCGCAAAGTCCCCGGCAGAGGCAGCAGATCCTGAGTTTCAGGATGCAAGTTGGTGGCGCTATAGTTGCATGCAGGAAGTAGTTGTAGAATAAGCTTGCATCATCATGCAGCAAATACATTGAACCATCATCATCAACCGGGTGCGCAATTCACGGCCAGTCTTTGGTCCTGCAGACTTTTCCATGGAGTTTTGTCATGACACATTTCCAGGATCATGGTTCTGCCACAACAGAGTCTTACATATGTGTACGGGGCCTCACCGGGCACCTTTTTGGATACATGCATAATCATGTCAATTGTAAACAATTGATCCATAAGATCATAATCCTGATCTCTAACCAGAAAGCGATCAGGATAAGGCACTGTCTCTTTCTGTCCGTGAAGGAGCATCCTATCCAGAATTTGGAACAGAGTATCCGCTCCCCCCTCTCGGAATATTGCACCGCACGAGTTCTCCACATAGTATACACATGATTTTTTGGAATGAACCAGCACTCGGGGAAGGAATGACGGAGTTGTGCATTGACATTATAACAGCACATGTTGCAATGTGCAACGTTGACCTCTCGAATTCAAAAGAGATTGAAGCAATCCTCCATGCATGGGCATATGTGTGCGAGTATGTGGTACATGCGTTGTCATGAGGCAAGCATGTACTCGCACGTTATAAGCACAGCAAGCTATGGGCACCAGCAAGTATGGAACGTCAATCTCAACCAAACGCTGCTGAACCTTCCAACCTCTAAATCTATGGAGAAAAGGAGGTCTAAAAATCTTGATCCTTAACTCTTATACGAGGTAAGGATAAAGATAGAAACCTTTTAAAATTTATAAGAGCCCCTTCTTTCAAGTCAGGACATTCGCCTCATTCCCTTACATACACTCGCCTCCATCCCGTATGTTTATCATGATCAGGACCTTCGCGCCCACTCTCTAACCCAAAGTGAACCTCACCTGACTGATTCACTGGCACTTAGACTTCCAGGTGATTGGCATTTTGAATTTCAGCGATGGCATCTTGACTTCCAGAGCGAGCATTTGACTTCCAGGTAGCGGGCGTTCTGCCTTCCAGGTAGTTGGCTTGCAATTTTTTAATTGCCAGGGAGTTAACTGGCTGGCTGGTAACGTTACCATAGATCTGGGCCCCAGTGGACCGAACTGCCTAGAAAGTACAACCCTGGACGGGCCTTTGCCCGCATCAAACGACACAATGTGATATTGAGACCATCATAAATCCCCCAGCGAGTTCGCATCCTTGCCTCCCAATCCACTACAAACATTTAATCTCATCAACTTATAGCAGTGAACCCATTTGACCTTCCCAAGGTATAATGCCAGGGCCACTGAGAGGCCGAGCGACAACAGGGGGCCGAGATACACCAGGGGACTGCGTTTCAAACCACAGAGGGCCAAGGAAAAAGCAGGGTCATTGGGGGGCCAAGCATTAAACAGGGTTATTGGGGGGCCACCGGCTCATCTTTCTTGCGCTCGGGGACCTACAGTGCCGTGTTTCAAAGCACAGGGGCCAAGTAACAACAGGGCGCTTAAGGCGCCAATGGGTTGTCTTTGTTGAGAACGCCAGTGCACCAGATGGCGAAGATGGTGATTGCCGCCAGCCAGGAAAGGCCCCTGTACCGCTCCTCCTTGATGTACGGCTTCAACATGGCGCGTTCCCTGTCCAGTCTCTCCTTTGACGGGCTCGTAATGATGTTGGGGTCCGGCTGTATTTCCTGGTCCCCCCGGGCTCCAGAACGTGTGATACCCTTGAATGTCACACATCACTTAAGTATGTCAACTGCTGGCCTCTTAAGTATGTCAACGCATGCCCAGCTTTGCCCCTTCCGTCTCTCTCTTTCCCTCTCCAACGCATCCTGCTTGGCTTTCATCCAAATGCTGAGTGCCGTCTTGCATCGCAGATGCCATTTTTTCATGCTTCAAACGTGCACGTGCGCTGCAGGTGTGGTGCTCTTGGCGAAGGCTGGGTGTGAACCTACCTCCTCCTCGTCCAAGTCGATAGAGGCAACGGAAGACATGCTCATGGTGCCTGGGCCACCGGCAGAGTCTTCATCTGAATTGAATATCTTAATTGCCAGTAGGGACACTTCAAATATAATGGCGAACAACACCGCGGCAAACACCACAATCACCCATGACAGCTGCAAAAAATCGGAGCTGCCCTCTGGAAAAATGAGTTGCATCAGTGCATCCCTATCCACCTGCATTCCCCAGCTGATCCAGCTTGGTGTGGTTGATTGTTGTTTCCAAGCTCGCATAAGTCGCAAGAATCATTCTTGAGAAGCAGGATTCACAGCTTCATAGTTCACACCAGTAACATAATACAGTCCACCCTCCTCCCCTACCCAAAAAGCAATAAAACAAAACCGCCGTTATGAAATATTTAGAATCAAAACTAAAAGTAAGTACTAAAGTTTGAAAGGAACAAGACGCATGAATTGTGGGGTGGATGGATGAATGGATGGATGATGGAATGAATAGCTACTGAGGAAGTCAGATGCAGATAAATTGTGCAATTCACGCCAGAACTTCAATCGATGACAAATTCAGGTCCACCTAGCAGGTGCTGACAAGTTCCATTTCGCGCATGTCTATGAACTATAATGTTGAACTCGTTCAGTTGGACCCGAGTGCTAATATAATGCCCGGGTGTTTGTTCTGATATAGTGCCACATCCTTATCCCAAAAGCAGCCAATGAAACAGATAGTTTTGTCTTGCGATGTCCCATACGAGGTCCAATCCAGTACCTCGACCATTCGAAATTGATCTGGTCGCGGCAGCCGTGCAGGAATCTCCTCGACTATTCGGGGGATCAAGTCCTGCAAACTATTCATAGCACGTGTTTTACTGTATCTCTGGACTCGCAACCACAACGGATGGGGAAGAAAAGAAGCATTCCCTCGAACGGGACGAGGAAGACGGGAATCAAGCCGCATAGCAGCATTGCGTTCCGTAAGACTTGAATGCATGGTGGTAAAATTGATAATAAATATTGGAAATTGTTACATGTCTGCTATCACCGTTTTACTAGTTGGGGCGGCAACATAGGAAAAGAATACCTAGTGTTGTTCGACTGCGAAATGTCTGTGAATCCCATTGGGACTGCGTAAATACAATAGCACATGATCGATACTGTCACGTGACAATGCGCGAGCAAGAGCGTGTACTTCAGAAGCCCTAGGTCCACTCACATTTAGACCCAGGGCTAGTCATCTCCAAGGGGTTCAACCAAGGTTTCAAGGGCTTGGGGTCAGACGATTACCGTATAAACCTAATTAGTTAATTTATTATGAATAAGTTCTGCTGTACGGGGGTCTAACTCCACATGTATGAGCTTTAAACATAGAATATGGGGCTAAGACAAACAGTGGTCTTAGGATAGCCTTCACATTTTATTCTAAACATTGGTCTTAAGCTAGTGACTTTAGAATTGTGTATGCATATGATTCACAGCATCGGGGAGCTTCAGAAAACGTAAAGGAATACAAGAGTTTGAACCTTTGACGGTCTCGCACTACCCCATTCAGGCCCTCACGTCAGCGTGTCAGATCCATATAGGTTAATCTATAAACTAGTGATCAGTGATGAGATAGTACATTGAAACTCAACCCACAGGCGCGAACCCCTTAGAAATTAGAGGGCCTGGATATCTGGTGTACTTGCAACAAGACTTATAAGTTAATTAAATGATAAGCAGGTTGTGGGGGATATCAAGATCTTGACTGATTTCACCTGCAAAATTGGTGTGTCCACTGCAAACAAGCATTGCTCGGCCATGGTGACAACTACGAACCTGGAAGCAATGCTCCACTACCGACACAAACGCTCGACTTGGTCAGACATAGGTTGCAGGACAAACGTACAGTCATAGTACAGCTCCACTACCGACACAAACGCTCGACCTGGTCAGACATAGGTTGCAGGACAAACGTACAGTCACACTACAGCTCCACTACCGACACAAACGCTCGACTTGGTCAGACATAGGTTGCAGGACAAACGTACAGTGTTGTACAGCTCCACTACCGACACAAACGCTCGACTTGGTCAGACATAGGTTGCAGGACAAACGTACAGTCATAGTACAGGTAGATTGCAGAGCCATCGGTGACATCTGCAAAATCTGGAAGCGATGTACCAGTAGAGTGCAGTACAAACGTACCGTCATGCTACACATTGCTCGATTGCTTAAGCTTTGGATGCTCCGTTGTCGACACAAACTCTTTTTCGAAGCGCGAAAAACATTTGAGCTCCAAAATCTTTTACAAGCCGGCTCTTGCCTGGCGTCCTAGACCCCTCCATGCCACCATCTGGAACTTTACTCGAATATTACCAAACTTACATAGGTAGAGAGCGAGACGCGTGGCACATGTCTTTAGTCTAAAACCGTCCAGATCCCCCCCCCCCCCCCCCCCCGGCGGGCCGCTACATCCCACCACCCCCAGAGGTGAGCATCCTCGATCATTCCCCCTATGGAGGTCACCAGCTTACAGGACAATTGTCCCGTAAGGTGATTCACTCCCCCTATGGAATTAACCAGTTTCCAGAACCATTGTCCTGTAACGTGAACGTGGTTGTTTCCATAGGGGGAGAGCTCACCTCTAGGGGAGGTGGGAAATGGCGAGGAGACATCCTAACTCCTCAAATCCACAACCTCCGTGTGGCCGGGGCACCAGAGGCCCTGCAGCACCTGCTGCCTTGACCCACTCCAGTCGGAGGCGATGATGAGGGATTCCCATGGCTCGGCATCGAGTCCCCACGTGCACTGAGGACTGAATGCTCCCTTCAGGGAAGCTTGTTCTTCACAAGCTTTTTCTTGCTCGGGCCCAATCATACCTTCACCCTGGCCACGTGATCTACATGTGAACGCTCACCGGGATCTTGGCGTGCCTCAGCCTAGCGAGAAAGATATATCCTGGTGTAACATCGTGGAGTGATTGTCTGGCTGGTGGAGTGGTTGTGAACTTGCAAATGACAGTATCCAAAATGCTCAGTCAAGGTTACATCCCGGTTTCTTAATAGAAATGCCTTGCTTAAAGATTACCCACATAAGCGTCAGGATAAGGCCTATCACACATCCGACACGGGTACATCTTCACACTCACTCCATGCTGCATCCCTAGCCATTAAGAGAATGTAGCTACTATAGTGTCACTAAAGATGTGAACAACGTGTTCAAGCAACAAACAGTACAGTATCGTTTGCTATCGCACTTGTGCACAAACAGATACAGCGTTCAGTTTCCTAGCCTCAAAATATGGAATGATCATGATTGTCTGGCTGCCTGTGAACTTTGCAACGCAGGAACAAATGACGGCATCTGAAAGGCTCAAGCGTCCAACCAGTTGCTCAAAGTGGTTATAACATGATCTTAAGAAGGAACAAAACGCGAGATCTGAAGCGTTCTGTACCTGTATGTTCAACCCTACCTTTTACCGACCGCGTCAAGCGCTCACTATGATCCTGTTTCTTTTGTAGATCACTACAGCACAGGGCACACACTTAGTATTCAAACTCAACACAGCTCACCGTACTAAACTCACCCCTCACATCACTACCAGTCAACAATTGGGAGTAACTACTCCCTTATCACATCCTAGTTAGTGTTGGCATTTCTACTGACGCACACATTCCCAATTGACATTAGAGAACCTGCCTTACACTTTTCGGCCCTATCCCATAATGTATGGAATTGCCATCCGTAAATCCGTAGTAAATCCCCGTAGCCATTGCAAGGACTTCCATAGAGATGCCAACACTAATCCTTGTGGGCCGATACCCGTTTCCCTCTCCAGTGAGTGGTCATGGTCATGCATGGTCGGCCCCTCCTGTCTATCGTCCACGCCAGCTCAATGACTCTGCTCATTCCCTCGGGGTCTTTCCTTAGTGTCGCCATCCTCAGCAGAACGACAAGCCAAATACTTTTGGACATTCTTCTGGGGATTAGACGATCTTCATGCAGATTCCCCAAAATCTATGTTCAGGACCATAGCCTCTATTGCACCCCCACCTCGATCATAAATTGAGGTCCGAAGTCTGCTACAAGCCGGTTCGAGGTCCGAAGTCTGTTACAGGCTGGCAGATCTGGCCTGGCGTTCTCAGACCCTTCGATGCCACCAGTAAAACCTTCCCCGGTTGTTAAAGAACCTTCATCCGTCACGAGCATAGCGCGTGGCAAAGGTCTACGGTCTAGAACCGACCAAATATCGCCATCAATCGAACACCTTTAACAAGTACAAACACAACTCATAGCTTACACTAGCTTTCTTCGAAGCCACTAGCTTTCTTCGCCTCTTCCTGCCTGCTCAATTCTGTAGCAAACACGCACCTCACTACTGAGTAGACGTATGGCTCAAAAAAGGAGCGGCCGAAGACACTGTGTACAACACAAGTACAGCCTCAAAGCGACATTTTTAAAACTATCATCTTCAAGCGCAGTCCACTCATTAGTTACCCGTCACGTCCAACCAGTCCCCAAAACAGCGAGGAACACAAGAGATCCCAAACAGGGAAATCAAGGAAGAACGTGCAACAAAGTAAACGTCCCAAAATGAAGCCTAGTTAAAATGAAATCTTGACAATGAGTCACAGACCAACATGCCCGACAAACACGCCATGATCAATAGTAAATAGCAGTGGCGGCTACTCTCCCCGCACCCTCCCACCCCTTGTACACTTAACCACACAGACACAGACACAAACATCGATGTGGGATAAAGATAACCTTTATTACTTCACTGCAGTACTTAATGTTCGTGCTATGCCCCGCAGCTTTGGCTTCTTAGCTAGGATTCTTAGCTAGGAGAGGAGTGTCCTCATGACCTGCGTGGGAGGTGGACAGCATGCCCCGTCGTATCCTTCTGGGCACAAGTCACGCACATGCATGTGGTCTTAGCTTTTGCACCCACGCTGTAGCTACTCCTTACACACTACTGATTTTGCTTAAAAAAGGGTGTTTCCCCATGCTGTGGATCACTGCGAGCTTCGTCATACGCATGCAGTACTGCATTGCTGGATCAGACGACCGCTGCTATGGTTTGCAGATATCTACAGCCCGTTTTTAAAAGCTTCCAAATGGTGGGAAACAATGCTCAACTACTAGTATCCCTTCAGGGTTTACCTCAAACCATAAAAGGGTGGATCCTGAAACCAGTACATCCTGTAGGCACATTGACAGACATTAAGTCTCGTCACCTGTCTCATCATTTTCCAGCCGCATGTAACTACATGTCCGTCAAAACGGCTACTAGCTGTAGCAGTTGCACTGCAGCAGTCAAGCAATGTTCTCCACCTCACGGAGTGATGCAGTCAAAGACATCACTCGTTGTGGTCAAGGTTGGGCACACGGAGACACGCAGGTGCTCTCGGTGTGCAGCAACAATGGCCACATCCAGATACCACTCCGTGCAATTAAATGAGGGTGCGCTGTTGTTCTTCGATCAAGGAGCGCGTGAGCATCATGCAGCTCTACTTGCTTGGTCTGCAACCGAGCAAGAAATATCAAAAATCAGAATTAATCTGTGATGGAGGTGAAGCTTGCAAGACGCGAGTCATGCGGTCCCTGCAAATGTGCGGTACAGTCCTTCAGCAAGGGCCTCGAGCCCGCACACAAATCCCGGCCGTCATGGCTAGAGACAGGCACGCATCATTTTTGGAGAGCGAAGGCCAATTTTGCCCAGGGTTTACCACTGCCAAGGGGCAAACGAGTGAATAATCAAGTCACAACACTACGTGGTTCATCATCCTATTTTTCCTGATCAGAAGATTAAAAAAGCAAGCCAAGACAGAAAGACCATGAACAAAACAACCGGAACACACATGTGCAAATTCATCATGCTAGGCTGCGTGAGCTGGGCGTGGCAGGCAAAGGGGATACTTGAGGGCCTTGTAGGCCAGGACATCAAGACTTTGTGATCCAAAAGTATAGGCCACCTACCCATCCTTTGGCAGACGGCCTTGTATGCATCAGCTGCCTCGTGGATCCCGCAGTGACTCAAGAAAAAGGCCTGCATAACAAAACAGCAGTCCTGCATCACAGCCACATACTCTTGTTAGGCCCCGTGTCACCCCTGAAGCCACAAATTCCGACTACAGCACACACAAGCATATCACATTGTGGGGAATATATTAACGCTGACAAAAGCTGCTAATTACTGCTAGCATTCCAAGAGCCATTCTTTGTACAGGCATATCATTTTTCCACGAACCGCAACATACTACACTAGTGCAGATGAACATCTTTTCTGTGACCATCTTCAATATCCTATGCTTCTCCATACACGTTCTTCTCCCTTCCTTTGAAGACACCAGAATCCCCTTGCTATTGAGTCCGAGACATTCCTAGCCAATGAAAGCACAGAATTACGCTGTCCTTGCGAGTGCGACAGGCATTACTATACCCCTCTCTTTCTAATTGGGTGAAAGAATGAAAGAGTGATTATAACCACCAACTAAAAGAGCCTCATGGTCTAACAGGGTCGGAAAAACCATGGCTCAGAAACAGGTGTGGCCAACAATTTCTGCACTACCACGCTCATCACGCCTTATTAGAATGGGTGTGGCAATGCAATGTCCGGCAATAAGAATTTGCATTAAAGCTGGATTGTGAAGGGATCCTAAGTATCGCCTCCTCTAATTCGTGGGCAGCACAGTCCAATTCTGTGATCCATGGAAAGCTAAGGGCAGGATCTGTCTGGTTGCTTGGTTTTAAAACAGTTTGCTCCAGTCCAGCGTAGATGGACTGCCAACAGCTGAATAACAACTCAGCTAGCAGCATTCCACGGGCCATGCATACGTGCTCATGTGTGTGGATCTCGAATTACCAGGTTTGCAGTAGCCTCCCAAAGAGTAGCTTCAACCATATCTCCTCCCATTGTGATGCTCCATTCAAAGCAATACCAACATGCAATCAATTGGGGAGTTGGACTTGGTTGAAAAACTAAAAGACACTGGCAAAGCGCAAGGGCTTGTACCGATTGTTCCAGCTGACACTGTTCTTCTAAACACTTTTTGAACAGGTTTGCTGTCAGTTTCACAATACGTGTGTTGCCCGTCAGTGGCAGGCCCTTGAATTGGTCCGCCAGCCCGCAAAAGAATCTGCAGTAACCTTAAACATATTAGCTCAACGTAGTCTGGAGAACGAAAGAGCAGAAGGAATAGCATAGTGCCTTACACCAAGTGTTCCAGGAGACATGCATGCAGTGAAATCCCGTGTACGGGCCACGCACGCACGCACGCACGCACGCACACACACACACACACACACACACACACACACACACACACACACACACACACACACACACACACACACACACACACACACACACACACACACACACACACAAACACACGGCGATACGCCCCCCCCGCTCCCCACCCCTTCAAACCAGAGAAGAGCCTTGCAAACACAAGAAACCTCTAAGATACTCTGTAATGGGGGGAAGAGAGCACTGCCATGCTGTGCGGAGATGATACCCTACATACTAGCTGCACAGATTCAAGTGTAAACTAACCCATACCTTGACATCAAGACTTCTGAAAACTTTGCTAACTGAATCGCAAGATGGAAGGTTTCAATCTTCATTGTCGAAATTCTTGCATTCAGAAGAGCCTCCTCCCAGCCATCCCTGGATTTCCCAGATTCCTGAGAGATCATACATACAATGACCTGCGAGCACAGCCCCGCGCATTGGTTCAAGACCAGAACACGTTTACTTGACCCCCAACACGCTTTTCAAGGCCACAGGACGTCGCGCCCCTCTCGAGACAGTCCACATGCCCCTACAAAACATTGACACGCATTCCAGCTCCTTCTCCCTTTTTCCTCTTGTCCCGACCGAACAAAGCACTCAAATCCAGTCCTGTGTAAGAATACACAGAGGACAACTCGGTCCGATATATATTCTATTGTAAAGGGCGGGCTGAAGTGCTTTGATGGGATGAGTGCACCTCTATAGAGTTGTGATGCCCATTTTGAGCTAATCCTCACCCTTTTACTCCTGACTACCAAGTACACATGCTAAAATTGCACGGCCTTCACATCAATTGTCTCCCCCCCCCCCCCTCTCCAGAACAGGCACGAGCAAAGGCAACAACTTAATATGTAAACGACTACTTGAGATGTGCATAAGCAGGAACTCCAACGATGTTGCCCTTGTGGGATTGGCCACTGTTGTCTTGGAAGTTCCAGAACATACATATCCATGGTCTTCAACACTTAACAGGACAAACATATCCAGGGTCTTTTAACTCGTCATGACAGAAACTTCCCTTTGCAAAATACAATGATTAAGCCAGGCATAACATCGCAAGTCCTAGACTCCTAGGGCTGGAACTTCCCACAGACTGGAACTCCCAATTACTGGGAGACAATGCCCCTGACAGGCACAATATGAGGGGCACCGCATCAAGATACTGAGCAATCTGCACAGGACACATCAAAATCAACTTCCAGGTTCAGGTTTTATATCCAGGCCTTGCTTAACCATGCAAGAGAGACCTATCCCCATGCTCGGGCGGCTTGTGAATCTGAGTACCTGTGCTGCCACAGAGGGATTGGAAGAGATGAGGCTGGATAGGTGATCTGGCCCAATACCAGCGTCGTCCACAAGCTTCGAACCCCACTTTTTCAAGTTGTCGATCAGCTGCTTCTTCTTACCATCGAAGAGGGGCGTGTCAATTGCTTCTTTAAGGTCAGCATGGAGCTCGGTTGGTGGTGCCACTTGTGGTTGAGGTGGTTTAGGGTCGGAGATGCATAGAGCGTCACCAGGTGCAGCAGGTACACCCTGTTTTGATACGACACCATTTCCAAGAAGATCTGCTGCCTTGGAATCCGGTTGCTTAGAGTCTGCAGCCCCAAACCCAAGCCAGTTCTACAAGTTCAAGCACTTTCCACTACTTGCACAATGATGATTAGCTCTATTGCAGGCACCACAAGCTGCCATCTACATGTGCCAGCTCACCTTTTGCCACGGGGGTCAAAACAACTCGTCCAACTTCGTCAGGTTTTGCAGAGTGAGAGCTGTTTGAATTTTCACGAATGGGAGACCAAGGGCCATGTCCAGGTCTGGAACACGAGCATGCAAGGTCTAGACAAGGGAGGGAAGGGATTGGTTGAGCAACCCTACACGCACAGAGGACAAGAGGGACTGTCTTCCCAGGAAGTGGACAAGGCGTTTTGCAAAGAAACAGTTTGTATGGGAAGTTAAAGGGCAGCTTACCCACATAAGAGTCCAAAGGCTCTCTTATTACTTTTATGATATTTGTATTGGGAGAAAGACTCCCTATCCAACCATCGGGGAATAATTCTTGCAAAAAGCTATTTGGACAGAGTCAGCCGCTCCAGCCCCCGCAATTGCAACAAAAAGCAAGAGCCATTGTGTGTGTGTGTGTGTGTGTGTGTGTGTGTGTGTGTGTGTGTGTGTGTGTGTATGTGTGTGTGTGTGTGTGTGTGTGTGTGTGTGTGTGTGTGTGTGTGTGTGCACGCACGCGCGCCCGAGCATACGCATATATTGTAAACCAAATGAACGACAGATACACACACACACACACACACACACACACACACACACACACACGCACACGCACACGCACACACACACACACACACACACACACACACACACACACACACACACAGGAGAGAAGGGGGGGCGGGTGGGGGGGGGCGGGTGGGTGGGTGAGTGCACGAGCACGAAGCAAGCATAACTCACACCTAAACTGTGTGAAATTCCAATGGCAATCTCAAGAAAACTTCTAGATTGAGGAGCAAAGCTCTGATTCCCTTCTAATGATCTGCCGAGTCCAATGGTCAAAAGCGAGCAATTTCCAGAATGAAAAGCTGGGAACCCAGCTACTGTTGGTATGGTGTGCTCAACCTCACCTGCGCCAGGTCCTCCATCCTTGTTGCCATCTGCAAACAACCAACCGCCTTCGATCAACAAACGATCAAATTGTTGCGATCTCACACAAGTCAACGCTGTGGCACATAAAGGAGCAAACACACGCCCTCCAGTCTCCACAAGCTTCATGAAGCAGAACACCAAAGAACCAAAACACCGTCTTTAAGAACATACTTGCACATTAATTCCGGTGACTAAGATACCTTAGGGCACATGCTGGAGGGATCCATAACCCAAGGTCTTGTATGTGCAACATCCCAGGTGCCCCTTTCAAGCATGGTGCACCACCAACCCCCTCCTGCCCCAAGCCCCAGCTTGTGCCATCCACTCACAGGATAAATGGAAAAAGGCATGACAAAGACCTGTCAGCAAGGGGATGCCCCATCAGCCAAGTAAATGATGGTAAACCCCCTACCAGGAAGTGATTTCAGCTCGTCCAAAACTTGGAAACCCCACCCCTAGCCCTTGCTATGTCCACATTGCTCTCCAGTTCTTCCACCAAATATGGCCTTTCTTAGACCCCACAGCTCTGATATACCTGCAAATCCTGGTGGTGCCTTCTGCTTTACACGCGCTCGGGGCGCTTTCCTTGGCGACGATGAGGAGTTTTGCATGTGCCTGTCACTGGAAGCTTCAATATCTTTGCTACGTGTGGCGCGATCCTGCATTGCACAGGGAAATGAACAAGTAAGATTAAGTGCTAACTCTGACAGGGACGTCAATGGGACAGCACGCTCCATGTCTGTGCCGGCTTTGCTCAGAGTCTTAGACTTTTAAACTAGGTTCTCATATACCGTTGGTTCATCCGTCATTATCTCATCAGGCCTTTTGGGCAGGGTTGATGCAATTCTTTCTTTCTTTTAAAATTCCAGTTGTAGAAGTTCCACAAGGCCTCAAAGTCCAGCAGCCTATAAATATGCTCTCGAAATCCAGAAAGAAAACTGCTAATACTGGTGTGTGCTGCCCATCCCTGGCTACGCAAGAAGGGTACAGGTCTGCAACCCAGGTCTGCCCATACCTTCTGTGTGGAATGATTGTAAATAGTGGACCCCACAGCCATATAGCTAAGGAAGGGCTGATTTATATTGAGTGGCCTGGCACCTGGGCCGCTCAACCCCCCAGCTTTTCTCAGACCCTCGAAGTGGTGGTCCCCTTGCTTGTTATGTACCTCAGCAGGTACAGGTAGGGTCTGCTGATATATTTCCAGGATTTCCTGGCTAGTCATTACACCGACCTGTTTCAAGAGACAAACAGATCAGTAACCACCCGTGTGTACATGATATATCAAGAACAAAGCACACGCATCAGAACACAGCTGAATGTTTCAAAAAATTCCATATGGGTACCCATGCTAATCCAAAAATGAACGTCCAGGTATTCGTCAACGTTGACAGTTATGATCCTAACAGGGTCTTAGGTTGACAACTGAGACGGCATTAGCATGAATCAACCCAAGAACACCAAGCCTAAGACTATCAAATAATACACGTTGAAGTCAGCAAGGAAGAGGATGAACCATGACGACGAAGTCACTGACCTTTTGCATAAACGTGTCATCTCTTAGCAGCTCGGTCACGAACCGACGCTCTACCGAGTTTCTACTGGCTGTTGCCCTTACAATTAAGAACTTGTGAAAGGGGTTTTGCACACCCGATCCGCAAGATCGGAGTATGTACATTGCGATAAATCGCTTAGACAACAGTAAGTCTTCATTTTCGAACAATAAAGTCCAAACCTTGCTGAAGAGACTAATACGCAACAGTGGATCAAGATTCTCGATACTAGAATAAATCTGGGCGAGACGCTCCCTGTCACGGGAAAGAATTTGCACGGCGAAGCCCTTTGTCGCCATTTCGATGGCGAACTGGCTACGCCGGGCCATCATGCTTAGTTTATCCAACTCTAACCAACATGCCCAAGAAGCGCTCCATTGTTTTACAATCGCTCGGGGGCCTTGGCCAGTTTGCACAACGCCTTGCAAATTGCAACAGCAACCGTTTCATCAACGTCCGCCTCGGCGCGTCTCACAAAGGGGGAAATTGTCAGGTTGGAGCAGGACCTTGTATGGACCGAGTCATTCCGTAATTGATATATGTCAGAGGTGGCAGGGAGGCAGGAGAGTATTGCCTGAGAGGCGAAGTGTGCATTTTTCTGATATTCAAATTGCAAATGAGACCCTAATGATCATTATCCAATACTTTGTCACCTGACTTTGGAGACAATGATCATTGAATAAAGTATCTAGGTCATGCTGACCTCATCTGCCACATGGTTTACCCGTACTAGAGCAATGCGAGATACGTTCCGTATCAAACATATTTGCTGTTTAGAATTAAAAGTGAAGCCTAGTCTAACCGCATAACCAAAATTCCATCATGCCGGGACGCGGAATCTAGGGGCCAAATATTACAGGTGATATTGAGAGGGAGAGGGAGAGAGAAGGAGAAAGAGAGGGAGGGGGGGGGGGGGAGAGAGAGAGAGAGAGAGAGAGAGAGAGAGAGAGAGAGAGAGAGAGAGAGAGAGAGAGAGAGGAGAGAGAGAGAGAGAGAGAGAGAGAGAGAGAGAGAGAGAGAGAGAGAGAGAGAGAGAGAGAGAGAGAGGGGGGGGGGGAGGGAGAGAGAGGGGGGGGGAGAGAGAGAGAGAGAGAGAGAGAGAGAGAGAGAGAGAGAGAGAGAGAGAGAGAGAGAGAGAGAGAGAGAGAGAGAGAGAGAGAGAGAGAGAGAGAGAGAGAGAGAGAGAGAGAGAGAGAGAGAGAGAGAGAGAGAGAGAGAGAGAGAGAGAGTGAGAGGGGGGGGGGAGAGAGAGAGAGAGAGAGAGAGAGAGAGAGAGAGAGAGAGAGAGAGAGAGAGAGAGAGAGAGAGAGAGAGAGAGTGGTGCAAAATCCCCTGAGAAGTGCGGGAACTGCTGGTTTAGGCCGGAATAGGGAAAGCCGGGGAGTATGGCATGAGAAAGGAAGTGTGTATAGATAGATAGTGTTACAGATAGGTGTATTAGAGAGACAGTGAGAGAGAGGGGGGGGGGGAAGGGAGGGAGGGAGGGAGGGAGAGAGACAAGGGGCTGGGGCCAAGCAACCGAAAGTCGTAACGACAAATGTTTATATGTGCTCTTCAAGAGTTTCTGCAGCTGCTCAGATAGTTTCTAAGGCATTCCAAGCGTGATTACTTGTTGACATATGACGTGTCCGCTCATAGGTTATGGACTCGAGAGATGAGAGAATATTCTTGCCTATTTTATATTCACTTAATGTACAGTAGTGTATGGCCCCCTTTTTGGGCTGGTTCCTAGAATGATCGGGTGGATAATGCGTTAATGTTCCATGATTTGGACCCACCTGAACTTGCACATATTTCGACGTCCTAAAACTGCCAATCTGTGGCTATGAACTTTCGGGACGTTACTCCAAATTACTCTGTACTTGCGGCTGAAGCTGGCAACATGTATAAGGCGGTTGCTCTCGAGTCAGAAATCAGTCTTTGCTGAAACACGACTCCTGTGCTTTCGTATGCTCCTCTGAGTCGCATAGTAAATCGACTGCTCACCAACTTAGTGCAAGCTTGGTAGCAGGTATGCTTAGAATCCATTAAGCTTAATGCTACGTGTACATAGAATAATGGTATATGTTTTCACATGCATGAGAAAACATATGTAAAGAGTCTTTGCTGAAACACGACTCCTGTGCTTTCGCATGCTCCTCTGAGTCGCACAGTAAATCAACTGCTCACCAACTTAGTGCAAGCTTGGTCGCAGGTTCACGGAGTTTTATTCTCCATTGTTATTTTATATCTTCTATAACCCTATATTTCATAATATTACTTGTATAGAATTCTTTGAAGTTGTTGGACGCTGATCGTGGCGTTTTCTTCATGAACTGCAGAATGACGTCATTTGGTCGACCTTATCATTTGTCTAGTCTCGTGTCATGACAAATGTTGGGGCTTGGAATTGACTGAGCACTTCAATCTTGGCAAATCGTAAACCTCGATTAATCAAAGATTTAGACAATTGTGTTGTGTCACTTCTGGAAGTCAACTAGCACCTCCAGGAGCTTCACTCTTAATACTAAATGTGACCTCCAGGAGCTTCACTCTTAATACTAAATGTGACTGTACTGCACATGTGCAAACCCAAGGGATAACCAAAAGGTTGACCGTATTTAATTCACGGTCGTTTCCCTTGACTAGCCAATCAGTAGCCAATACCGAAGATGGTGACTAGTGTTCAGCGTTCAGGACCGAGTCAGCACCTGGGTGTTCGGACTTTTCGAACACGAAGATAAGTTTAAACGGTAGACGTGCGCACCTGAGTTGACTCGAGAGCTCTGGTACGGCTACGTAGCTTGTCATGGTATTTAAGTGAGCCATTCTCGAGATCTCTTGAAGTCAACCGTTCGTTGGCTTTTTTTAGAAAGAATGTATTTGACCACGGCTCACGTCTCATTGTTATGTGCCTCCAAAATTTGAAGGCGCATATAAGACTTGTTTGAAGTCTTGGTGCCGGTATGCATGCAGGTAACTAGCTGCGTTAAAACTCGCTTATGAGCCAAATTCGGCTACAAGACATACACAATGTAATAGTTCGTTGGCTTTCTATTTGACCACGACGTCATGCCTCGTTGTTATGGGCCTACATAGGTTTACAATAAGGCTTGATTGTTGAAGTATTTGTCTATTCCCCGTTGTTTGAAATTACAACATTTCATCAAATTTTCCTGGAGGTTGTCGGTTTTGGATAAAGGATATAAGAAGTGGCAGTATAAGAAGTACAAGTCTCATCCGACGTGAAGGCAGCCATGGTGTGGTTCAGTGCTGCCGCATTTATTGTTCGGGCCCAAAGATAAAACGTAGATGGATAGGATATTTATCCTTGGCTTGGATAAAATCCTAAAGTTCCATACCTAGTTGACGTGAGACGAATGGGGTGTCAATCGATTCCTTCAAGAGAGCTACATCAAACCTTGATACTCTTTCACCAAAAAAACACGTTATAAAGCAACAAAAACTGATTTGCATATCAGCGACCTGGGTTTGAGATATCTAGTATTTACAGGTATATTTAGACTTTATATCTGGCAACTACACACGCCCGTTGGGCAACTACACACGCATGAGACTGATATATTTCACTTATCTTTTAACTACACACGCATGTGACGAAATACCTGGACACCCTCAAGAATTCAGGGAGACAAATTGGAAGTACAGGGACATCTCTAAGAGGTACAGGCCTCTCAACGGATAACATGATCTGATCGGATAAACGACGAGATTATCGATCATGAAATTAAGAGACAAATGCCAATTGCTCTGTCTAGGTTGATACGCGGAAGTTGCTTGTGCTTCCGTTATTGGTATCGTCCTTTGCAAGGGTGCTTCTTTCATTTAATGCACTGTCGACATTTTCTCCGGCTCTAGCGAGTGTGTGGCGTTTTATTTGCGACATCTTCTACCTTTTATGGTGAGCCGAAAGTTTTCATGCGTCAAAGCGAATATTTTGCCGTCTGGGGCCTTTCAGCTACAATAAGTGTGTCGTCTGTAAGTACAGATGTTTGCGCTTGCTCCGATGTGCTTCTGCTGGATGGGCAGGCATGGGCAAAAGTTCTACAGGGAAAAGCACTAATGCTCGCATTGCTGGAGCTTTGATCGTGTTTACCGCTGCTGGGGCCATCTTTCCATTCGTTTGGTTACGTCAGGGGCCGAAGGTTAGTGTAGCAGCTGGACTGCATACTTTTTGCATTCTCACTACCTACTTTGAAAGTTTCAATTTATGTTGAGGCAACGTTGGCAAGCCGTGGAAGCCTCACAGGTGGGTGGGTTGGAGTATTTTGCCAAGTGCCAGGACACCCATCACACACAAGGCCTATCTGAGTCCTTTCCCTAAGGTTTCACGTAACCGTGGAAAGTACCCTGGATAGATTATGCCTGCTTTTGCCACAGCTTCATTGTGAACACTTCGTTCAGGTGTGAGAGTTAAGCACAATCATTGAGAAGTATCGACAGCCTTGGAGGATATATTCTTGGGCTGTGGTTCCGCTAGCATGATCAAACATGATTGTGTGTTAGTACTTGATTATGCAGGTTGATTTGGAGAAGCCTCTGCCTAACCAGGCAGTAATAAGGGGCCCATATTTGAACACAGGCTCCAAGGATGTGGGGCCAGACCCTTCATTCACCAAGAAATGAGGTGGGGGCCTCGCTTTGCTGCGACGAAGCTGCAAGCCACAGCGGAGCTTTGTACTGGAACTATGCTGTGTGTCTTCTGAATAATTGATGCGCAATTAAATTCTTTTTTTAACAAAAAGCCTCAATCCTAGGACGTGGAAACCGGACTGGCATCATCTCCGCCAAGCCAAACTTGAAGTTGGCTGCAATCCCCCTTGATGATTTGGAAACTGACTGCTTTCAAGTTTGGTATTGGAAACCTGAAAATGGCGTCCTGGGTTTCAGTGTTTTGAGGCAGTTCTTTTGTCCTGGCTGCAAGGCTGCATATAGTGTCTCATCGCCTTGGCAGTGTTGCATGCCCTGTGTTACAGCCTTCTTCTTTCTATCAGTAACTCTATTTCCCCTTCTGTTCTAGTTGAAAAAGATGTCGAAGTTTCCTTTGTCTCTGCTTACATGGCCAACAGAACCCCTCAGCACGTGTCCATAGCATCTGAAGGGCGGCTCCTTCCCTTTCCCCAGAAACGACGTCTTTAGTCTGCACATGCATCACCTCTGTAATCTAAAAGGTTCACTGAAAACTAGCCCAGTGGCTACCCTGAATCACAAGCTGTTTTTTGTGGTCTATGTATGTGCTCGAATGTTGGGCCTGATGAGGCTACCCACAAACTGTTCGTTTCCTGCCTGCTCACCTGCCAGTCTACTTTGCGGAAGATTATATATCAGTGCTTGCAGCCCATATTCGCAGTGAAGCTGACGTCGGACTGGGCTCGCACCCTCCCCAAACTACCCCTTGTAGGGGTTGGAGGGGCGTGGGAAAGGTGTGGGGTAGATGCATCTGGTACCAAAGTGTGCTTGTCTTGATTACCCACGTGTTTGTAATACACTTACACACACACACACACACACACACACACACACACACACACACACACACACACACACACACACACACACACACACACACACACACACACACACACACACACACACACACACACACACAGACACACACACACACACACACACACCGCGCGCGCGCGCTCTCTCTCTCTCTCTCTCTCTCTCTCTCTCTCTCTCTCTCTCTCTCTCTCTCTCTCTCTCTCTCTCTCTCTCTCTCTCTCTCCCTCTCCCTCTCTCTCTTCACCTTTTTGTAACACTCTTTGTTTAAAAGATACGTGGCTAACTCCAGGACTGCTCTCAAGCCCCCCCTCCCCCCCGGGGGGGGTGGGGGAGGGGTCAACTCATCTAGATTTCCCACAAGTGGCTGGCGGATAGCTCGTTGAATTAGACAAGGGGGTAGAAGTACCTAAAGTAGTTGAAGTGGTTGGACAGGGTGCTATAAAAGCCAATCGTGCATAAGGAGGCCCTTGTAGTGGTTTTCAAGAAAGAAGGAACCCTTGTGCTGCAAATGCCACGAAGGGTGGAACCCTTGTACTGCATTTCATGGAGGGAGGAACCCTTGTACTGCATCCCCATGTGGATTTACGGAGGGAGGAACCCTTGTACTGCATCCCCATGGAGGCAGGAATCCTTGTACTGCATCTCCATGGAGGAAGGAACCCTTGTATTGCATTTCTTAATTCACTTTCGGAACCTCTGGGGCGGTTCTGCGAGGAGCCTGGTGGTCCTTGTGGCATTTTTACAACTATCTTTCATTGAAGCACAAGTTTTAGGTGAAAGAGGTGTCAAGCGCTAGAAACCTTCCTCCAAACTCCCGTGAGCGGAGACGGTGGGGGCTGCTGTTCACCCCCCCCCCCAAAAAAAAAAATCTACCCTTTTGTTCCCTTTTCGACAATTCCCCGGTGGGGGGAGGTTTCGCAGATGCGGCACGAAGGGACGTCCATCAGCGGCTCTGTTTTGGGCCCCAATAAGAAACCTGCACTTCGTTTGACAAGACCACTTCCCCTTCCTGTTCACAGACAGCCCCGGCCAAAACGATTGGCGGCGCCCGTCAATGCTGTCTCAGATCCTGATCCTACAGGTGCGAGCTCCCATTAGTCAATTATTAGGCTAGCTCGGGGCCCAGCCACCGCCCGACAGAGCCCCCTGCGTGCACGGAAAGGCGGAGAAGGGTCCCTTAGCGTTGCAAGGTTAAGTGGCAGGAGAGAAGGGAAAGCTGGGGGGGGGGGGGGTGGAGAAGTAAGGAGATGACATGGAAGCTGGCCTGACCGGGAGGATCCATGGGTTACAGAAATGAAGGATGTGTAAAAGAAATTGTTTTGGGTTGGGTTGAACGCTTCTCAAGAAGGGAGAATGATGGTGAGGGAGCACAGTCCAGCCCACCTCTTATGCAAAAAGGCAGACACGGAGACGCGCACGGGCGCACGCGCGTACCCACACACACACACACACACACACACACACACACACACACACACACACACACACACACACACACACACACACACACACACACGCACACGCACACGCACACGCACACGCACACACACACACACACGCACACACACAGAGACAGAGGGGGGACACACGCACACACCCACACACACACATACACACACACACACACACACACACACACACACACACACACACACACAGAGAGAGAGGGGGGGGGGTGCACACGCACACGCACACACACACACACACACACACACACACACACACACACACACACACATGTGCACTCTCTTTCTCTCACACATATGAACACGCGCACACACACGCCCATGCGCTGGCGCGCTCACTCACAAGCGCGCGTGCACACACACACACACACACACACACACACACACACACACACACACACACACACACACACACACACACACACACACACACACACACAGCAGAGCGCAAGGGCTGTATAAGGAGGGGATGTGAGACATTGATGGCAATTTTGAGGGAGTTGCATCAATTTTCGTTGGGACAGCAAACATTTTATCGGGCTGTATAAGGAGGGCTGTATAAGGAGGGGCAGGCTTAGAGCAGGACAGGACCGTACCTGGAGGTACACGTGCGGTGCAGAGGACCGTGTTTGCAATTCTTGCGGCAGCTCAGGCGCTGACAAGCCCTCTGCTGTTGGAGGTGCTGGCACCCGCGCCAAGTCAGGCTGTGCTGAACTCCCCGAATGCTCGGATCCCCCGCACTGTGGATGCTGCTCTCCGCCGATCCATCCCGGCGTTTAACTCCGGTGCAGCTCCTCACCCCCTCCCGTCCCCGCTGGAAAGCCTCTCTTGCCAGTCACCGTGTTTCAGCGGATGGGGTGTCCAGTGCGCGCATGCGTGCATGTGGATGTGCGCGCGCGCCTCCCTCTCTCTCTCTCTCTCTCTCTCTCTCTCTCTCTCTCTCTCTCTCTCTCTCTCTCTCTCTCTCTCTCTCTCTCTCTCTCTCTCTCTCTCTCTGTGTGTGTGTGTGTGTGTGTGCGTGTGTGTGTGTGTGGTTGTGTGTGTGTGTGTGTGTGTGTGTGTGTGTGTGTGTGTGTGTGTGTGTGTGTGTGTGTGTGTGTGTGTGTGCGCGCATACGTGCGTGTGTGTCTTGCTTGGCGGGTGCGGTTGGGTGGGGGCTGGGCGGGAGGGCCGGCGGGGGGGGGGGAACGAGAGGGAGGGAGGAGGGAGGGAGGGAGGGAGGAGGGAGGGAGGGAGTGGGGCTGTGAGGTCTCCCGCGCATGTGTTGTTCTAGCTGCTCGTCTGCTGTGACGTTGCCCAAACGTACGTGACCTGGCGCTGGGAGACCTGCATATAAAATTTGACCTGCACAGCTAGTGGGACCTGCCCTGAGAAATGGAAGGGATGGGAAGGGGAGCAGATGTGCGCACAGTGCAGACAAACCTTGAGGAGGTGGCCTTCAAGCTCCGGATCCCGCAGCGGAAGCCCTGGGATCAAATGACCGCCTCTGTTTCTGCTGCCTCCTCCATTGTGAATTCTCCCGAAAAGGTAACGGACACCTACGTGGTGATACATCACTCATTGCATGCGTCTTGCCTTGTTCGAATTTGTTTTGACCCTAATGATGGCAGTTCCCCCCCCCTTCCCCGCCCTTCCGTGGGTACTCTCCCCCTCGGGTATCCAGCCTGTCCTCCAGACCATGTGACCCAACCGTGATGACTTCAGCTCATCAAGGATCACGGGCTTGTACCGGCTACTGTAGAGTCTGTACATCATCACGAGGCTTCCTCCTGCCAGCCCAGTGGAGCCCATTGTTGGGGTTCAGCCAGCAGTTTCTTTTTAAGTAGCGGCTAGCAAATAGTGATTGGTGAATAGTGATTTTGCGCGACTGAGAACTATGAGGGTATCTCGCCTTCAGATAGGTTCTTGACTATTGACAAGAGAGCCAGTGGCACCTCGTGGTCCCTCTCTCCATCAAACTGCCCCTCCATCAAGTTGCCCCTCTCTCCATCAAACTGCCCCTCTCTCCATCAAACTGCCCCTCCATCAAATTGCCCCTCTCTCCATCAAACTGCCCCTCTCTCCATCAAACTGCCCCTACATGAAATTGCCCCACTCTCCATCAAACTTGGCCCTCTCTCCCTCAAGCTGCCCCTCTCTCCATCAAACTTTACATATCCAAAGGGAGAGTTTGGCGTTTCTGCCAGGGGCGATGTAAACATTTAGAAGAAAGCTTGTTGGGAATTCAAGTCCAACATGTAAATTTGGTTATGTTTTGGTGTATTTGGTTAGAATCATTCTCTTGTAGTTCAACTGCACTGACACATGGTGGACTACGGATTGGATTGATTTGTCTCCCTGTCTGTCTGTCTATCTGTCTATCTGTATGGTTGGCTGCGTTTTTTTCTGAAGTAAAGTATGGGGCAGGTGATGTACGGTGTGCCACGTGAGAGAGAGGCAGATGCCGCGAGCCTGGTGGACCGCATTTCTGAGGGCCTGCGCGGTGTCCAGGGGGCCATCGACGCTAGGTACACCCGCTTGGTCCCCACATAAGCCCTTGGACACCCCTGTGTACCTTCATACCATCCATGCCTCATTGCACACCATTGTGCACTGTCATACCATCCGAACCTCATTGCACACGCTTTTATACCTGCAAACCGTCTGTACCTCATCTCACACCTTTGTGTATCTTCGTACCATCTATACCTCATTGCACACCATTGGGACCTTCTTGCCCTTGGAAATAAGGAATAGGTCAAAGGATCTCTCAGGGTGGGAGGCTTCGCATGATTGTGGAAGTGAGAAAGAAGTGGGGATGGGCCCCAGGGGATCACTAAGGGACGGAGGCACATGGTTTGTGCGGGAGAGTAGGGTAGAGGGCCAGGAAACTTCGTTGGGGAAGAGTTACATGCTTGTGTGATCGAAGAGAAAGGAAAGAGGGGAAAGAGGCACATCGGTCTGGGAAAAGACACATGCTTGTAGGGTTGCAAGGGCAGTGGGAAGGGGAAAGAGGGCTAGAGATCTGGCTTCAAAACCGTCACATGCTGCGATTTGAGAAGACATTGACGAGGGGCAAAGAGGGACAGCGCTGTACACCAGTCACTGGCCTGTGTTATTGAGAAGGGAGGGAGGAGGGGGAAAGTGGGACAGCTTTTGGGAGGAGTCACATGCTGGGGGAGTGGCGCAGGGGAGGGGAGGGGCCGTAATATTTCAGCTCCCGGGTTCTCTGAATATCTAGTCCCTTTTTCAACACAGGTAGGGGCAGGACCACGTGTTTGTGCACATGAGGAGGGAAGGGATGGGGGACAGGGACCCGGACAAGCTGTCACAACGGCTGTCGGCAGTGCTGCAAGATGTGGCGGCTTTGGAGTTGATTCAGGCTCCAGGCCTCCCCTTCATCATCCCCCGTGAGTACCAGGATCTCCCCCGTTTGACGGGTGAGTCCCCCGGCCCCCCTCCCCCCGCCGCTTATATGCACATCCGCTTGTCCCACCCACCTCCTCTTCCCTCACATGCCGGCCTGTCGGACAGTGAGTGAGTGTGTGTGTGTGTGTGTGTGTGTGTGTGTGTGAGTGTGTGTGTGTGTGTGTGTGTGTGTGTGTGAGTGTGTGTGTGTGTGAGTGTGTGTGTGTGTGTGTGTGTGTGTGTGTGTGTGTGTGTGTGTGTGTGTGTTGGGGGGGGGGGGAGGGGGTGGGTGTGTTGTCTCTGCCCTCACACGCCCACACAACACATGCACACAGAGGGGGGGAGGGAGGGAGGGAGGGAGGGAGAGAGAGGGAGACGGGGGGAGAGGGGGGGGAGGGAGGGAGGGAGGGAGGGAGGGAGGGAGGGAGGGAGGGAGGGAGGGAGAGGGAGGGAGGGAGGGAGGGAGGGAGGGAGGGAGGGAGGGAGAGAGAGAGAGAGAGAGAGAGGGGGGGGGGGAGGGAGGGACAGAGAGCACACTCCCAGATGAAGCACGAGGGCTTGGAGGCAGGCATTGTTAGACTGCGTCGTCTTGATGGGACAGGGAGAGCCTTGGTGGAGATGACGGTGGAGCGGCCAGACGGCTCCCTCTCCTTTGTGGACAACGACGGGAACGGGCCGCAGAAAAAGGCCCTCTTGCAAATCGTGCTGGACGGCTACTCGGCTCCCATCACTGCAGGTGCGTCCTCTCTTACTGCTCTCCTTCCATCTGGATTCTGAGAGAAGTATGAACCAACCCTCCATAACTCCTTGCGTATTGTCCTTGCTGACAGCGATTCGCTCCTTCTGTTTGAGTAACTTTTTCAAAGGGCTCAGATGTTGCCTGTGCTGCTCCCCCTGTCCCTGCTTGTATCTCAAGGGTGATAGTTCCAGGTTCTACTGTCACACTGCCAGACTATTCACTCTATTGTCTGACTTCACTATCTTGCTGTCCGCCTCCAGTCCCTTGTCGTCTGTCTTGAGTGTGCCACTGCCAGTCAGCACTGTCTTGCTGCCAGTCTTCGACCATGCCCTCCCTGCCTATCGATACTATCGCACTGCCCTCTTTACTGTCTTATGGTCTATCTCTACTGAATTTCTGACACTATTACTTTCCGCCTTTCGTGTCTTACTGTCCGCCTTCCCTCCCCTACTGTCCATATCTACTGTCCTACTGTCCGTCTTCACTGTCCTTGTGTCCATCTTCACTGTCCTCATGCGTGTCCGTCTTTTACTGTCCTGATGCCCGTTCTTTTCTGTCTGCCCCTAATTGCTTCGTCCTTTCTCACTCTGCTGCTTTTGTGTTTGTCCAATCTTTTTCTCCTGTCTTACGGTCTCGTCTACCTCTGCTGTCCTTCCCTCAACTGTCCCAGTGCGTCTAGCATCTTGGCACACTCACTGTTTCTCGCTGTCCGTCCCTCCTGTTTCTGCTTCAAGGAACCAGTTACTAGCCGTAGTCTAGCTGTACGTCCATTGTTAGGCCGCGCTTTCTAGCTGTCAGTCCCTACTGTTCTGCTCCTGCTCCTCAGTGGCCAGACTGGGTATCAACCACAGACTGTGAAGAAGAAGAGGAAGAAGAAGTGGAAGAAGATGAGGGTTATAACCTACTCAGCCCAAAGTCGAGGCCCATGCCATGGTGAGATGCAATCATGTGAGCAAACAAACCCGGGGGGTGGGGGGGGGGGATGGGCAAAGTGATTTGCAATCGTGATCGTAACGTGATTACTGCATCTGAAAAACAACACAGCAAAGACGCTTAGGAGCGGGCGGTGAAATAACAATTCTATGGTGCTGTAAGCGGAATGCATTTGCGGTGTCTTTCATGCGCGGCAGTTGAGTGTTGAAATATGATGTTGTGCAGGAAATTTTGCTGACAACGTGCTGTCGGGCGTCTACGACAACACGCCTCTGCTTGTCAGTTATGCATCTGTTTTGGCGGGCGGGGGAGTTCGTCCAGGTATTTGCAGTGCCAATCTGCCATCTGATTTTCCGTGTAGAATCTGTTGAACCCCCTGACTTGAGAAGCAAGTAGGACTCCCTTGACAACAACGTATTTTTGCCCGCCCCCCCCCCCCCTCCCCTTGAGATTTAGGCAAATTTGGCACCTGTTGGTGCCCTGTTTAGTCAGGGGCATGTAAGGTCTCTGTGTCTCAAAAGCCGGTCCCTGTCATCAACACCAAGGTGTTGGGATCTAGACCTACTTGTTATCCCGTTATAAAACCCATCTGGTATAGATTATTAAACTTTGTCAGCTTCCACGAAAAAAGCTGCTCTAAGCAATGGATGAAGTTCCCCCCCCCCCTTTTTTTTCTCCCTGCGTTTGTTTCCTCCCCAAAGCAGGATTGGTCAATATACTGCAAAGACTATTATCTTGGCAAGGACCCCTGCTTTGGTGAGACCTTGAGCAAAGCACTTTTGTTTACAAACATTTACTGTGATATCCTGCCGGAGTCTTTGTCTGGGGGTGTGCATGTTTCTGTACAAAGGTGGGCGCACATGAAACAATCCATGCCCATGCAAAACATCCCTGCACGCTCCCTTCGTTAATCGCTGTGCTTGCTGCTTGTACCTAATATCCGTCTCCTTGCCATAACCCACTGGGATCTGCAAAATCCATAGGGGTCATTCCCGACATCCCTTTGG
>KV908370.1:166281-173288 GCA_002005505.1 Botryococcus braunii
TCTGCATAGACATGGAACAGAATGTCACGACGTTGTGTTGTGATTATTTGCAATTGCAGGAACCCTGTCGTGAAGGTTAACCTCGCAAGGTTTTGCAAGTATAAACTGCACACCGAAGTGCCATACTGTCAAATGTTTGACCCGGATCAAGTAGGCGAGGATTCTAGCATCGCAGCTGGCAAGATCTGTGTAATATCCATCGTGGCTTGTATACTATTGTATCGTAATATATAAAGACTGATTTTGATTCGTCCATAACAAAATTGCAGTACTCGATTACCATTCAAATCAAAATTACTTCGAGGGTCACAAGAACTCTATAACTGTATGGAAATAATACGTGATAGCATGTGAGACAATGATACGTCCTCGAGAGACTCCATTACGAGTTGCAATTAATCGTCTCATCACTTGCAAAAGTTCGTGATGTTTACACATGATTGTTTATAGTATTACGTACACATCTAATTGCTCTTACAAAATGCAACTTATCGAGTGTGTACGACATTTGCATGACACCAGTTGGATCGTTTCGCAAGCATCGAAACATATGACCAATTTGATCAACAATTGTAGTTGATATATAAGTTCAACATTCTGTTGCGAATCCCACCCCGCCAACAATGGAAAGTTTCACATATTCTAGAAACCCATCAGTCAGCAAGTGATTAAGAAGCTCTTTCGCTTCTCTCCTCACTAAAACCACATACAATCCAATCAAAACCAGTTCGATGTTTGGTTTTTAACTGTTCAAATGTAAAGGATGTATCTCTAGCAATAATCTCCTCGAGATGTGCATGCTTCCCTCTAAACTGTTGTATATCATGCTCTTATAGGTTTGTTGATTTTTGAAAGATGTATTCTAAAAGATACGTTCTCAAGTAAATTCTCCAAATGACTGTTTCGACACAACTGACTTTAGAGATTACAAGGTGGATGCTGATTAGTATCATTATACTCAATCTTCACCTCAACCACATAGGAATTCACGTCCGCACATCAGTTTGGTGTAAACCTCTCGACGCAACTTCCAACCAACCAACACCATCAACTGGCCAACAACTGTGCCACACAACAATCAATGATGTGTAAGTACCACACGCATGGTCAATAGGAGATGGAAGACCCAAACAACCAATTCAACTGGGCTTGGCATAACTTAGTCATTTCTGCAAGCATCAGCATCCTTGCAGACAGATCAGTCTGCAAGCAAAAAGTAAAGCTTGCTCCCCACCCAGAAACTAGTGGTAGTGTCGTGCCAGCAATAAATTTTGCTTATTTGCACACAGGCATATTGCCCTTAAGGCTTGTGCACTCATACGTGCCAATTCATGTTAGTGCTAACGACGTGTAGCTACTGGTAAAACCCCACCTTAAAAAAAATTTTACGGATACATCTTCAGGCAATTCCACTTGAAGCGCCCGAGCTGTGGCGGCCACCTAGAAAGGAGGAGTGAAAGGAGCCGTTCCGTGAGGAATATTGTAGAGATTGACCACGGTGGTCCCAGCCAGTGCTTCTGTCAGAATAATCCCTACCCATCAGCCACCCCCAACACCACCTTCAATCATTCCGCATTTGCCTTCGAAATACGAATGCTTCAATGTTGATTAGTATACAAACATGAAACGAAAGTTTTACAAAGCTGACAGGACAACCAAATGTCGTTCACTGGCATGCAAGTTATAATCCCTTTCCGAAAGGATTACAAATACTGCCAGACTAACATATCGGCAGAAGTATGGGATGTGTGCAAGTGTATGTCCCCTTTAAGCCTTGCATTCCTTTCAGTGGACATTCGTACAACAAGTTCGAACGACAAATAGTCATGTTCATGGATAATCATGCAGTCCTAATTATTTGACTATTTAATTATACGGATCCTCGGCTCTGTTGCACAGGACATACCCAGCAAACCTGAACTGCTCTACTCACATCATTGACAGGCAAACACTCTCAAAATACATACCAACCTCATGAGGTCAATCTGATCAGTTTGAACTTCCAACTTAACGCAACAACTTGTTTGCGGCAATGGGGTTTGGAACGTACCAGCAAACCCAAGCATAGCTAGACGCCCGTTCCAGTTCTCCGCCTTCGGGGAGAAGATGGCATTTGCAAATGGCTCCTTGCGGGTAAAGCCCCTACCAGGACCCGACAAAAGTCACGTAAACCTCGCAATTAACCCAGAAGGTACCATGGCACGCACTTCCGATGGGACAAAGGGAAAAGCTTGTAATGTGTATGCATGACCCAGAATCGCTCATAGTGTAGTGACAGTGTAGACATTCATGAAGGCCAAATCATGAAAAAGCAGACATGCATGCTTATGATGCAAAGGGACGCTGATGTACATGCAGATGGCGGCTACCATGGTGAAGGTTGCATCCAATTGGGGAAGCTGCACTGTACATACAAAAGTGAAAACTCCCACTTCCAACATTGGTTTCCCTACCTGACAATCGGCACGTACGAGGCCAGCGCAACGATGACAAAGGTCAGGAGGATCGGTCCGCCTGCCAACCAAACCTGCTCCTTGATTCCTACTCCAGTCGCAAGCTCGGCACCTAGACCTGCATGACCACATATATGTGCCCAATAAGCAGTGGATCAGAAACTCCTGGATATCCAATCAATTAGCAGACAACAATGTCTGCTAATTATCCCCGCAAACAACATGCACCAACACTGACTTAAAGCAATACGCCCTCATTGTTCATTCATAATTGCAAAGTACAAAAGAGCTTTGTGATGAAGACCCACACAAGCTTGTGTGCCACTTCAGCGTGTGAAGGAGAGATATCATGCAATTAGTCCCCACATACGAATCCCGATTGACATGATTGGAGATGGGGTAAAACCTCACCACTGATCAGAACTCTTGCAACATTAGCATGCTGTCATGACAATGACAAATAAACGCCAACAAGCCACATAAACGACAACAAGACAAATAAACGACTACAAGCCACAGGAGGGAACTGCAAATCAATGCGCAGGGGAAAAGCAAACACCGTCGAATACACCTTGACAAAGCCAGCACTGATTGATGCACAGCTAGTTGCTTCCACATGCCCTACTGACCAACATAAAGGGAAACCTTCCACATGGGTATCCTCATGTTTACCCCGAGTGCAACTCCAACACATACCATGAATGCATACACCGCATGCACGACTATGAAAAATGTGAAAAATTTACAAAACCATACTACGTGTGCAAGTACAGCCCTCCAACAAAAAAACAGTGACACTTGGCATGCTAACATCGTGTACACGATGTGGACTGGCCAGCCAAGCATGTTGATGTATACCTGCAAATACGGCTAACATAGCTGCACGGCCGTTGATAGTCTCGGGTGCGGGTCCATCAAATGCCTGCGCCTCTGTCCAAAACACAAAGGCATATCAAAACACAAAAGCATATGAGAAAACTGACTTCCAGGGTAGTTGGAAAAAGCCTTGTGGAGTGTTTGAACATCTTAGAATCCGCCATCCCAATAGTGTTAACTACCCCACTATTTCACTAGACTGTTGCAATGTACAAATTGCATTAGTTGCACTTTGGACCAAATCAGTCCAACCAGGAGAGTGCACCGGAACCCAAAACTTGCAGTTCTGGTTCAGCAGCATTTACTACCAATGGAAGGGTAAGGGAAAATATGCGTTGATGGGTGCAGAACTGCGCAGATCAGATTCACTGAAATGACTGCGCAGCCAGAAGTTTATGCAGTTCCTTGACATAGAGTAAAATCAGACTGGCTCGACTGGTCAAACTAGACATGCAGTTCCCATTCAAACAAATAACTATGCATACAAACCGTTGCAAAGAAGTACCACAGCAAAAAACGTCGCAGGGGTGGGTGAAAAAGGATCGCCCCATGAAACAACCCTGGGGGAATCTACCTGAGAGCTTGGGCGCCCTCTCATAGCCAATGTCAGCCCGACGCTCAGCATTTTCATTTGAAATGTTGCCAGCCTCTATCTGCGAAATGTCACGGCGGTCTGGAACGCCTGCTCGACACAAACTAGCTTAAAGGCGAGACCTTTAGGGCCAAACATTAAGCTGCCGCTTGATAATTCAGACAAATGTGTAATTCAAACCTATATATAGTAAAAGTATGTCCATGACAAGAGTGGGCAGAGCGAGCGTCACGCAAATCGCTCTGCAAGTCAAACTCGGCAACTGGCAGATGCGTATCCATGTACCTGGATCTACAATCTTCTGATCCCCTTGGTCCGTGACTGACCCCTTTTCGCTTCTTACTGCTGTAATAAGCGAACGTTGAGCCCTCACGGGCCGGCGAGATTGGCGGAGCTGTTGTAGAGCTGGCCGGCATGTCAAGCTGGAAGATACACAAACAGTCTGCATGATACAGAAGCGAGCCTCTCTTAACTCGATGAGCGTCAGCAATAATACCAATTTAATCTGCAATGAAACGGATCTGTTCTTGTCTTCTGGTTGGATTGTTTGGGTGTCTGCAGGAGGGCGAGTTTATATTCGGCGATGAACATTGAGTTTTGGACCTGGCTGTCGTGGTCAATGCATGAGGAATCCGAATAATCTACGCTTCCCCGGCGAAATGAACAAAGAACAAATTTGGGTACCGCCGGTGCAAGAGTGGGAGGTTTTGGGCATGATTATTAGTGGCCTTGGGTAGTTAACTCCCAAATGCTTCCTGCGACGAAGACCATGTACGCATTTGTGTACGCAGCCGTGTGCAGTGTTTCCTGGACTCTAGGCTAACCCCTGCTAAAGAGGCCAATGGTGGCTAACTATGCGAGTGACTTCAAACAGTATTGGATTTAAATTCATTACATGCATTGACAGGGAGGGGTTTGGGCGCCTTACGGGTTCTTTTGGTACCGATACCTTGTAGATCGCATGTAGGTCAGCGCTTGGGGAAGTATGTGAAGGTGGCGAAGCGGCGCAATACCGCCTCGTGTTTCAGTATTTTTCCATGACTGCCCCATGTGATCATGTGTTTTAGGCCCAGAGGTGCTTAGCTTTTGGTGAGTGCATATCTCGATGGTGCGTCAGATCTTGATGTGGACTGGTTTTGCGAGATTCGAAATTATGCAGGAGATCTGGTGATCGGCATGTATGTCCATTCAGAAGATTACTGTATGGTTTAGAGGTCGTCATAGAAATACGGGTTGTCAGCTAGGGAAGGTTTTGTCCACGCAACGGTATCGCTGCTGCAGTAATTGACCCACAACTACTTCATTTGTAAGTTGGGACACGGGACGTTGTTTTGGTAATGGTATCTATGGCAGCAACGTTTATCCTTGAATATGATTGCACCTGTCCCCGTCTCGTGTGAAAGCGACGTGGGCATGGACACTGTTGGTTGATCGTTCATAACTGCCTTGCTAGACTGCTTGCCGTAACACATGCTGTGTTTTGGGTGGACTAACCATCATTGGTCTGCGGTATCTACTATATGTGAATGTATATGACATGTTTTACACTCATCATACTTGTTTTCTAATGTTGTGTATGATGCATGTGTTCTTTTGTTTGTAGTTGCACATACCCAAAACGTTTCTAATGTTGTGTACGATGCATGTGTTGTTTTGTGTGTAGTTGCATGTACCCAAAACGCCTCGAGTGTAACAACTTTGCACTGAACGTGTCCATGTGTTGGTTAAATGTTGCTGAAGATGGGTTGGAAGCCAACAAGTACTGCAGTATGACCGATGGCAGGGCATTGTCAATGTATGGGGATGGTTGATGACAGAAGGTCACTGGGTCTGCAAACCAACCACAGTCTGTGATGACGTTACATGCATGCCAGATATGGGGGAATATGGCTGTGGCAGAAAGTGGGAGTCCTGGGGTCTTATCGTTGTAAGCGCATGCTTTTCAAAGAAGAAACATGTTTTAAAACAGTCTGCAGGAATGTCCCAACACCCTGTCAATATCCTAAGTGGAAATCCCAAAGTCTGCAAGCCAAATAGGCTGTAAATGATGGCATTGTTGTGGTATTGGGCCATTGCAACAGATATGTGTTGTTCAGAACTGTGTTGGGGAGGTGCACCTTGCACCACAATTGTCTCCCTTTTGCTTGGTATGGGAGGGCATGCCATATGTATGCATCCTCACCGGAATCAGATTGTGGAGGTTCTGTAATGGTATTGGAGTGAGGTGGCACAATGGTGGACTATGATCACAAATCATGGCTCAGGTGGCACAATGGTGGACTATCAGCTTACCAATACCTCCACATCGCTGAAAAATCCTATATTTTGGAATGTACTTGATTGTAAATTTTGGACTGTACTTGATTGGTGATAAATGACACGGCTTTTCACGCATCCTTAGTCATTCATGTAATTACCTATTACCCCCCTTCCCCCCCGGGGGCAAAAAAGAAAAAAAGAATAAGAAAAAGGGAACCGGGGGGGGGGGGGGAGACAAACTTGGGTATTGAGACCGTATACAAAATCCAAGTAGGACCTTATGAACTGTTAAGTCATACGGACTGAAACCCCATCAATATCTGATACCTATCTCCGGAGCATGTATTTTACATGTATTTTTATTTCGTTGCTGATGACATGCAATTTTACACAGGTGCTTCTTCCCGTTTGGTATCATGGACCCCGCTGCTTGCAATTGGTGGCAGAAAACAATAAGTCATGAAAGGAACTTCAATTTAAAATTCCCCCCAAAGGCAGAATTTATGCGGCAATTAATTTAGTGGTTATCTACCCTGCCAAAGCAGTAACATATGCTATAACAATCTCTGAACAAAAAACCCTGGCGCCAACACACTTACATGTCCATCTGACGCTGCGATTGTATTAATGTATAGCGTGCTTGTGCAACCATCGACAGTTTCCAGTGGTCATTGACAACAGAGACAACATAACGAAGTGGACGGTGTTAAAGGCTATTGCATAATTGCAATTGTCAAAGCACAAAGGACACTGAGATTCAAAGCTGGCCTACCCGAATTCTTCCAAGAGCTCCAAACACACGTTTGAAAGATAAATTGTCTTCCAAC
>KV908370.1:188529-191029 GCA_002005505.1 Botryococcus braunii
TTAGACATGTTTTGAGCCCAAGGATACTGTCGGTTGGCTATACTGAAGGTCCTCGTCAGAAGTGTGATCTAGCAATTCATCACCTGTAAGCGATGTCAATTCTTGGCTGGTTGGGTGGGTTGACCCCTGGACGCATGGAAGTGGGTTTTGCACTTGACCATATGGGGAACAGGCTGCACAAGGCCATGGGGAACATGCTACAAGTGGCAGTGGTGAGCAGGTTGCATTTCCAAAGGTGGCAGGGACAGAAAAGGGCAGGTGACACAGACAAAAAGGACAAGTGGAAAAGATAGAAAAGCCAGGTCGCAAGACAGAAAAAGACCGGTGGCAAAGACAGCAAGGCAGGTGGCAAACGCAGAAAAGACGGGGTGCTGGGTTGACGTGGGAAAGTGTCCTGATGGAAAGGGGAATAAACAAGGAAAAATGAAAACTTGAGTTCCACTGTGCCCCAGGTGTCGTGCTGGCATCCCCAACTGTAAGTCAGAAGACCTCGCCGCGGGCCGCCAGCGACCTTTGCCGCAACTGCTGCCAGGGGTATCGATCGGGAGGCGAGGCTGGCACCATCGGGGACAAACATGTGTGTACCTGTGCCTTGGGCTGCGCTTGCCGTTCAAAGGCCGGAACCAATTGTTGTCACTGTAAGACATGTGCGCCATGCCAAAGTATAAGCACGCAGACGGCGCTGGGAGAGGAGGGAGAGGCCCAGGCGCTCATAGCCCGTATCCTTGAAAAAGGCACCGAACCAGCTGCCCTTCCGGCCCGCCAGGGGCTTGTACCGATGATGCGGGTGCATGCCAAGCGCACGGGAACCACTAACCGAGTCTCTGTGAAGGTCTCGCCTCATGCACAAGGCAAATGCCAGCTTGGTTCACACATTGGTGCAAGCCGGACTTGAACGTGTGTAGACATCAAGAGCTGACTTTGGGAGACTACCAATCAATCTATCGCACACATACACGCGCGCGAGAGAGAGGAGGTGGGTGAGGAGGGGGTAGGAAGGGAGAGAGGGGGGCGTGAGAGAGGGAGGGAGGGAGGGCGATAGGTAGGGAGGGGAGGGAGGGGGGGGAGGCAGAAGTGGGGGGGGTCCATAATGTCTTGAGCATCTTGCAAGACCGCCAAAAGCCTGAGGGCATTTACAGCGGGACACGGTTCCATTGCCAATATCCTGAACAAGTTACAGAACCTGCATTTATAGCGGGCACTGCAGCATTTACAGCGGAACACAGTTCCTTTGCCAGTATCCTGAACAGGACCTGTACAGGTCCACGCCTTGCAAGGGCAATTACGTCGGTACCAAATGTGCTCTGACAGTAGCGAATTCACGGCCAGCGACTACACTTACCAAACAATTGCATCACCTCAGCAGCGCTGCTGGCGGGTGCGCACTAGCGCTAGATTCTTGTAAAGGACTGTTGGTAGTTTCAGTCACATTATGCCACCTACTGAACTTGAAGGTTCCACGGTATTGGTTAGGGCATGGTTCTTTAATCCAGGGCCATCTGCATGCTTCCACGAAGGCCTGAAAGGCCCATATGCGCATCACTGAGCTACAGTTGTATGCAGGAATCAATTCAAGCCCCAATGAGTCACGAGTGTGCTTGAGTGAGTCATAATCTCGCATGCGCATGTATTGTGCTGTTCAGACATGCACGTGTGCGCGCGCACAAACACACACACACACCACACACACACACACACACACACACACACACACACACACACACACACACACACACACACACACACACACTTTTAAACCTTCACAGACAGCCGACACATAACACACGCAAAAGTGCCGCGTATACACACACATATGCATGTACAAGTTATATGACATACATTGTGGGATATTGTGAGATTGTTTTACAGAGTCAGCCGAAGCCGTTAGCTCAAAAACCCAACATTTCCTGACTGTCCATATCGTACACAGCAGTAGTAGCAATAGTATACTACTGCTAGCTACTTCTCTTACTGCTGCTATTGCTACTGCTACTATTTACTATTGCTAGTATACAGCAGCAGCAGCAGTAGTAGTAGTAGTAGTAGTAGTAGTAGTAGTAGTAGTAGTAGTAGTAGTAGTAGTAGTAGTAGTAGAAGTAGCCGTAGTGGTAGTTGTGGTAGCAGCAGCAGCAGCGTTAGCAGCAATAGTATTAACAGTAGTACTTGTGGTAGTGTAGAAGTACTAGTACTGGTAGCAATCACAGTAATGGTAGCGGCAGCAATCCTTGTGGTATTCGTTGCAGTAATGGTATGAATATTGAGAATATGTTATAATGTTGTCATCCACTTGTTTAGAAAGAAATATTGACAGTGTGAGATCTCCGCTTGTTCGAGAGAGAGAGAGAGAGAGAGAGAGAGAGAGAGAGAGAGAGAGAGAGAGAGAGAGAGAGAGAGAGAGAGAGAGAGAGAGAGAGAGAGAGAGAGAGAGAGAGAGGGAGGGAGGGGGGGAACTAAAAACACGGTTGTACGCAATGGGCATAGATATACCACTGCAGTATTG
>KV908370.1:196029-218529 GCA_002005505.1 Botryococcus braunii
AGAGAGAGAGAGAGAGAGAGAGAGAGAGAGAGCATACCAGCCAAACACGAGGTGTCCCAACTCGTGAGCACACACTCCAACAGGCGAGTCCTCCGAGAGGGTGAGATAGGAATAGACCCTCACTCCGTCTGCTTCAAATTCCTGTGGGAACACGGCCTTGTGGCTCCAAATGTTCCTTGTCTGAGCTGGGCCACTTGTAGCTTCGGCAGGCTGACCAGCGTGGATCACCACGAACGACTCCTGTGTAACAAATCAACCGTTTGTACCGCATCCATCCCAAGGTGGTATTTGAAACCACCACGAACGACTCCTGTGGACCAAATCAGCCGTTTGTACCGCATCCATCCCAAAGGTGGTATTTGAAACCACCACGAACGACTCCTGTGTTACAAATCAAGCGTTTGTACCGCATCCATCCCAAGGTGGTATTTGAAACCACCACGAACGACTCCTGTGGACCAAATCAACCGTTTGTACCGCATCCATCCCAAGGTGGTATTTGAAACCACCACGAACGACTCCTGTGGACCAAATCAACCGTTTGTACCGCATCCATCCCAAGCTTGTGACTCATATGTGAAACTACCACAAATGACTCCTGTCGACCAAATCACCGTCTGCCCTGCATCCATCCCAATGTGGCTACCGGTATTTCAATTTTTTTCACAAGGATATCCCATCTATGAACCTTGCTTCATCCTAGAGCTGCCAAGACATAAAGCTCCTGTTTCACAGCACATTCGGAGGTCACACGTTTTGAAAGCGGACTCACTGCAAGGTATTTGCAGCCATGTGCATATAACTAAACATCCATGTTTGTGAAACTCCACAATCCACGTGCATAGAGGCAGGAAAGGATTATCCAAACTGCCTCAATAGCTATGGGCACAGCATGTTCCTACACATTCATGTTCATAGAGGCAGGAAATATGCTTTTCATGCATAGCAGAGCTGTTTTTCAAGCAATATGTGTATCCACATGCACCACACAAGGTAACACTATCTGCGGAGCATGTCCCTGCATGGGCCACCCCTTTCTCCTAAACATCCCTGTTTTCTGTTGTGCACTAGACTGTCTGGGGAAAGAGTGTGTCGTCACACCCCCCCCCCCCCCCCGGGGGGGGAAACCCCCATTCACCCACCCAACCCCTCCCCCCCTTAACATAAACAGGGAGAGGCGGGAGGGGTCGCGGGGGAGGGGGGGATCATCGACAGCGCCTGGATGACTGATTTCAAGAGGGAGGGAGGCACCACAAGTTACTCACCACGTAGGGTTGATCTGGGTCGGTGCGGTTCCAGAAATCTGCATAGTTCACAACGCCAGCAGCAGCCTTTGCAGCATCATAACACATGTCGCTGGCATTAGGGTGACTGTTTCCCACGCCTGAGTCGCCATTCGCATAATATTTCATGGTATTGGGCAGCGTGAAGGGCCCCACAACCTTTCCGGCAAAGTTCATCTTTCCCGTCGTCACTGTTTTGTAGTACTGCTTCACTGAGTTCTTGTCCTCGCCGAAGAACAGGTCCTGCACAACGAGAACAGCCTTGTCTTGACCCTGTGCGAGATGTTTAGTATCATCTACATATTCCGACCCCACGTTGGTGCATGACCCACGAGCAAGGTGTATAGTCCAAATCATTTGACCCCAGGGACTGGGGTATCCCGGTAGCCAAACCGCCTACATGCTTCATAACGAATATTGGACGATAGAGTCCCATGCGCACATCGCGTCAAGTCAAGAGGAAAACATATGCATGAGAAGACTACTGCATCATCCGTAACAAGTACATGTACACATGTACTTATGTACAACCAACATAAACTAGCGCCCCATCTAATCATCAACAATCGTGCAAATTTTATTCATCATGGGCCCATCAGGAATAGGAGATCCAGCATAAGATCTCCAATTGTCCCTGTCATGAATCTACAGACACAAGAGGGCAATAAGCTATTGGCAAAGAGTCTGGCCAGCCTGCCTATTCACAATTCACAACAGAGTCCCAACAGCTTTTCCATCCAGGTTCTGTTGTAAGATACATTGATATCCAGCGCAAGTAGAAGCAGGGCGCATGAATGTGGTTTGAAGTGTTGTGTGCAAAATTGGGATGGGGGGGGGGGGCGCTTTCCAAGGGCGGTTTACCTGGAAGTAGGCGGTATCGTGCCCAGGAGAAAACTTGTGATCAGGGAAGTCAACCAGCACAATGAGAGTCTGGAAATCTCCTTTAATAGGGGCTTTGTTGAGCGCAGCCGCTTTCATCACTGACAGTGGTGTGCCTGCTGGGAACCTGCTGGGAGGGTAGATGCAGCCATCATTAAACCCAAAGAGTTTGTGAATACGCCCCAGTCCAAGCTTTATGGCGCCTTCAATTTTCTCGTGGACGTCCTCATGAATGTCGTGAATCCTTTCGTGGATCCTAGCATGAACCCCATGGGCGGTCTCATGCACCTGGCGAAGCTGGTCAAGGATGTCCGGATGCACGGGAGCCATGCTACCTGCAAAAAAACACATTTTTCTTCATGAAACCTACAGATATTGCATACCACTGGTCACTTGTAGACAAGAACTGGGTAGTTCAAGTGACAGTGAACCGAAGACCGTTAACGTGGCCTGCTCGACTGAGGTTGGAAACTGCTATCACTCGAGGCTTCGACCACGACCTCAGGCTAAGGGATACACCTAGTGGTTCTACCCATATCTGATGTTCCATTTATGTCTTTGAGAATCGAACCAATCGTGCACGTCATCGAACTGCTGATACGTCCAGTTAGCAACCGGTGTGCAAGCCGTTCCCATATCACCCACTGCTACCGGGACCCCTAGATGAGTATCTACTTGAATATGAAGCTTAAAAAGGGTTCAGGGATATTGAAAGAAATCATGGTATTTGTGATGGGAACCCGTCTGCAATACCGCAGTCTCGGTGTGCGCCATACGTGGCCTACATGTAAGAAACTATATCATGCAAAACAAAATGGGGAATCGTTGCGAAATTGATATGGTATTGAATTGGTGAGTGCGTACGTATTCAATACTAGAAGAGGCTTCCAATGGGCGATACTCCGCACCGATCTTCGCTCCGTGTAGGGACTCTCTCAGCAACGAACTACAAATAATTATGACTTTGATATGCAACTTGTGATGTCCGTCCTATAAAAGGCTTCTTGATGCCGTGTTTTTATCCCAGGTCCGGGTTCAATTTCCACATGTGTTCCGAAGCGATCTCGTATCATCTTCAAGATTCGGGATGCGGGGCGGACTTCTCCCTCACTTCCTCCCTGCGAGGGCACCTACGAATTCAGTCCCAGAGATCGGACTTTCGTAGTAGATGCCGAATTTCAGCCCGATCTCCACGGGGAAATTGGCTTTGCCTCCCAATCTTGTTCTGGAAATCACACCTGCACGCGAAGTTTCAATCTCTCGAGAGGAAGGAAGGAAGGAAGGAATAGGTGCATTTTCAGCTGCAATTCGAAACAATGTGCACTGCACAATAAAAATTCGGACAAGATTTGGAACAAAAAGTTCAACAAGTCTAGGTCAGAAGTCATTGAGCATCATTTCATCGTATTCCTGGATGGAATCCTCTTCTTTCCCCCGAGAGCCCTCCGATGTGCTCTTCAGCAATATGGGTATCAATTTGAAGAGGCCCGTCACGTGTTTCAGCGGCGTGACTTGGCCATTCTCCATTATCCAGTTCTCAGTATTGTTATCCGTGTTATAGCATAGTATTAATCCAACTAGGTTCTCACATACTGTTGGTTTATCCGTCTGCATCTCATCATGCCCTCTGGGCTGGATTGATGTAATTCTTTTCTTTACAAGAGTGGAGCACAAAAGACCAGCCCAAGGTTCAAGGACCCGCACCCAAATGTTTCAAGCTATGAGTCACACCTGGCGAGCGGCCAGTTGGCGACTCACAGCAGCCGCAATAATGAAACTGACCCGTCGAATAACAAAATATCTCTCCACATCTTCTTGAGCAATGATGGCTTGGTTCAAAAGCCCCTGGAGCCTCTGCAACAAGGCCAGCGCATCAGCATGCAACCCTCCAAATGTTTCAAAAGCGAAGGCTTGGAAGGCCACAGGCGGCTGCTGACGCGACAGCAAGACAGCATAGCGGGTCTGCTTGTCTTGAGCGGCGCGCGCGGCGGCCCCACCCGGCACGAAGTGCTGCAAGTTGGCCACGGTGAGCGGTGAGGAGCCAACGATGTCGATATAGAGGTCATGCCCCTCCTCCCACGCGTGGAGGCGAAGGTCTGCGCGACGGCGCTCCTGGCCAGGGACAGGGGTTGGAAAGGCGGGCTCCCGGGTGACCCGCTGACGAGCAGATGTAAGGACAGCATCGAGGCCGTTACGAACGGAGTAATGGCGGCCGACAATTGCCACATCCCCCCGTGAGGTGCAGTGGACAGCATGGTCGCCCCAGACATCCATCTCCCTCAAGCAGCACGGGCATTGGGAGCCCTGCTGGAAGATGGGGATCAAGAGCTGATATTGAAGGCGGCAACGGAACGATTCAGGGGGCATTGTCTGCTGCAAATGGGGAACTGGGAGAGCCAGCAACCAATCAGACGCTCCCGGCTGTGTAAGAGATTGGAGCACAGCAAGGTCGCGATCGGAGCGGGCAGGGTCATCAAGAACCTCCCGGTATGCGGGCTGATACAAGGGTTTGGACAGCCGGGCTTGCACTTTGCTGCGGACAAAATCCGGATCTTCGAAGAGCGCCGCATCGAAATCTGGGACAAGCGCGCAGTAGTCAGCCTTGGCAGCTAGGGCAGCGGGGACAGGGAGGGCAGTGGATGTCCCGAGAAGCCGGTCCTGAAGGGGTGCTGTCTGCGCGACGGAGGCAAGATAGGCACAAGGCAGAAGGGAAGTGGCCTTAGTGACCCCTAGACCCCCCTGGGCAATAGGCAAGCCAGCCAAGGTTTGCTGCAAAGGGCCAAAACCACCACCACCAGCTGTGACAATGGATTGGAGGACCTGGGTTTGGAGCATATCGAAGGTCTGCAAAGCTTCTTTTCTTCTTTTCTAGAGATCTGCCGTCCCGTGGGATGTTACTTAGGGCGCGTGATCAAGTAACTTCTAACCGATGCTCGTAACGTCGTCTTGCATATGGCTTTGTCAGCTGACTTGAGATACCGGTATCTTGAGATATGACGGCAAGGGGTCTAAGTATCGAGGCTATTCTGGAAACCATATATGCGTATCACTATATAACCATCCTATGCGAGGGGGAGGGGGGGGGAGGGGAGAACCATCCTGCGATAACCATCTTACCACTCTGGAAACCATAACCATACTATGCGTAGGAAGCCTAGGTTTGCAGATTGGAATGGTCCTAGCCCTCAGCATCACGGTATGCCCTCAACATAAATAGGATATACCAATATACTGGTATACCGTATGCGTACCGGTACATCGGTGTACGCACCAAGCCGATCAAAATGTGGACGCATCCAGCCTAGCTAGGAAAAAGGAGGCTAGCGCTAGACATGCACGGGACGTCGTGAGAAAGCCATTTAGACTTGAAGGTGAAGCACTTCCTTATCAGAATATGCGCCACTTTCCTACTAAAACAGCAAACAGCCATTCGTGCAGGGAGGTCGATCATGGCAACTGCATGGGGCTTGAACTGTGTAACACAAACCTCACAATCGCACGTCATGTGTACCTCGTGTCAGTAATGATACCTCAGTTAGTACACGTGGGGCTTCAAGCACATGTGCTTAAGTTAGGCGTATACACGCCCAACTTTAAAGTGGCAGCTGTGTGTGGCAAGTGGCTTATTGCGGTCATTTTATACGTCATTATGCTCCTCACGGCCTGCTGGGAACTCCAACGAGGTCAACTTTGCTTTAATGCTTTAAACTTGACCTCGTTTGTTAAAGCTTGACAAACATTTCGGCGCAAAATTCCTTCCTTTCGAGTTGGGACAATCCCGGCAGTGGCAAACTTCGGACTGAAATGTGACCCCGTTGGAGTTGGCAGAGCCAGACGTTTGAAACTACCGCCCCATCCGGATTCGAGATTGTGACACGTATGTACGAGTGTGAGTACGTACTCACCGACATGCTTGTCTGTGCGACTCGCCTGCAGGTACCGGTATGGGCCAAACTTGGTGCTCACTTTGGCATAGAAGCGAGATTTGTCTAGAAGGGGGGGCGGGGGGGGGCTGCAACATGTACATGCCATGTAAGTATAGGTCAGCGGAAGAGGTTTTGTCAAACACAGAGGCAGTTCGTGGTGAGCACGGAAAGAGTGTTACATGATTGATTCGCAAGCCCACTCTTAAACCCAAAGTGGGTTGAATTATAGTGTAATGCCTCAGACGCGTAGTCGCGCAACCCAGCGAACTACCTGGGCGAGGTTGTACTGCGAACCCAGATCACATGGCAAGTCAAAGAGCAATGGCAAGGACCACACTAGAGCATTATACCCTAGGAAATGCTACATGCCACATGCAACAAGTACATCACGTGGGGGGTGCACCCATGTTTCTTAACTTGTACAATTTATATCAAACCTTGGTTATACAGACAAGACTTCCACGATTACAGGAGCTGCCTAGTTCCTGTACTACTATCCCTATAGGTATACCCTAGCTAGGTATACTCTAGGGTATATATATTTACCCCTTTATAAGCCTAATTAGCCCAGTACTGTGCTTGGGGATGTACTAGTACGTACTGTATATAGTCCCCACCTATAGGCCTACATCCCCTACATAAAAGGTTGTATACTGTACTGCATCCCCTACCTAGCTACTAATGGGTCCTACTAAAGGTGGTGCTAGTAGTACCCACTAGTACCTAGCTAGGGGATACAGTACTGTATCCCCACGTACATGGATGTACGTGGGGACTGTACTGTAACCCCTAGCTAGGTAATAGTGGGCACTACTAGCACCACTTTTAGCTATCGCCTAGAACTACAGGCCCCTAGCACTGTGGGGACTGTACTACTATCCACGTGTAGTCCGGGCCGCTCCAGGACAAACCCGCTCACGTTTTAAAACTATTTCAAATTACAATTGTACTAGGGGGCACTACGTAATATACTGGTAGACTTATAAATGGCAATTGATGCAATGTAACGACTATCCGGCGATGTCCGATAGTCGGAGCCCTACTTAACCGCTGAGCAATGCCGATAAACACCGATCGTACCTTTTAGGCACGTGGCACACCCGGCCTAGTTGGTAGGAAGAAGAAGAAGAAGAAGGTTGCAGATGGCAATTTATCAGCGGCTGTTCGGATGTTGGAGCCTGCCACCATCGCCCCAGCCACGCCTGACACATGTGCTGCATTGGCAGCGCTTCATCCTGTCCGACCGCTTCCCGTTGGCGCCCCGCCTGCGCAGGCCCCTTACCGTGCCCAAGTGGAGGAAGTCTTGGCTGCCCTCAAAACCTTCCCACCTGGTACCGCTGGCGGGCGGGACGGCTTGACCCCATTACATATAAAACATGCCTTCTCTGTAGGTGGCTCAGACCTCTTATTGGACAGCCTCCTTGGCGTGGTCAATCGGGCCTTAGCTGGGGATGTTCCCCCTCCCTTGCGATCTTATTGGGCCAGCGCTCCCATCACCCCTCTCTTAAAGCCCAATGGGGGTATCCGGCCCATTGCAGTGGGGCTCACCCTGCGCCGTCTGGTTTCCAAGATAGCTGTTGCAGCCGTCTTGCCCGCTGTCAGTGAGTATTTGCAGCCACACCAAGTTGGGGTTGGAGTCCGAGGGGGTGCAGAAGGCCTCGTCCATGCCCTCAACCGCTTGGTGGCACACCAGCAAGATTCCCCCGACCTCGTCGTTGTCAGCTTGGACTTCCAAAATGCTTTCAATACGGTCGACCGCAACCGCATGCTTGGGGAAGTCGCCCTCCATTGCCCCAGCATCTGGCAGTATGTGGCGACGACGTACGGCTGCGCGGCCCATCAGTATGTTGGGCC
Organism: Botryococcus braunii; assembly: GCA_002005505.1. Lineage (NCBI taxonomy): Eukaryota > Viridiplantae > Chlorophyta > Trebouxiophyceae > Botryococcus > Botryococcus braunii. The sequence continues at coordinate 203,972 of KV908370.1, forward strand.
CCATGTCGTGGACTCCACAACAGGGGTCCAGCAAGGGGACCCCCTCTCTCCGCTGCTTTTTGCGCTCACTGTCCAGCCACTCCTCCTTGACCTTCATCGGGAGTGTCCCGACGTACACCAAGGGTGGTATCTGGATGACGGCACGTTTGTTGGTCCCGTGCCCGCAGCGCAGCAGGCAGTCCAGTTGGTTGTTGACCGGGCCCCCGCATATGGCTTGAGCCTCAACCCTCACAAGTGCTGTGTGTGGTCGCCGCGCCCGAACCCTCAGCATTTGGATGGGTTCCCTCTGGGCTTCGTCAATGAAACTCGTGCTGGTTTGATAGTGTTGGGGGCAGCGGTCACCGTGTCAGTCGAGTACGCGGCTTCCGTAGCCCAGGCGCACGTTGATGCCGTGGCAGCCTCGCTCCAGCGTTTGCCGATTCTCCGCCACCCCCAAGCCGAGCTTCTCTTGCTTCGCAGTTGCCTTGGGACCTGCAAGGTGGTTTACACAGCCCGGACCATGCCGCCAGCTGCAGCTGCGCAAGCTTTGGTGACCTTTGATATGCTCCAAACCCAGGTCCTCCAATCCATTGTCACAGCTGGTGGTGGTGGTTTTGGCCCTTTGCAGCAAACCTTGGCTGGCTTGCCTATTGCCCAGGGGGGTCTAGGGGTCACTAAGGCCACTTCCCTTCTGCCTTGTGCCTATCTCGCCTCCGTCACGCAGACAGCCCCCCTCCAGGACCGCCTTCTGGGGACATCCACTGCCCCTCTTGTCCCCGCTGCCCTCGCTGCCAAGGCTGACTACTGCGCCCTTGTTCCTGATTTCGATGCGGCGCTCTTCGAGGATCCGGATTTTGTCCGCAGCAAAGTGCAAGCCCGGCTGTCCAAACCCTTGTCTCACCGCGCATACCAGGAGGTTCTTGATGACCCTGCTCGCTCGGATCGCGACCGTGCTGTGCTCCAATCTCTTACACAGCCGGGAGCGTCTGATTGGCTGCTGGCTCTCCCAGTTCCCCATTTGCAGCAAACCATGCCCCCAGAGTCGTTCCGCTGCCGCCTTCAATACCAGCTCTTGATCCCCATTTTCCACCCTGGCTCCCAATGCCCGTGCTGCTTGAGGGAGTTGGATGTCTGGGGCGACCACGCGGTCCACTGCACCTCAGGGGGGGATGTTGCCATTGTCGGCCGACATTACTCCGTTCGTAACGGCCTGGACGCTGTCCTTACCTCAGCTCGTCAGCGGGTCACCCGGGAACCCGCCTTTCCCACCCCTGTCCCTGGCCAGGAGCGCCGTCGCGCAGACCTCCGCCTCCATGCGTGGGAGGAGGGGCGTGACCTTTATATCGACATCGTTGGCTCTTCCCCACTCACAGTTGCCAACTTGCTGCACTTCGTGCCGGGTGGGGCCGCCGCGCGCGCTGCCCAAGACAAGCAGACCCGCTATGCTGTCTTGTTGTCGCGTCAGCAGCCGCCTGTGGCTTTCCAAGCCTTCGCTTTTGAAACATTGGGAGGGTTGCATGCTGATGCGCTGGCCTTGTTGCAGAGGCTCCAGGGGCTTTTGAACCAAGCCATCATTGCTCAAGAAGATGTGGAGGGATATTTTGTCATTCGTCGGGTCAGTTTCATCATAGCGGCGGCTGTGGGTCGCCAGCTGGCCGCTCGCCGGGTGTGACTCATAGCTTGACACATTGGGGGTTTTGGTCCCTGAACATTGGGCTGGTCTTTTTTACTCCACTCTTGTAAAAGAAGAAGAAGTTACATCTGTCCAGCCACGAGGGCATGATGAGATGTCCACAACACACACACAAGCCAAAACTAGGAAGAACTGACCACAAGAAGTGGCCAAGCGAAGAGCGAAGGCATAACTGAGCAAACGAAAAGGGGAAGGAAGGGGGGAAAGGGGGGGGGGGGGCAGCCACAGACGTGGCTGCGGCCAAGTCACCGTAGCCGGCGTAAATCAGCACGAGCCTGGAATGCATCCGAGATAAAGGAGACGACCGCACGCAAGTCAGCGTGCCAAATGAACTGCCGAAGAGATCTAGAAGGACCCACAAACAAGTGGGGATAACGGTCCCGCACCGCAGTAAGAGCGGGACAGTGAAAGACAAAGTGGTGTTCATCACCCACAGAGGAGCCACACATATCACACAGGCGCTGAAGGCGCGGAAGACGTTGTCTGCGGCCCATGTCAATGGGGAGGCCATGAACACCAAGACGAAACCTGAGAAAGAGCCGGACCTTGGCAACATCAAGAGACAGATAAAGGAGGCGGGAGCGCTGAGCCTTAGTGGGGCGCGCAAACCACCGCACATAAGTACATAGCTGGGGATCAGCAGGGGCCAACCGAGGGGAGACATGGAGAGAGGCCACAGGGAGGTATTGGCCTGCCTAATGAGAGCTAAAAAGGTATCCATATAAACGGGCTGCGGGCGCTGACAATCAGCCGCATAGGGGTAACCTAAGCGGCGAAGGGCAGCGATAAAAGAACCCGCCCAGGACGGGGAACGAGGCGTTACGCCATAGTAGCATGAGTCCCTATGAATACGTGCATACAAGTGGTCGGGTGGGAGATCCACCAGAGAGTTCCAAAAGGTGACCACACGCTTGAACCAGATATGATGATTCCTAGGTAGGATTCCTCCGAGGGACCTCGCAGTCCCGGGTACGAATCCCGGTCGTTACATTTGGTATCGGCGAGCAGGAAACCCATTTTCCTCTCGCGTTGCGATCACGCGGTGCGACGCGCCTGCCCACAAGGGGGATGGGATTCCAGGCCGTAACATCCGGACGCAATCTTCCAACGGACCCTCCGTAACGGACAGTCCTTATCCATGGGCTCACTCACCAACACCACTTTGTCTTTCACTGTCCCGCTCTTACTGCGGTGCGGGACCGTTATCCCCACTTGTTTGTGGGTCCTTCTAGATCTCTTCGGCAGTTCATTTGGCACGCTGACTTGCGTGCGGTCGTCTCCTTTATATAATATGATGCATCCGAGATATATCTCGGATGCATTCCAGGCTCGTGCTGATTTACGCCGGCTACGGTGACTTGGCCGCAGCCACGTCTGTGGCTGCCCCCCCCCCCTATCCCCCCTTCCTTCCCCTTGCTCAGTTATGCCTTCGCTCTTCGCTTGGCCACTTCTTGTGGTCAGTTCTTCCTAGTTTTGGCTTGTGTGTGTGTTGTGGACATCTCATCATGCCCTCGTGGCTGGACAGATGTAACTTCTTCTTCTTTTACAAGAGTGGAGTAAAAAAGACCAGCCCAATGTTCAGGGACCCAAACCCCCAATGTGTCAAGCTATGAGTCACACCCGGCGAGCGGCCAGCTGGCGACCCACAGCCGCCGCAATGATGAAACTGACCCGACGAATGACAAAATATCCCTCCACATCTTCTTGAGCAATGATGGCTTGGTTCAAAAGCCCCTGGAGCCTCTGCAACAAGGCCAGCGCATCAGCATGCAACCCTCCCAATGTTTCAAAAGCGAAGGCTTGGAAAGCCACAGGCGGCTGCTGACGCGACAACAAGACAGCATAGCGGGTCTGCTTGTCTTGGGCAGCGCGCGCGGCGGCCCCACCCGGCACGAAGTGCAGCAAGTTGGCAACTGTGAGTGGGGAAGAGCCAACGATGTCGATATAAAGGTCACGCCCCTCCTCCCACGCATGGAGGCGGAGGTCTGCGCGACGGCGCTCCTGGCCAGGGACAGGGGTGGGAAAGGCGGGTTCCCGGGTGACCCGCTGACGAGCTGAGGTAAGGACAGCGTCCAGGCCGTTTCGAACGGAGTAATGTCGGCCGACAATGGCAACATCCCCCCCTGAGGTGCAGTGGACCGCGTGGTCGCCCCAGACATCCAACTCCCTCAAGCAGCACGGGCATTGGGAGCCAGGGTGGAAAATGGGGATCAAGAGCTGGTATTGAAGGCGGCAGCGGAACGACTCTGGGGGCATGGTTTGCTGCAAATGGGGAACTGGGAGAGCCAGCAGCCAATCAGACGCTCCCGGCTGTGTAAGAGATTGGAGCACAGCACGGTCGCGATCCGAGCGAGCAGGGTCATCAAGAACCTCCTGGTATGCGCGGTGAGACAAGGGTTTGGACAGCCGGGCTTGCACTTTGCTGCGGACAAAATCCGGATCCTCGAAGAGCGCCGCATCGAAATCAGGAACAAGGGCGCAGTAGTCAGCCTTGGCAGCTAGGGCAGCGGGGACAAGAGGGGCAGTGGATGTCCCCAGAAGGCGGTCCTGGAGGGGGGCTGTCTGCGTGACGGAGGCGAGATAGGCACAAGGCAGAAGGGAAGTGGCCTGAGTGACCCCTAGACCCCCCTGGGCAATAGGCAAGCCAGCCAAGGTTTGCTGCAAAGGGCCAAAACCACCACCACCAGCTGTGACAATGGATTGGAGGACCTGGGTTTGGAGCATATCAAAGGTCACCAAAGCTTGCGCAGCTGCAGCTGGCGGCATGGTCCGGGCTGTGAAAACCACCTTGCAGGTCCCAAGGCAACTGCGAAGCAAGAGAAGCTCGGCTTGGGGGTGGCGGAGAATCGGCAAACGCTGGAGCGAGGCTGCCACGGCATCAACGTGCGCCTGGGCTACGGAAGCCGCGTACTCGACTGACACGGTGACCGCTGCCCCCAACACTATCAAACCAGCACGAGTTTCATTGACGAAGCCCAGAGGGAACCCATCCAAATGCTGAGGGTTCGGGCGCGGCGACCACACACAGCACTTGTGAGGGTTGAGGCTCAAGCCATATGCGGGGGCCCGGTCAACAACCAACTGGACTGCCTGCTGCGCTGCGGGCACGGGACCAACAAACGTGCCGTCATCCAGATACCACCCTTGGTGTACGTCGGGACACTCCCGATGAAGGTCAAGGAGGAGTGGCTGGACAGTGAGCGCAAAAAGCAGCGGAGAGAGGGGGTCCCCTTGCTGGACCCCTGTTGTGGAGTCCACGACATGGGGCCCAACATACTGATGGGCCGCGCAGCCGTACGTCGTCGCCACATACTGCCAGATGCTGGGGCAATGGAGGGCGACTTCCCCAAGCATGCGGTTGCGGTCGACCGTATTGAAAGCATTTTGGAAGTCCAAGCTGACAACGACGAGGTCGGGGGAATCTTGCTGGTGTGCCACCAAGCGGTTGAGGGCATGGACGAGGCCTTCTGCACCCCCTCGGACTCCAACCCCAACTTGGTGTGGCTGCAAATACTCACTGACAGCGGGCAAGACGGCTGCAACAGCTATCTTGGAAACCAGACGGCGCAGGGTGAGCCCCACTGCAATGGGCCGGATACCCCCATTGGGCTTCAAGAGAGGGGTGATGGGAGCGCTGGCCCAATAAGATCGCAAGGGAGGGGGAACATCCCCAGCTAAGGCCCGATTGACCACGCCAAGGAGGCTGTCCAATAAGAGGTCTGAGCCACCTACAGAGAAGCATGTTTTATATGTAATGGGGTCAAGCCGTCCCGCCCGCCAGCGGTACCAGGTGGGAAGGTTTTGAGGGCAGCCAAGACTTCCTCCACTTGGGCACGGTAAGGGGCCGGCGCAGGCGGGGCGCCAACGGGAAGCGGTCGGATAGGATGAAGCGCTGCCAGTGCAGCACATGTGTCAGGCGTGGCTGGGGCGATGGTGGCAGGCTCCAACATCCGAACAGCCGCTGATAAATGGCCATCTGCAACCTTGCGCAAGACGCGAGCGGCAAGCGCCGCATCGTCTAATGGGCGGGGTGGGGCAGTGGCTGCAGGCGCGGTGGCCAAGAGTTCATCAATTAGGCCATCAATATCCCCATCCAACCATGCGCGGGCCCGACGGCGGACGTGCTGCACAACTCCCTCACCCCGAGGCCTGCGACGAGCTGACAGGACGCACATCGGAAGGATCAACAGCTCAACCCAGGCAGCCTCGGAGCCCGAGTCCGCAACAGCCTTGAGAGCGGACCGCAATGCTGCAGCCCAAGGTATCCATGCTGACCTAGGGACCCTGCGGTACGAATGGTGACCAAGGGTGAAAACGTGATGGACAAGGGCAGGGGTCAGGGGATGGCGGCGGACACGGGCCGGGGGAGCAGAGGGCGGAGGATCAGCAACGGCGGCGGATGCACGCGGTCGTCCTCGGGGTTGCGAATGGAGGCGGCCCTGGGGCTCTGAAGTATCCTGCGGCGGCGGTGCAGGGCGGGGAAGGCCAGGAAGAAGGTTAACATCAGGGGGAACCAGGCCATCCTCCAGATTCCACAAGCGCTGGCAGGTGTCTGGGTTGGTTGCGCACGAAAGAACTCCCAGGGAATGGGTTTTGAAGCAAGTGGTGCACAACCAGCTGGAGGTAGCTCGCAAGATGGCTTCAAGCTTCCTGTACTCTGCTGGGGATCTGAGTTGCGACACCCAGTCATCCCGCCCAGCATCGCCGAGCTTGTGGAACCTCTGCAAGTGACGTAGGAGCCCAGCACCCGTAGTGATCTTACGAGACTTGCATGATGCCTTCCAAGGGCAGGTGGGGTCAAAGAGAGGAACGCTGGCCATGGCATCACCAGCTGGGCAACCCAACCCCAAGACCGTTCTGGATGCTGGAAAGTGGTGAAGCCCCCAATCCCTCTGAAAAACTGGCTGGGCTGAGGCGAAGTGGAGAAGAAAAGGGAAAACCAAGATGATGTGTGAAGAAACACAGGAGTAAGTGTTGTAAAACACTGGAATCTTCGTAAGTGCTGGATGCTGGGGAGGGGTGAAGCTGTGAGTCCCTGTGAACGACGGGCAGGCGGAGGCAAATCTGAGGGGCCAAAAAAGAAAAAGAAAAAACCAATACTGTGTGTTAAGAAACACAGGAAGTGGGGAAGAACACGGGAAATTCCGCAGATGCCAGACGCCAGAAAGTTACGAAGCTGCCAGTCCTGCGGAAAGACTGGCCGAGCTGGTGCAAATCTGAGGAAGAAAACAGGAAAACCAATACGATGTGGTATCAAACTGAGAATGAAGTGTTGAAAAACACTGGAAATTCCGCAAAGGCTGGACGCTGAAAGTGGCGAAGCTGCCAGCCCCGCTTAAAGACTGGCCAGGCGAAGGCAAATCTGAGAAAAAAAAGATAAAATCAATACTATGGGTGACGAAACAGATTATCTTCTTTCTTTCTTTCTTCTTTATTCTTTTCTTTTTTCGTCGCAACATTGAAGCAACATCGCAACATCGCAACATCGCAACTTCTTCTTCTTCACCAACCACCACCCACGTGTATGGGCACGTGGACCATCCACCAATTCTCCGTTCCCAGACACAATCGAGGACGATTGTGGTCTAAGAGAGGGAGAAATGTAACGACTATCGGACGATGTCCGATAGTCGGAGCCCTACTTAACCGCTGAGCAATGCCGATAAACACCGATCGTACCTTTTAGGCACGTGGCACACCCGGCCTAGTTGGTAGGATTCCTCCGAGGGACCTCGCAGTCCCGGGTACGAATCCCGGGAAAATTGTTCTTCCCCCCGCGCGCAATTGTTCTCCCCCCCACATGATATGATTCACTTATCTACAAATGATATCGTCAGCAATAAATTTGTTCCGTACTCCACAAAAGGCTTTGCCGCAGCCATCAGATGCCAATGCAACAAGGGGAGGGAAGCGCAATGCCCCGTTCTCCCCTGCTGGCTCGGATGGTACGATTGATATTGAAGTAAATGAAAATAAACTTGCTGAGAAAGTCGCGATTCTAGAGGGCCGAGTCTCTTCGCTCTCTGACAGAGTTGAACACCAACAAGACCGTATTTTACAACTGGAACAAACCGTGGAACATCAAAAAATCATCTCAAAGGCGACAAATATCATTGTCTATGGGATCGAGGAGCACTTGGGGGATGGGGATGTCCGGCAGTTATTTGGGGGGGACAGGGATCTCCCATCGCTGATCCCCAACATTGTGGACACCTACCGCCTCGGCCAACTCAAGGCCAATGCTGCAAGGCCGCGGCCAGTCTTGGTGAAGTTCAACTCGACAAGGGCACGAAATGCCGCTTTCAAGCATAGCAAGCGCCTTAGAAGGCGTTCCCTCTCTCTTGCAGAGGACCTCACCCCGAGCCAACAAGAAGCGCGCCGGCGCCTTCTGCCCAACTTCCAGGCCTTTAAAGCCCAAGGCTATCCAGTGCTGTGGCGTGGAGGAACCCTCTGCTTCCGCGGAGCAGATGGGAGAGTCAATCAGTGGGTCCCAGGAGGAGCTCCTCCTGGCCCACCTCCTGCCCGGGCTTCCCAAGAGCCCCGGGTAGCACCAACTCCTCCGACCAGCAGTCAACCTCATGGGCCGGCCCCACCCATGAGGGACTATTCCAACGAAATCCAGCCAGCACACCTGGATCCCAAGCCCAACGCCTGGAAGACAATTGTCAATGGCAGACCGCGCACAGTGCTTGAGTCTCGGAGGGCCTCTGCAATGAGCAGAGGGAACGTCACACCTACGGCGACACATAGCACCCGCCAAAACGCGCCCGGGGCTCGTACGGCAGCTGCCCCAGCCGGGGGGACCCTGGGCGCACGTCCCCGACAAGTGCCTGGGGGCCGGCCGGCTGCCGCCCACGCTGACCGAGCCCCTGGCGTCCAAGCCACAATGCCCTACACCGTAAGCGAAGTACAACGAGAGGATGCAGCCACAGCTGAAGGCATGGATTGGATGCCACCCCAGCAGAGGACGACTCCCCGCCATGTCCCGGGGGCCACCGATGGCAAGCGTATCGCCATTCAACGCGAGCCAGAGCTTGAAGAGCTTATGACTCCTTCCACCCTAGAGGGAGGTGACCTGGGTCCCAACCCCTCAACCCCTCAATAGGAAATATCTAGCCACCTGAGGTTGAGATGTATAGTTTGGAACATAAATGGCCTTAGCACTGAAAAACTGTTATCTCGAGGCCTCTTAGAGTACCTTCACACCTTTGACATTATCATGCTCAGTGAGACTAGAAGACCAATTTTCGAAAGAGCCCTCTGGGCCCCCTTCAAGCTATTCTTTCACCCTGCATCACACTCAGGGAGGGCAGGGGAAGGCTTATTGCTTGGTATTCGATATAGCAATGAATACCATATTCTCCCCTATTGCACCAAACAAGGATCGTTGTGGGCTAAGATTCAGTTCAAGGGTGGTGGACTACCTCTAATCATCGGAACAACTTACATTCCCCCTTCTGGATCACCCCTTCTATCATCTTTGAGTTTGTCTAATAGAATGAAAGAAATCCAGAAAACACTCGGTAAGGCAAAGGTAGAAGGGTACGCTTTCCTAGGGGGTGATCTTAATTCTAGAGTTGGTCCCCTTCCCCCCATGGCCCCTGGAGGGGACCCAAAGGTCAATCCCCATGGGCGGCAACTTCTTCGTGCTGTCCACAAATTAGGCGTTTACATTTGCACTGGCCGTGTCAGGGGAGATATCCCGGCCGGTGTGTCGTACCATGGTACGCGTAGATCAGCTGCAACACGACTTGACCATATCATTGTATCCCCAAATCTTATCCCACACCTAGAAGACAGTGGCATTGATTGTGAGAGGTCAGAGTCTGACCATTTCCCACTATGTGCATCCTTGTCTATTCCTATTCATCCTAGACCGTGTCCCTCTTCTGATCAAGGGGGACACCCATTGTCACAAATTAGCTGGTGCCAATTTGCAAGGGATCAATATGTCCAAGCATTACAGAGTGATGAGTTAAACCTCATGAGCCAATGTGAAAAAGCGGTTGAAGATGGGGACATTAAGTCTAGCATTCATTGCCTATACGCACTCATAAAAGATGCTGCAAAGAAAGCAGGAATGCATGACCAATACAAAAGATATCCCCACAATGGACACCGGCGTCAACATCAACCCTTTTTTGACCAGGAATGCCGGGCCCTTAAACGGGAAGTCTGGAGGTATGGAATGTTAACCAAATGGCGGGGTGATGAGTTCCGGAGGTTAGAGCGTAAGTACCATGCTATTGTGAGGAAAAAGAAAAGGGCATACCAGGCCCAAAAGCTAAAAACATTGGTACACCAAAAGCATTTCAACCCCCATAGGTTTTGGAAAACCCTTCGGCGTGAAAGAGATAGACTGCCTGAACCCCTTAGAGATGTGTCAGCTTGGGATTCTTATATAAATTCCCTTGCAAGTGGTCTTGGAACTGAAGAGCCCGCGCATGGTCTGCCTATTGGGGCATATCCTCCCCATCAAGTCCCAGAAGATCATGGTCACGACCAGTGCGACGAGCTGAATGCTCCCTTCACAGTCGAGGAAATTGAACTGGGTCTCCGAGCACTTGCCAATGGGAAATCCCCGGGGAAAGATGGTTACCCTACAGAGTTGTTTAGGTATGCTCAGCCACTTACACACCCGGGGGATCCTTACTCACGAAACCTGTTAAGTCATGTCATTGCGGACATTTTTACTATGGCGCTTAGACAACGTACCTTACCGGCGGAGTCAAATGTATGTTTGGTGACACCGGTATATAAGAAAGGGGACGCGTATAACAGAGGAAATTATCGTCCCATTGCCGTGGGCGAATCTCTTATGAGGTTGTATGCCAACGTGTTGAACTCGCGTCTGGTATCTTACTTGGAGAAGTACCGTTTGCGTGTTGATTGCCAAACAGGCTTCCGTCCTGAAATGTCCACCACCCATCAACTGTTTGTTATACAACACCTCATAGATTGGGCAATGGGCATCACTCCACTGCATTTTGCATTCCTGGACCTCTCTAAAGCTTACGACAGGGTATCGCGTCTTAAGTTAGGGCATATTTTGGAGCAGTTGGGAATCCAAGGGGATTTTCTTTATGCTACTCAAGCTGTAATAGACAGTACAGTTTTGGCGATCAAGATTGAGGGCAAACATGGGGGGTTGTTTAAATCAAGTGCGGGTGTTCCTCAAGGGTGCCCCATTAGCCCTACACTATTTGGAATTATGTCGGATGGACTCCCCCGATATCTTGCACACCATTGTCCCACGGCTGGCCTTCAGCTACCTGATGGCACACGTTTAAATATAATACGTATCCAAGTGCTAGGTTTTGCGGACGATTTTGTTCTCGTCGCGCCTACAGTTGAGGACCTACAGGTGTTGGTGAATGCTACTCAAGAATGGTGTAAGAGTATGGACATGCGCCTAAATGGGGCCAAGACGCAATACCTTTCAGTAAATCCAGACCCTCGGACACCCTCTACCTCTCTAGAGGTTGCAGGGGTTAGAATTGGTCCGGTACAGGAGGTTAAATACCTTGGATTACAGATTCATGCCAAGAATGGCCTTCAAGCCGGCATTAAGAACCTCGAGCAGAGGTTCTGGATAGCATGGGAAGACCTTACTAGAGCTTATAGCAATCTCGGTTGCAACATGTCAATGATGCTCATGACAGAACTGTACTTAGCTTGCCTACCACCCCTCATCTCCTATGGATGTGAAGTCTGGGCATTCAGATGCTTTCAAGGCAGACAATTGTCTTCGGGAAAACCTAGTAGTATACCCCTATTGGATGGGCACAAGCGGGTCCTAGCTCAGATGATTTTGGGGGTGCGTCGGACAATCCCTGAGGAAATAATCAATTGTGAATTAAACATATTTTCTTTGTGGTCAACTTGGATCTTACGTATGGCCAGGTTTTGGAACAATATAGCGGCCATGAGACCTGATTCATTACACTACAAGGTCCTCATGCATGACATTAGGTTGGCAATAGTAGAAGGCCGAGAAACGTTTTCGGGTACCCTTATGCAACAACTTAAGAAACTAGGATACTATATAGCTGACCATGTGCGGTTTGATAGAGCCTTGCAGATTGACATTTCACAGGTAAAGGATCTGTTAGACCGTAAAAGTGACATGATATGGGATGACCTGGACATCTCCCCTCGCACTTGTGCATCCCCAAGAGCCTTATTCTGCAGATACCAAAGGTGGTTCGCACGTCCGCCTCATGTGCCACGGCGTAAGAGTGCGCTCAAACTCCACCTTCCTAATTGTACATTGCGGACCTTTATGCGATTTAGATTAGGGTGTCATGACCTTCCTATTGATAAAGGTAGACAACAAGGCATCCCTCGAGACCAGAGGATTTGCACGAGGTGCTCCTCAGAGCTCGTTGGTGATGAACATCATCTGTTGTTCACCTGTCCGGCTGTACAACATGTACGGCAACAATTTATGCATCTCTTTCAACAAAGGAGTCGATCTGTACAGACGTTTATGTGGCAAGAAGACCTTGAAGGGGTTGCCAAATTTGTGACTAGAGCATTGGAGAGCTACCTCACTCTCCCAGGTGCTGTGCGACCTTAGTTGGCTAAGATATGGGTCATTCATTGTACTGCCGTCCTCTTCAGCCCTAGTGGCTGGTCTTTGGATGTAATCTTCCTTCCTTCCTTCCTTCCGGTCGTTACATGCAACCACTTCATCGAACGCCGGCCTGCTCCAGGACAAACCCGCTCACGTTTTAAAACTAAAATTAGATTTTTCTGAGCTCGTGCGAATGTTGCTGCGACTAATCCTGCTTTACCCAGATGACATTGTTTCTACTCATTGAGCCTGGAGAAATCTTGGTATACTACGTAGCATTACCTATAGATATTACGCATATCAGGTATTATAGGTATTATACATAGGTATTATAATATTTCAGAGAAGCCTTGGCTGGCAAGCATTTTGCACATAGCCTGCCAAGCAATTTGCTGAAGCTGGGCCATATGTATGCGGATCAATAGCGCAAGGCACCCGGCTCAAACACAAAGTTTCGGGACTGCCACAACTTCTGAAGACTGCAGTGGTGGCGGGTCATGTTTTCTTTGTGATACCACGATAGCCATATGGCATGACGTCATCAATATTATCGTCAAGGCCTTTCTGAGTAAGAACCTGTACCACTTTGGCAGCAGTCACTATCAGTAACTTGTTTAACTCGCCCAAGAAACAATTGGCAGCGAAATAACTGTAAACAAGACACATTCATAAACAAGACACATTCATCGTACAAGTTCTAGAATCTTGGTCTGATGATTTAGGCGCCACAGCGGAAGGACCAACATTTTTTCCTCTCTGACTTTTGAAAGTTCCACATAAGTTTTAAAAGAACTGCAAAGTTCAAAACCAGCCCTTCGCAAAGGCTCTTGAACCACGAAATTCGCGAAGATGTATTAACGTCCAGATTGTCCTGGACTTGGTTTCATTTTCCAGGTCAGATCAGTTGTTTGGAAAAGCTGCTCCGCTTAGAAAGTGATTCAACTGATTGAAAATTGACCCGGCAGCGCAAGGTCGAAAGTGATGGCGTCTCCTTTGATTGCAATATTGGTGAGGCTCGGCGCCTTCATTTGGGCCGTGCGAGTATAGCCCTTGCTGCTTGGCCTTGAGAATCCTGACCCCCACATCATTCCTGTTAGTCAGCTAATATTGATTTCTGAAACAAGCTTTCCATATATACAGTCATTTGGTTCCCATTATAATCAAAACAAAATACCATGAGCCCCCTCCTGACACACACAAAACACACACACACACACACACACACACACACACACACACACACACACACACACACACACACACACACACACACACACACGCACACAGACGCGCTCGATACAGACACTTAAATTACACAAGTACATGTAGAATGACACGAACATGCACACACATGCCTGCATATGCACAATATTTCATGCGCGGGCACACACACACACACACACACACACACACACACACACACACACACACACACACACACACACGATGTGATCATGTGGACTGATGTGTGTGTGTGTGAGAGAGAGAGAGTGCGATCACACCCACACTCACACTCGTGTGTGTGTGTGTGTGTGTGTGTGTGTGTGTGTGTGTGTGCGTGTGTGTGTGTGTGTGTGTGTGTGTGTGTGTGTGTGTGTGTGTGTGTGTGTGTGTGTGTGTGTGTGTGTGTGTTGCAAGGGACACAGTTGTGCCCTTTGCACCTCCAAATACTATACGTCAAAAATGATCTCTGGGACCCCAACAGGTATTCTAAATCAAAGAAGGATATGAATCCCTCATCAATATGAAACTGCGGTCCAAATGTAACAAAAACTTTGTTATTATGAAGGATTACTCGGTATCTACCTAAATCAGTTGCGACAAGAACTCAGTCCTTAATATAATATTTTTCTCGACCCTGAAGGGAGAAGCCTGTCGGAGTTTCGTCCATTACATAATGAGGTGGGGAGATTTAGACCTGACTACTCGTTTCAATGTATTCTGTCTATATCAGCTGGTTTGCTGTTCTTACACCTGGGGTTAACAGAAACTTATCAGTTTTGCAGCGTCATCCGTATCCTGCAAGCATGGAACATATAAAGGTATTCTCACTTGTAAGGGATGTGTTGTTGGTGGAGCCCGGGAAGGGGTCCCCCGCATCGCTCACCCCCTCTTCGTGCGCCAAGTCATTCAAGCCATCAGCCTGTCACCCAGCCAGACCCTCTGAAATTCAAAAATGCTTCAGTTTATAGAACCGTGATCATGTGGCTTGAAATGCACTATACTACCAGAGTATTGCACTACCAGTACTCTTGGCATCATCCATTTGCATAACCCTTGTTAGGCCTACACATTCGCTGAAGAAACTTT
>KV908370.1:223529-228529 GCA_002005505.1 Botryococcus braunii
CATATTCTGACCCCATGTGGGCACATATGTATGGCCCACAAGCATGGTGTATGGTCCAAATCATTAGGCCCAATGGACTAGTCTGTCCTGTACAGTACTGGTGTATCCCGGTAGCCTTACCGCACACATGCTTCATGACTGATATTTGATTATAAGGTCCCACATGGCCATCACGTTCAGTTAAGAGGACAACATATGCATTGTAGACTACTGGATCGTCCGTAAGAAGTACATGTGCATGTATGCACGTACAACCAACATAAGATAGCGCCCCATTAAATCCTCAGCAGTCGCGCAAAACATATGTCGCGCAAAACAATGCATTTCCATGCTGGAGCCTTCATGAATAGGAGATCCTGAACAAGATCTCCAATTCTTAATGACACAAGAGGGCAGCAATTGCAAGCTATTGGCCAAAAGTATGGCCAGCACTCTGCCACTTCACAATTCATATGGGAATCTGTTCTAAAACAGAGTCCCATGAGCTCTCTCATCCAGATTCTCTTTTAAGATACTTTGATATCAAGCGCAAGTAAAACAGGGCATATGCATGTGGTTGGAAGGCCTGCATGCACATGGGGGGGGGTGTGGCATTTCCTAGGGTATAATGCTCTAGTGGTCCTTGGCATTGCTATATGACTTGCCTTGTGATCTGGGTTCGCAGTACAGCCTCGCTTAGGTAGTTCGCTTGGTTAACCGACTACGCGTCTGAGGCAGTACAATATAATTCAACCCACCCTGGGTTTAAGAGTAGGCTTGCGAATCAATCATGTAACACTCTTTCCGTGCTCACCACGAACGGCCTCTTTGTCTCTAAAACCTCTTCCGCTCAGTTATCCTACAGGGGGTGGGCTTTCAAGGGCGGTTTACCTGGTAGTATTCGGTAGTGTGCCCAGGAGAGAACTTGCAATCAGGAAAGTCAACCAGCACGATGAGGCTCTGGAAATCGCCTCTGATAGGGGCTTTGTTGAGCGCAGCCGCCTTCATCACTGACAGTGGTGTGCCTGCCGGGAACCTGCTGGGAGGGTAGATGCAACCGTCATTTAACCCCAACAGGTCGTGAATATGCTCCAGTCCCAGCTCTATGGCGCCTTCCAATTTTTCGTGCACGTCCTCATGAATACCGTGAATCCTTTTGTGGATCCTAGCATGGACCCCATTGGCGGTCGCATGGACTTGGCGAAGCTGGTCAAGGATGTCCGGATGCAGGGGAACCATTCTACCTGCAGAAAAACATTATTATCTTCAAAAATATATATAGATTGCACAACATGGTTATTTGCATACAGAGGACGAGCTCATTAAGGTGAAAGTGAACCGCGACCGATGAAGTGGCCTGCTCGACCGAGGTTGAACATTGCTATTACTCGAGCTTTCGACCACGATATCATGCTAAGGAATACACCTGATGGCTCTCCCGACACTCTGATGTTTCCTATATTTCTGGAAATCGAACCAATCGTGCGCGTCCTCGAACTGCTGGTACGTCCAGTGTAGCAACCGGTGTATACCCAGTTCCCAAATCAGTCCACTGCTACCGAAAGCCCTATATGAATACCTACTTAAATTTGGAGCTTATCAGAAGTTTAACAGTATTGAAAGAACTGATGGTGTGTGCGATGGGAATCCGCCTGCAATACCGCAATACTCGATGTTGCACTGTATGTAGTTTCCATATTAGTAGCTATATCTTTGAAAACCGATTGGGACATCCTTGCAAGCTGACGTGGTATTGAGTTGATGAGTGCGTACTTATTCGATGAGGGTAGAAGGGGCTTCCGATGGGAGGTACTCCGCACGAATCTTTGCTCCGTATAGGGACTTTCTTAGCGACGAACAACAAATGATTCTGACTTCAGAACGCAACTTGTTATGTCTGTCCTCTAAACGGCTTCTTGATGGGGTATTTTTGTCCCAGGTCCGGGTTCAAACTCCACGTGTGTTCCTAGCGGAAAGGAAAATTGCTATAACACCCCTTTGAATCTCGTGGAATTTTCGGATAGCAAATGAGGAAACCACGTAGAATTTACTATCCCGGATCTGAACTGGAATTGGAAAATCGGTCCCGGGTTGCGTTCAACTTCGTTCCACTAATTTCTCGATGTCGGAACGAAATTCCCGTGCCGATCTACTCGAAACCATGGTACCCGGGGCACTAGTGATATCGCGGGATCTGAATTAGAAGTGGAAAAGTTGTCCAGAAAATATGAGTCGTACCACTTAGGTCTGTGATTAGAACAAGGTCTAGCGCGTCTGCCGAGCCTTTTCAAGTCAATGCCATCATGTCTACTCCGAAGAAGGTTTATGAGCGGGGTCGTTTCCCCATATATGTCATTCCCCATATAATGTCAATGTCTCCTCGGGGCCATAAATAACCATGGGACGAGAGGCCCGGGGCTCGGGACACCATTTGTTCAACAGTGTTAACAACACCTGTTGCAGTCAATTGCAAGCACACATGGCACCTCATGATTAGCAAATCCCTACGCCTACTTCATCACGTCCTTCAGAAACGCCCTGGCGAGTGGTAACATCGAAGCACAAGAGGAAGAGGTCATGTCCCAACCAAATTGATCCGCCAGCTCCCATACCTTCAGTGGGGACAGCAGGACAACCTTGGGACACTCGTCGTTCGAACTCTCCCCCTTTTGATCTCTTGGCCATGGCTCCCTGCTTTGTCTTACCTGGAGCCCATGCTTTGGGAGGGTGTCACTGGGAACTCCCGCGAGATCACATTTCAGCCCGAAATCTACCACGATATCGGGACTGTCCCGACCCGGAAAGGAAGGAATTGGCGCTGAAAATCCACACAAATTCGACCTCGCGGGACTTCCCGATGTCACGTCATTTGTGGGCCCCCCCCCCCCCCCCCGAATCTAATCTACTCGTCCAGAGCCCCAGCCTGTGTTGTCGTGTGGTATGTCGGTAAGCAATGGTTAACGTTGCAGCAATTGCCCCTCTGCTGAGGACTGATTCGTGTAGGGCCCCATGTTTCCAAAGCGCGGAAGGGGTCGTTCCGCACTTTCATAAAAAACATTTTGTGGACGTTGCTCATCGCTCGCGAGCCGATCGGTATGCAACGGCTCTTGGCGTTCCCCCCCCCCCCCTTTCGAGCACAGTTGGAATGTCAGCCAAGCATGCTCACGCGGGAGCGCGCACATGCACACAAAAGCGCGCGCGCGCGCGCACACACACACACACACACACAAACACACACACACACACACACACACACACACATACACACGAACACACGCACACGCACGCATGCACACACTCACACACACTACACACGCACGCACGCACACACACACACACACACGCACGCACACACACACACACACACACACACACACACACACACACACACACACACACACACACAGACACACACGCACGCACGCACGCACGCACGCACGTAGGCACGCACGCACGCACACACACACACACACACACACACACACACACACACACACACACACACACACACACACACACACACACACACGTACACACGCACTCACGCACGCACGTTGAGTTGTTTAACCAAACGCATTGTTGGGTTTGTGCACACTGTTTGCTGTCGCATGCCTTCGGGAGACGGCATTGATGCCGGTCAGGGGTTGGGCTTTGTCATTCCTTCGAGAGGGATCCTAATTAGGATCCCATCCTTATAAGGATGGTGGGAAGATGGACTTCCTTCATGCGATCGGCCCTGGAGGCCTCCTGGACGTTGTTTCCACTCGGTCATTGGAAGCGTGGGTCCGATTATTATTGCTCTTTGGTACTGTGCTTGGGGATGTGTGTACCTTTCAGCAGTACGAGATTTCGCGTATCGCCCTCCTGCCCCAGGACAGCTGGTATGAAGGTACACATATTCCCGTAGGTGGTACTAGTAGTACCCACAGTACTTAGTTCAGGGATGCCGTACATTCCCCACCTACATCGCCTAGCACTACATGCCCCTAGCACTGTGGGCACTGTACTACTATCCACGTGTAGTCCGGGCCACTAGTGGGGTACTAGTGGGTACTACAAGTAGTCTATCAATGGCCATGCATTGATATGCCCTGCATGCAAGCACTTCATCAATGCCCGGGGTGCTCCATGACGGCCCCGTTCACTTTTTGAATCATTATGAGTTTGTGCGGATCGATCCCGCCTTGAGTGGATGACATTGCTCTACTGATTGAATCCGGAGAACCCTTGGTGATACTAAGTTATATTACCTAATAATCCGGAGAAGCCTAGGATGGCAAGCAGTTTGCACAGAGCGATGCCCACAGCGATGGGCCCATACATATGCGCATCAATTTTTATAAGCTACTAAAAGCGCCAATCAAGGGCTCCTAACACAAAATTTCGGTACTGTCACAACTTCTGAAGACCGAAGTGGTGGCGGGTCACGTTTTCTTTGTGACGTCATCACTATCATCGCCTAGCAAGCTGACGTCACCAACCCCTCGCCTAACTAGGTGACATCATCACCATTATCGCCTATAGGTCTAGGCGCTCTGGAGCTCACAGCGCAGAGCATTGTAAATCCTTGCGTATGCATGTCCAGCACAGCAAATCAAGATACAGCTACGTATGCCCAAATCAAGCTACAGCTACGTATCCGCAAGTCAAACTACAGCTACGCTAAGCAGCATCAGCAGTGTTGTTCAGTTGGTAAGCTGGTGCATGTGCCGGTGCAATAGCTATGGCTAGAGCAGTAGCAATAGCTACATAGTAACGGTCTCCTTGTGTACTTCGTATTGGTGAACATATATCGGGGCTTAGCTCCGTGTCTGACAGTTCCAACCCGGGTTTTGTTGCTCTAGAGGGTTTGTGTTGCACTAGGTCTATCGGTGTCTACCATCCAGGGGTCGTTACGGTACTCCATCGGGTGGGAACCCGAACCTTCTGGAGGCCAAGGCCTCGTGGATGAAGCCGCTATACAATACAAGTATTCGTACTTGTAATTCGGGTTCAACCTCTGTAACAAGCTTCGAGTGTCT
>KV908370.1:248529-251029 GCA_002005505.1 Botryococcus braunii
CATTGCCCTCCCACTTTCTAATATTTACAGACTATGTGTGTATTACAGATGTGGATACCAGAGAATGCCCAAACAAGGCAAGATAAGGACAAGGTGCCTGTCTCGACAGCCTCGGAAGTCCAGCAAGGGAACCTACTTCGCGATGGCACCTTTGTGTGCAGCCACGTGATCTCCGACTCGTCCATGGAGCTCTACCTGACGGGACGTGCACTCGGGATTGATTTGACGTACAAAGGGGAGAAGTACAATGTCAAGGTGCGCTGTGCAGCCTACATCATGCTTGCCTCAGGGATTCTCACATCGGTATTGTAACAACCGTCTGCAACTTTGGAGCTGTAGGCTAAGGGGTTGGCCAGGCTCCCTTTGTTTGCCCCAACTCCACTCGCAGGGAGACAAACCCTGTTTTGAGCGTGAATGTGGAAAGCAGCTGTTTTGAAGCACTTCAACAATGTAATCAACGGTCTCCTTGGTCATGATATGATGTTATGATGATATGATGATATGATGTATGATGATATGATGTACACATTGCAGCTTCCTTGTTGCCACCAACACCCTCCTCTGCACCCCCCCCCCCCCCCGCGCACCACCACGTTGCCCCTCCCCAACACACACACGCGCATATGCATGCACATGTCTGCGCGCGCACAAACACATGAGCGCGCGCGCGCGCGCACACACACACACACACACACACACACACACACCACACGCACACACACACACACACACACACACACACACACACACACACAAACAAACACACGCACGCACGTGCATGCGCACGCGAACGCACGCGCGCGCATGCCCGCGCCTCAAGGTTCTCTCCCTCCAGGTTTGTAACAAAAATATAAGACCCATAGGGATTTTCTTCATCTTCGTACATTATGAACTTGAATGCCGCTAAAGAGTAAAGGAAACAGCACATAAAGAATAAAAACTTCTTGAAAGATCATGTAAGATTGGAAACGGGTGCAGTCCCTGCTTTGATGCTCTGGAGGTGACAGAACCGACTCTTTCAAACAAAAGTAATCTTTCAACATTACTCGTGTGCCATCTGCCATTGACTTTGCTCGACAATGCCGTTGTGCGACTCGGCTTGGTGCAACATCGCTTGTGTGCCATCTGCCTTTGGATGTGCCCAAAAACGCTTGTGGGCTAAGTCCCTGCATCGCCTGTATGCCATCTACATTTGGAGTTGCCCGACATTCCAAGTGTGCCATCTGCTCACATACCTGCCCAAACTAAAGGTAATTGGTCCAAACACACTTCTTGAAGGCTGTGCGAGTGGTTCCAGGTGCCCTTCAAGCATCTCCATGGCAAGATGCACCTTGCGAACGATCCGAACACAGGGAGGGCTGTGCTGTTGGCGGTGTTGCGGCATCCGCCCAAAATTGCCTGCAGGATGTTACGTTCTGCGGTGCTGAATGGCGCACTTCGGGGCCCTGTACTTGCGCATATGGCACAGGGCTTGCGTGGGACCCCACCAAAGACTTCTGGTACGTTGTTATCTCTCTGCTGGTAGCATTTTCCTGCTCAATTTGCAAATTTAGATGTTGCGTCAATTGCCCTCTCGCTTGCTTCATCCCGTCAAATTTGAGGATTGCGTGCTATGTCGTGCGCCCTGCTGCTTGCATTATCCTGCTTGATTTGTGACTTGCGCGGTGCGTCAATTTGCCCTCCCACTTGATTCATCCCACTGGCTTCATCCCACTTGGATCACGATTTCTGTGCTGTGCCAAGCGGCCTCCCGGTTGATTTGCAATTTGCATGCTGTGCCCTCCTCCTCGTTTTATCATGCCTGATTTGTAATTTGCTTGCTGTGTCAAGTGCTCTCACGCTTCCTTCACCCCACTTGATCCGCAAGCTCCAAGCGCCCTCCCGCCTGCTCTTCACTGCTTAATTTGAGATGTGCACGCTGCGCCTGGGGCTCATTCGTCTATTTTAGACTTCTGGATTTTAGTCATTCGTATATTCCGTGGAACCGCATTCTGGATGGAACATAAAATTTCGCGTTCATTCCGGCACCTCAGTAATGTGGAATGAGCATGCCCTTGTTGTTGATTTCCTCAAGCCTTTGGGCGCCCATGACAGACGACCAGCAGGCATGTGCGCTGACCCTCTCTCTGGGGGCTGGGAAGATTATATTGATGAGGACTACAGCAGTTTCAGTGATGCGAGTATGTTCAATGCAACTGCCACTGGCCTGGATGCTGAATTACAATCCTTGATACGTACAATTCTGGATTACAATGCTGCGGATGACGTGTTTCCGGTCGCGGGGGACTTCACTGGCTTCTGGCATCGATGCTATGCCCTGCGGTGTGTCACGCCAGTGTCTCTTTTTTTTCCGTCTTCTTTTCCCCTTTGGGTCGATTTCCTTGTGCTCGAGTAGCTCAGCTGAGAACGGGAGCACTGCGGTACTTTCTAGGTCTCAAAGGGTAGGAGAAATGGAGGAGATCGACTGGAGGCAGGCCTGCACACGCACGCGCCCGCGCGC
>KV908370.1:256029-258529 GCA_002005505.1 Botryococcus braunii
CCCAAATCGTTATGGAACGGCGAAACCTCTCAAATCATTGTGGAATGGTATTCGGCAATTGATGTGCAGCAGAACAAACATTCAAGCTAGAAAACGTCTCTCTTTCAGACGTTTACCAAGTTTGCGAGAGAGCCAGCCAAGTTGCCCTGCAGGGGATGTGTTTGCCCTCGGGCGCAGTACTAGAGTTTAGAGGTGTGTATGACGGCAACTGGGGCATTTGGCGCAGAATTCAAGTCAGGAAAAGCATGACCAAGTTCGCGACACAGCACCAGAGCCTGGAGGTGTGCATGACAGCTCAGCGGATGCCAGCCTATCTGAATCGACAGGTCATAACACTTCTGGCCTCTCCCAACGGTTGCGTTCCGGACGAGGTCTTCATCAGGTTGCAGGTACGAACCACCCACACTGTGTGTGTGTGTGTGTGTGTGTGTGTGTGTGTGTGTGTGTGTGTGTGTGTGTGTGTGTGTGTGTGTGTGTGTGTGTGTCTGTGTCTGTGTGTGGTGTTTGTGTTTGCGGGCCGGGGGGGGGGGGGGAGGGGAGGCGTCTCATGCAGTTTCTACACAGTCCCCAATCCCGTCGCGAAATTGAGGCCCTTCCCATGAAATGAACCACCCAAATGTTGTTCACTCCCGACAGTGTAACTCCCGACACCCCCCGTGGTTGACATTCGCCACAAGGCAATCCCCACAACGGCCTATATTGTCAATGTAAGAGCATGTTGGCATGTGAGGATGTTAAGATGTCACAGCAAACATCAGGTTTACATCTTCGTTGTCAAGGAGGAGGGGTGTCCTACATGCGGTATACCGGATTATTCCGGCTCCTGGATTTCAACAGTTCCTTCCAATGTCTTTGTCTTGGCATGGCGGGCAGGATACGATGACGAAACAGCTGGACGCTATGATCAGCAGCGACGAGGGCGCCAAGGCCGCTCTTCCACTCTATCATGGTACGAATTTCGCATCTGAAGACCAGGAACGTGCTCCTCCTCGTTCGCTCTGTCTACCTCTTCCTCTGCTTCTCTTTGGTCTCTCTCTTCTCTCTCTCTCTCTCTCTCTCTCTCTCTCTTTCTCTCTCTCTCTCTCTTCTCTCTTCTCTCTCTCTTCTCTCTCTCTCTCTTCTCTCTCTCTCTCTCTCTCTCTCACTCTGTGTGTGTGTGTGTGTGTGTGTGTGTGTGTGTGTGTGTGTGTGTGTGTGTGTGTGTGTTTTTTTCTTTTGTTGCTGTGCGTGGGGGGTGTGGGGGAAAAAGTCACTGGGGGAGAGGGGTGTTTGGGAAAGACAGCTGTGATTGAGATCTTGAATTTGTGGTATGCCTGGAAGCTTGAGAATTGAGACAGTATCTCTCTTAGAGTGTCTCTTTGGCTGAGCATCGTGTATTGTGGGCTTCTTCTTAATCAGAATCCTGTTCATCGAAGAGAAAGGTGGCTGAAGTCGAGTGGAATCAAGGCACGTGCACGTGTGCGCACACACACACACACGCCTGCACACACACACACACACACACACACACACACACACACACACACACACACACACACTTACACATTTACACACACACACACACACACACACACACACACACACACACACACACGTGACATGGTGGGTGCATGTGGCTAGGGCTGAATGGAGACATGTTTGAAGTGGCCTTGGGCATGTTGAAGGCGGGGTTCAGTGTCAAAAAGGAACCCTTCCTGTATAGCCTTTTGAAAGCTGCAAGAGCCATGCTCCTTCAAGTACGCTCCCCCTGACCCGAACCGCATTTGTATCCTCAAACCCCTCCCCACCCGTAGGATGTCAGGCCGGGTTGTGACGAATTTAACAAACAATATTGTGACGAATTTAACAAACAACATTAATGTTTGACACCAACGCTTGTGACATGTCCAACAGCGATGCTTGACAGGAATTCTTCTTACAAGTGTAACAACGTTGTCTAACAACAACGCCGGCAACAAACGTTGTTGGAATGCTTTACATGCTTTTGCGTAAACCATGTTGGAAATTAATGCTTGTGACGAGCATGACACAGTGTTTTGGGGTCAATGCTTTACATGCTTTTGTTATTGCTTTTTAAGTGTTTTGACAACAATGCTATAAATGTTCTAACCCTTTAGGTAAAAGTCCTACACTATCGAATTTGTTAGACACTTTTTCACGACAGCGGTTTGTGACTAGTGTGTGGCAACAGTGTTTGACAGCACTGCGCGGGACAAGCAGGACGACAAGTGAGTGACAACAGTGTATGTGACGAGTATGACACAGTGGCTGTGAGTTGCGCAGGAGCTGAGAAAGAAGACGAGAATTCTGGTGCCGGATGGAGCTTGCGTTCTCGGGGTGATGGACGAGGTGGGGATTCTACAGTACGGACAGGTTTTCATACAGATCGAGAAGGTTGGGCCCTTCCGGCGCGCCTCTAACCGCCCCGAATGGGATGTTGTCACCGGAGACGTCGTGGTCGCAAAGAACCCGTGCTTCCACCCTGGCGATGTGCGTGTGC
>KV908370.1:263529-266029 GCA_002005505.1 Botryococcus braunii
TTCAGTCCAGCGGTGGGGAGAAGCTTGCGAGGCTCGGCATGCGGTGCTCTCGGTAGTGTGAGTTCTGTCAGCCTCCTGCGGATTTTCATGATCAGGCCTGGGCACGTGCCAGTGCACTGTCGAGGCCCCAAAGCCTTATTGCTTTAGAATCGGCTTTCATCAGTCGCTCCCGGCTGGATGAACTTTGCGCTTCGGCGCTTTTTTGTGTCATACTCTTTTGTGTCTTTGTCAGCGCATGCGTTGTATAGATATCCTCCTTCCCCTCGCTCTCCGGAGACGAAGGAGGATTCCCCTACGGAAAAGAAGACAAAGGGCTTTGTCTTCTTTTTCGTCTTCCCCTAAGCAAGAGCTCCCTCCTCCTCCTTCTTCTTGTGACGTTGGAGTGTTGCTTTATTAAGCACTGTATTGCAGAGTGCTTACATGATTTGATTTGTAAGTGAACTCCTTGAGCTTAAGAGCAGCTCCAGAAGGTGCACAAAGCTCTTGAGAGGAGAAAGGTGAATTCGCGGCAACTTTTTTATGTCGCGAAAAGTCAGGTCTGCGAGTATTTCCCATAATTTATAAATTAGTGGAAGTAAGGTCTAAACTCTGATGTCATCTGTTAACAGGTGACAGCTCTTCATGTGCATGGCCTGAGGAGTGGCTAGTCTTCATGCCATGTGTGTTCATGTTTTTGTGATTTTACAACGTATTGTAAATTGAGATGTGCAAAATTATGACCTTGTACAAGTGTGTTCATATCGATGTTGTTGTGACATGGATTGTCAACAGACATGGATTGTAAATTTCAATTGTAAATTGCAACTCAATTGAGATCTAGATTTACAAAACGGGCGTGAACAGTACCCACCAACGTGGTGTACGTCAAGACAGTGATCCCTGTACCTCGTTGTACGGTCAAGGGGCTACACGTGCAGGACCCAGACATAGTTGCCTTTACCGCTTGCAAGCATTTGCGGATATAACTGGCGAATCGCCATTGATGATTGGCGAGAATCGGCCATCACTGATGATGGCGGATTCTAGATATACAGAATGCCATCGGCCATCACAGAGGATGGCAGATTCTAGAATATATATATATATATATATATATATATATATATATATATATATATATATATATATATATATATATATATATATATATATATATATATATATATATATATATATATATATATATATATATATATATATATATATATATATATACTCAATATTGTAATCAGACTTCCTTTTGAGATCTACTTCCCATGGCCAGTTTCGAAGTCTCCCTTTATTTTTCAGTCTCTAAAGAGATAATTGGGCTACCGAACTCAGCGTTTCCCTACACTGCAGGTGATATCAACATTGAAAGCTTCCAATGCTGATATCACAACTGCAGTGCAGGTAAAAGCTGAGTCCGCTAGGTAGCTACAGCCCATTTATGAGACCGTTTGAACAGATATCCACTCGCTATGCATACGGATCAGTAGTGCCAAACTTGATTAAGGGCCTCAAATTATGAACGAGTGTCTAAGATTGAATCCATCTTTCATTTTGCAGATTGCAAGTGATGTGCTTTTCGAGCACTTTCCCAACCAGATTCAGATACCGACAAGAAATCTTAAAGCTTAAAGCTTAAGAAGATGCACATATCCAGGACCAGGCACGTGGCGCAACGGGGCTGGAATAGACGTCCGGACAGTACATGAGGGTATGACGAATGCGTCTAATGTTAGGCCTTATTAGATCAGCTAGCGATCAAACGTCATACAGGCCACGCTGGAGTTCTGTAATTCTCTGATGCCCGAGCTAACAAATTCCGCTTATCCATCAGTCCAACCAATGCTTGCGGTGCGGTACTTTACCGGAAGTACGTACTTTATAAAATCCTGCTGAAAAATGCGAAGAGACTGATTGCAGTTGTAGACTAAACGGAAGAGCCTGAAAACGCCTTACAGGGTTCCGTCCAGGGGAACGTCTATAAACAATATATAGATTCCTTCCCAAATTTGTTTTAAAACGTGCCGTGAAAGGGCAGGAAGCTATCGAGTCTTCATAACAAAATTAGAGTACAACCACCTCTGTAGAACAAACATGGTAACAGTAGCATATCATGTTTATCCTCCCATCTCGCATGCATATATGCATGCAAGCATACCTATTATCCATAGGGGATCATAGGCCTGTTATCAATAATATATTAGGCCTATGAGTGCACATCACGTGGATGGATATCCCCTGGCATATCCTGGATTAGCCTGGGCCCATAAACCAGTGATTGACCATCCAAGCATACTAGTATACCGGCATTGGATTATACCCGGCCAGTTTGCGCATGGAGAACCTCACAGACTCTGAAATTTCAGCGGAATGATTGTTGGAGCCTTATTGCAGCCAGCGGCTCCAGCGGAACACCCAGGCTGTGGGCTGCCGGTGCTAGCTGGCATATAGGAGATCTTCCAGTGGAACACCCCGGCTGTGGGCTGCCGGTGCTAGCTAGCATATAGGAGAT
>KV908370.1:276029-288529 GCA_002005505.1 Botryococcus braunii
CCACCCGCACGATTCTGGCTGAGCTATTCGTGCCACCCGAAGGGAATTTTAGGGCCCTGTCGTACCCTGGAGGCGGGAGGAAAGGGACTGTACCGCTGTCGGAAGCGGTCCCGCTGGCCTGTGACGATGTCCAAGAGGGCATTGGAAGATGCAGCTGTGGTAGGGGCCTGAGTGCCCGGGGTGGCCGCCGCCTCTCCCTCCTGGGGTACCGACGGCACCGGGCCTCCGGACGCAGGTGTATCCCCCTCTGAAGCGGGCAGGGAGACGCTGCTGTCTGAGTGGGGAACCCCCCCACTGATGATTGTTGGCTTTCGCGGCGCGCTCCCGCTCCCCGGCCTTGCACTGCCCCTCCAAAAGACCTCTTTTAGTAATGGCCTTGCCAGTGGTCCTTAAAGATGTCTTAACATGGCCTCGTACTGCCCCTCCAGAAGTCCTCTTTGAGAATGGCCTTGCCACTGCCCCTCTTAAAGATGCCTTAACATGGCCTCGCACTGCCCCTGCAAAAGTCCTCGTTGAGAATGGCCTTGCCACTGCCCCTCTTAAAGATGCCTTGGCATGGCCTCGCACTGCCCCTGCAAAAGTCCTCGTTGAGAATGGCCTTGCCACTGCCCCTCTTAAAGATGCCTTGGCATGGCCTCGCACTGCCCCTACAAAAGTCCTCTTTGAGAATGGCCTTGCCACTGCCCCTCTTAAAGATGCCTTAACATGGCCTCGCACTGCCCCTCCCAAGGACCTTCTAACATATGGCCTTGGGCTGCCCCTCCCGAATAGCTCCCTAGAATGGTGTTGACATAGCCGCACCTATAGGCTTCTGAAACATGGCCCTTCCACTGCCCCTCCCAAAGACCTATTAGAGTGGCACTGCCACCCGCCCTCGAATCAACTTTCTAGAAATGGTCTCGCACTGCTCCTCCCAAAGGGCACTTAAAAATGGCCTTGCCACTGGCCGCATCCCCCAAAGACTAATGAAACGACAGCAGGTACTCCCTCCCGAGAAGAAGCCCTTTTGTTGGAAAATTGCCCCTCTCAAAGACCCCTTGAATGTGCAGAACGTAAACCCTGTGCAGAGACCGATGGCAGCCCTTGCAGGCAGGATCGAGCTTTGGAAGCTTCCCGCTTGTCTACGAGTCCTGGATAACATTCAAAGGGAATTCCCATTGCCTTTGTTTGGAGGGTCTTGGACAATGTTCCCCTTTTGTTAACAGGCTTATATATATTCATCTGCCAAGCCAGAAAGACCTTCAAATTTGTAAACGAGGTACACTTGCACCCTTGGACAGCAGTCCCTGCGTACACAGGTCCCCGGACAACATTCCGCCTTCCCCAACAGAAATTAGAGACAACCATCCCTGTGTTTCCAGGTCTTGGACAAATCCCCCTTCGTTTGGAGGTCTTGGACAAATCCCCCTTTGTTTGGAGGTCTTGGACAAATCCCCCTTTGTTTGGAGGTCTTGGACAAATCCCCCTTTGTTTGGAGGTCTTGGGCAAACCCCCCTTTGTTTGCAGGTCTTGGACAAACCCCCCTTTGTTTGGAGGTCTTGGAAAACGTTCCATTTTCTAAACAGGTATTCAAAACAGATATTGGATATAACCAGGACTGTGTTTAGAGGTCTTGAACCCCAGTCCCTTTGTTTTGACAACATTCAAGGACAACATTCCACTTTTCATCAAAAATTGGACAACAATCCCTGACTTTAGAAGTCTTGAACACCACTCCTCATTTGGGACAGGTCCTGGACCACATTCTTTTTGTTTGGCGGACCTGGAAAACATTATCCTTTGTTAGGATATCTATAACTCCAACCTCCAATTGCTTAGAGATCTTAAACCGCATACCCCTTACCCAATGCTGGCCTTGGACAACACGTGATGGAGGTCGGGAGGAGAATGCATCT
Organism: Botryococcus braunii; assembly: GCA_002005505.1. Lineage (NCBI taxonomy): Eukaryota > Viridiplantae > Chlorophyta > Trebouxiophyceae > Botryococcus > Botryococcus braunii. The sequence goes on from KV908370.1 coordinate 277,925, forward strand.
GGAGTAATGAGAGAGGACAAGAAGGAACCTGTGGAGGAGGTCCAGATGGCAACAAGTGCAAGACAAAGTCTGGCCAGCCCTAAGTCAGGCATGATGAGGTGTGTACAATACACATGGGGTAGCCTAATCAGGACACAAAGGCGCGCAGGAGTGAGGAGAGAGGACAAGAAGGGAATTGTGATGGAGGTCGAGAGGGGCACAATCCAGAAAGCAAACACAGATGGCCAGCGACTGATAAGACACATGGGGAAGCCTGATCAGGACGTGCACAAACATGAAATGTGCACAAACACATGTGGAAGCCTAATCCAGGACGTGCGTAAACACATGGGAAAAGCCTAATCAGGACATGGACAAACACATGGGAATAGCCTAATCAGGACATGCATAATCACATGAGAAAAGCCTAATCAGGACGTGCACAAACACGAGATGTGGAGAGACACATAGGAAAGCTTGATCCCGAGTGGAAGGCGCAGGAGTGAGGAGAGAGGACAAGGAGGAACCTGTGCAAGAGGTCGTCCTCCAGCTTGGAAATGAGGTCGGTCTGGCGGGCCTTGGAGGCGGTGAGCTCCTTCACGGTGTCCGCCAGCTCAGCGCAGCGTGCCTCGGAGCTCTCCAGACGCAGCTTCAGGTCGGCGGCCTCTGCTGCCACCCTCTGGTTGCGCTTCTGCACAGCCATCAGATCCTCTTCGGCTTTAGCATCCCAGCCATTGTGTGTGTGTGTGTGTGTGTGTGTGTGTGTGTGTGTGTGTGTGTGTGTGTGTGTGTGTGTGTGTGTGTGTGTGCGTGTGTGCTTGTTGGGTTGTACAGCCCAACACAGCTGTCTGGCAGGACCAAAGGGTCGAGTCACACCGCCGGCGTGGAGTGGAGTCCAGCATCAACGGGCTTGCCTACTCGCCCGGTGTCTTCCCAGGCCAAGCCTGTCACCGCAAAAAAAAAAAAAAAAAAAAAAAAAAAAAGGTGCACACAAACACACACGGTTCGCATCCCGCACCTCGCGAGCCGAGTGTGCGCCCTTGTGTGAGCAAAAGAGCTGTCGGGCTAAATTTTTAGACATAAGACTGGATGCAGTTTTCTCTACTGCAGCGCTCACGTTGTTCGTGCTCTGTACTGCGAGAACCGCGAACTTCTGTACCGAGCAAAAGGGAGGATGCCCTGTAAAACTGTGTAACCACAAGGGGCAAGGACTGTGCACCTGGAGAATGGCATGGATGGAGGCAGCGTTGATGTGGTTTCCTGAGGGCTCCTCCGGGGGCGCCCCCTCCTCCTCCATGTGGGCGTCCACCAGGGCGCGGAGGGATGCCACCTGCGCACGCAAGTTGTCCACCTCTCGAGGCTCCGCCCGCCGCTCCACCTCCTCCTGCTCCTCCCCTCCCCTCCTGTCAGCACACGCCTCCTATCCTCCTCGAGACACGCGCAGAGGGGTGTGCACAGGAGGCATGCTGGCGCACTTTGCAGCGTTTGCCTCTGCCCACATATACACACAACCATAGTGGCCAACAAAAAGACACACACGCACCCACGGGCACTCACACCCACGGACAGTCACACACACACACACACACACACACACACACACACACACACACACCACACACACACACACACACACACACACACACACACACACACACACACACAGAGAGAGAGAGAGAGAGAGAGAGAGAGAGAGAGAGAGAAGAGAGAGAGAGAGAGAGAGGAGAGAGAGAGAGAGAGAGAGAGAGAGAGAGAGAGAGAGAGAGAGAGAAGGGGGGAGAAGGATGCAAAAACGAGAGGGCATCTGGCACATGAATGCCCCATTCCCTAAATAAATACCCACCACCCGGGGGGAGGTGGGTTTGGGAACACAACCGGGGGGCCGTAGGGTGGGGAGAGGGTGTACGAGGAGCTGTACAAACAAGAGATATTACATACACCATTTGTTTCTTCAACAGACACATGTACAAGCCATTAACCATCAGAGTCACATTGTTTGTTTGTGCATCTGCATGTAAACTAGTCCTTGTAATCGATACAACAAAGCTCAATTTAAACTTGGACTTTCAGGATAAGTCCAAGCTGGGAGTGGTCCAGGCCTGTTTCGGATGTGCACATCCCAGTCAGGACCCAAATAAAAGGGAGGGAGAGGGAGAGGGAGAGGGAGGATGCAGGGACCTTGAGGCTCTTTAACTCCCGTTGGGCTAACTCAGTGGCGCGGGTAAGCTGCTCCTCGGCGACTTCTCTGGCCCTCTCTGCCTCCTGCTCGCCATCAAACCTGCTGTCAGAAGAACGGTAGCAATCTAATCAACACACACACTGCACTGCACTGCATGTTTGGTCCCCTGCTCCGCTAAATCTACCTCACTGTCACTCAAGTGCACTACTCTACCCAGGATGTACGCACCGCCAAGCGGGAGCGGGCCTCTGAAAGTTCCTGCCGCAGGACCCGCAACAGCTCCTCGTTGGCAGAATCCCTTGCTGCGCTGGGTGGGTCCTCAGGGACCCCGGCTCCCCCGGAGCCCTCCAATCGTTTTTGCAGCTGGTTGGCTTCCCATGTTAGTTGCCTGCCCAGCCGTCAACACCGTCAAACACACACGCCGGATACCAAAGTAGCAAACATGCAGTAAAGCAAGTCTTTGATACAGTATTTTGAATATTATTTGCCTTTTTTTGGTGATCAAATTACATTAAATTGTCAATCTATACAGTCGGTACGGGTATTATCATATTTATTATTGTTATTATTATGATTATTATTATTATTATTATCATCATCATCATTATCATCATCATCACCATCATCATCATCATCATCATCATCATCATTATTATTATTTCATTATTACTATTGTAATAATAATAATTGTTATTGTGATAGTTACTCTATTATTACAATTACTATAAATAATGTTAAAGCCATGCATGCAGGGATCAAATATGTGACGTTCCATACATCTCTTGGAGAAAGGAGACTAAAGCGTCCAAACTGTTTTAAGCAAGGATGCGTACGAACATGACTCGTCGTGAAAAAAAAAAAAAAAAAAAAAAAAAAAAAAAAAAAAAACGCTTCGTCGACTATAAGCATAATTGGCCCAGGAATCGAACCTTAGCCGGGCGTGTGCAGCCTCCAAATCCCGAGCTGCCAGCTCCACATCAGTTGTCACAGCTGCATCTGCCTCCTCTTGCTTTGTCCTGGCTTCAAATAGCTGGCTCTGGACCCTCTCGTGGTCCAACTACACTCTCCAGCAAGCCCTCTCACATGAGACAGCAGCTACTCTGTAGAATAAGGACAACAACACCGAGAAGACAACAACAACACCAACGACGACGATGACAACAACAACAACAACAAGACCATGACCAAGAAGAAGCATTGCCCAGGCACCCAGCTCCACACTGTACCTTCAATGCAGTTGTACCTCACAGAATGCACACTCCCCTGCCAGAAACTGTGAGCCATGCAGTTCGCGGGAGGGACCCACACCACAATCCCCAAGTCCACACTGGCTTTTCAGCCCCAATCTTGAGTGCACCCTGCATTTCTCAAGATCTCATTTATGCACTCCTTTGTACATGTGTCCCCCTTATCCCAGTGCGTGCCCTGTGTAGCGGGCAAGGAGGGCGAGAGAGAGTGCTCTCACAAATAAAGAGGGACGGAAGACCATTATCCAAAATGGGGTGCTGTACTTTTTGCAGAACGTCTTCTCCGGTTGTCCCTCCGTCCCTTTTTCTGAACCCCCCCCCCCAACACACGCACGCACGCCATATGCGCGCGCGCGCGCGCGCGCACACACACACACACACACACACACACACACACACACACACACACACACACACACACATAGAGAGAGAGATGGGGGGGGGAGAGACGAGAGTTGGGGGGGTGGTGTGTCCGAGAGTGAAAAGGATTAGGTAAGAGACAAGGGAAGCACCTGAAGGGCAGACAGCGCATTTCGGGCTGCCTGCAATTCTGTACGCAAGTGAGCACTTTCTTCACTTTCATCTTTGGCATTTTTCAATGCTGTCTGAAGCGCTCCCGACTTCTCAACCTGCTCGTCCCGCACACGCCCACCGCCTCATACCTTGTCAATACAAAAACTTGCTTTCTCATTATGCAGTGTCGTACTTTTACTCACCTCATGCCCCCACATCCCTCCCTCTCTCCCCCCTTGCCTGTAGCCCCCCCCCCTATTCTTTTCTCCCTCCCTCCCTCCCTCCCTCGCCTCTCACTTTCCCCCTCCATGTTTGTGACCGTGTTCTTGCTTCCGCGCGCGCACGTGTGTGTGTGTGTGTGTGTGTGTGTGTGTGTGTGTGTGTGTGTGCATGCCTGCGTGCGTGCGTGCGTGCGTGTGTGCGTGCGTGCGTGCGTGCGTGCGTGCGTGCGTGCGTGCGTGCGCGTGTGCGTGTGTGTGTGTGTGTGTGTGTGTGTGTGTGTGTGTGTGTGTTGCACCTGCATGTGTGTATGTAAACATGCGAGAGTGCGTTTGGTTTGGGGCATATGCGTGCTTGTGTGAGTGCGTGCACGTCCGGGGTTATGCAAGAGTGCCCGTACATGTGAGAGCACGCCGGTATGCACAACTTAGTGCACCGGCGCAGGCTTCCTTCAAATCAAACCAAATAACCTGAAGAAACAAATCACACTTTTCCCTGCAGCTTCCCGACGAGCAACCCCAACAAACAAACCCACTCCCCACCCCCCCCCCCTGCTTCCCAACCACGAAACCCACTTTTCCGTTCCTGCTTCCCAACCCCATAGCCCCTTCCCAGCCCCCAACCCCCCCCCCCCCCCCCCCCAAAAAAAAAAAAAAAAAAAAAAAAAAAACGCCCTCCCCCACCAACCAACCCCAGGGCCGGGTCCCCAGAGCTCCCGCGCAGGAGCCCACCTCCGCAGCCAGCTCCTGGCGGAGTTTGAGGGAGGCGTCCTCAAGCTCCTGCAGGCGGGCGGCCATGCCGATGGCGGTGGAGGCTTCGCTCTCTGCAGCCTTGGCGTCCAGCTGGAGCTTCTTGTTCTGACGCTGTAGGGCCGCCAGGGCTCGGCCAGCCTCCCCCAGACGCTCCAAAATAGGCACGGGGTCCGGCGCCTCCAGCAGGGCTCCCCCAACTTCCGTCAGAGCGGCCTCGGCCACGTCCGCCCGCCTACGCGCTCCCCCTTCCTCCCGTCGGTTGCCCCCGGTGAACCCCGCTCTCGGCCCCACAGGGGCTCCAGGGATCCAGTTTGGGTTTGTGTGAGTTTAGACCCTTGCACTCGGGGGTCCGGGAAGTTGGCGGGCTCGGTACTGGGGTTTTGGGTCCTGAGGGCCTGTGGTTAGGAGTACCAGGGGTTTGGGATCTGAGGGCATGCGGCAGTGAGAGTGGGATTTAGGGATCTGAGGGCCTGCAGTTGTGAGACCGAGATTTTGGGATGTGAGGGCCTGCTGTTGTGAGACCGGGATTTTGGGATCTGAGGGCCTGCGGTTGTGTGTACCAGGGTCTTGGGTTCTGTGGGCCTGCCATTGGGAGTGCTGGGGTTTTGGGATCTGAGGGCCTGCGGTTGGATGTACCAGGGTCTTGGGTTCTGTGGGCCTGCCATTGGGAGTGCTGGGGTTTTGGGATCTGAGGGCCTGTAAATATGACTGCCAGCGTTTTGGGATCTGAGGGCCTGTAAATATGACTGCCAGGGTTTTGGGATCTGAGGGCCTGTAAATATGACTACCAGGGTTTTGGGATCTGAGGGCCTGTAAATATGACTACCAGGGTTTTGGGTTCTGAGGGCCTGTAAATATGACTACCAGGGTTTTGGGTTCTGAGGGCTCCAGAATTAAGACTACTGGGGATTTAAGCCCTGAAGGCCTGCACTTGTGGGTACTGTGGTTTTAGGTTTTGAGGGCCTGCCACTGTGAAAAGTGGGAGTTTGGGTTCTGAGGGCCTGGGGTCTTGCCCTCGAGGATCCCAGAGGTTCTAGGTGCCAAGCTTGGGGTCTCAGGCCTGGGGTCCCTCATAGGAACTCTGGTCCCGCGCTCGTAGAGACCAGGGTCCTGTGCTCTCTGATACATGATTTTCCTCCCTACATGGGCCTGGGTCCCCAAGGTCCGGCCCTTTTGAAGACCTTAGGATCACCTTGGAAAACCCATAAGGTCCCCCTTGAAAGATTTTCGGTCAGGATTTGCAGAGATCCTAAAAAGGTGCTTTCAACCAACTTCTGTACCGCCAGTCGGCAAAAAACATAAGGGCCACCAATTTTTATTCAGAGCCCTGTCTGTGGTACCTTCAGGGCCTGCCGTAGGTAGCCACTGCTGGGCTGGGGTTTATCTAAGGAAAATAACAAGTTCTGGGCAACACGTACCTCTGAACAGCGGAGAGATGAGAGCCCGGGCTGGCCGACAGTTCCCTGTGAGCCGCCTCGATGAAGTCCTTCTTTCCCTGCACGCTCAGGGCATACCCCTTACAGCATAAAGAAGAAAAAGCCCCCGTCTCCCACTTCATTTCTCATAGTTCTTTACCATCAGAAGGAGAAACATCATGCGTAATAATCACAATCATTCATGTTTCAATATCTTGAAATTCAAAATCTGTGGTTGAGAAGGGAGGGGGGGGGACGGGGAGAGAGAGAGAGAGAGAGAGAGAGAGAGAGAGAGAGAGAGAGAGAGAGAGGGAGAGAGAGAGAGAGAGAGAGAGAGAGAGAGAGAGAGAGAGAGAGAGTGAGTGCGTGAGCGCACGCGCGTCCCCTCCCCATCAGGAGAGAGGCAAAAGGGAGCGCGGGTTGAAGTGCAAAAGATCGGAAATTGGACATTTTCAGGAGACAGCTATCACGCGAAACCACAACTTCAGACTTTGACATTTGACTCGAAGAAATCAGGAGCGCATGTTGGGAGTTCTGTGAAGACCAGAAGGAGTTGAGCAAGCTCTTATAAGTTCGTTGGCTGACACGCACATTCATTCATCAGCATGATGGTATTGTATAACACTCATTCACTCACGCATTGATGAAAAAGAGACACTAATTCAATTGAGACCAAAGTACAAAAGGAGTGATATTATTCAGTCTTGGACGGGTTATTGCTCGTATTGGATGCAGAGGTCACTACAGCGGGAAGCTGCAGAGCAAAGGAAGAAAGCAAGCATTCGCGGGGCAGATCCAAGCACACAGAAAGGAAAGATGTTGTGGGAACCGGAAACATCAGAATAGAGGGGATGACCTCCAAGTCGAAGTGGCGCCAAAATTGGATGGCCTCCTGCAGGTTGGGGAGATCTGCATGAAACCCACACTGCAGGGTGAGAATCTCCCAAGGTTTCTGCCTCCAAAAGTTGCGTCATCTGCATAGGGGTTGACTGGGGTGGATGGAGTGGAGAGAAAGACTATGCATGGAAGATGTTAAGGACAATGAACAGAAAGGGTGGGGAGAGGGAGGGAGGGAGCAAGGGAGGGAGGAGGGAGGGGAAGGGGAGGGAGGGAGAGAGGGAGGGAGGAGAGAGAGGGAGAGGGAGAGGGAGAGAGAGAGAGAGAGAGAGAGAGAGAGAGAGAGAGAGAGAGAGAGAGAGAGAGAGAGAGAGAGAGAGAGAGAGAGAGAGACAGAGAGAGGGGGGGGGGCATGATCGGTACCCCGCATTCTTCCTCTCCGATTTCCAAATCCCCTGTACTTTCTGCTGACTCCAATTTTTCTCTTCCACTTTTTTCTTTTCGATGCACCAGTGCTTGCGTTGTGTGTGTGTGTGTGTGTGTGTGTGTGTGTGTGTGTGTGTGTGTGTGTGTGTGTGTGTGTGTGTGTGTGTGTGTGTGTGTGTTAAAATATGAATCCCAAACAGAAAATCCGAACCCCTTCGTAAGGATTCTCACACCTGTTCCCAAGGCGGCCAGGTCATGGTGTTTGGGGAACTCTTCTAAGAGAGTGGTAGTCACTCTATCCAGAACATTGTGCTCGATCCCGTCCAAGACCCCATCCAGTGCCTTGTCGAGGTACTTGATTGCGAATGTCGCCATGGCCACGTTGTAGCCTCACTGCTCCATCCAACGACACAATTGCCAGTTTAGGAGAGCTCTTCTGCATCAGTGCATTCTTTGGATGTCCTTTACTTTTCAAGTGGCCGTAGCTAGGCTCACCTGTTTTGCTGCCTCTTTCACATACATATCATGACCCTTGCAGAGTGCCTTATCAGTTGACTACTGAACTTCATGTGACTCGCGTGTCAGGGATGCTAATGGAGGAATTCTTTCGAGGAAGATGTCAGTTACCGTAGATGACTACTGGTGTCAAGTTGTGGGCCTCTTCTCAGCAAGAAGATTCAGGGACAAAGAAAAGCGTCGCAAGCACATGCGCAAGCGCAGAAAATGAAAAAGATATGAAACGTGGGTAGCAACAACTTCCAAATCACACTCATGATACACTCAATTCAAAGTTAGTGTTCTCTCGCCTGGTCGCCTTGCCACGTTCAGATCTGCTGGTCTAAGTGATATGACTTACGCAATAACACGGAGACGATGATATTCACGCGGTGCACATCATAAACGATCGAATTGACGTGCTGTTTCGACTGCACAATCAATCCACAATCGGAGGTCTCCGAAGTCAGCGATACACGGTTTGCTTCAATTGGCGATCCTAGCAACCTCTCTAGCTCCACCCCGATTGCCGTAACGTTTGCAGATGGACTGAAGAAACCTAAATTTGTCTTTCAGATGGCTAAAACAACCAGCATGTTCAAAAAGTGCAATAGGGCTGAGTGCCGTGCGTCAATCCACCCCAGTCGCGATTATAGTCCAACCGCTTCTAGCGTTGCTCCTATACGCTGATGTCGTGCCGTGGGCGAGACCTTTGACACGTTTTGATATCATCGTTGTGAGTCCGGGCTTGCCCCATCCACGCGCTTTTCTGACCAGCAAAGGCGCTGGAACAGGTGGAAGTCAACCCAATGCCAGGGAGTCATCCCCATTAAGGCCAGTAAGCGGGCAAGTTTTTTGTAATACAGGGAGCAATTTGTTAGTACATTTCTGAACACGTACTGTAGTTAGCCAGTTTAAGTTACCGCGACAGTAGGCATCTCAGGTTGCACCCGTGCATTAGGGTTGAACTTCACTTCTCGTGCAGCTCAAATTTTTTGCACTGAGGGGCGGACCTGCCAGTAGCAGGCACAATGAAGGCCTGCTTTTCCGGCCTCCATTCGTCGTGGAAGGTCTGTAATTATTAAAGATTGTCCTTATAACTTACAAGGACAACCAACCATGACAAGCCATATTGTCCGCAAATGCAGGGGTGGGGCGGCCTACTATGTGTCAAGCATGTCCCCTAGGTCCCAAAACACTTTCCCTGTTGATGAACTACATCATGATACAAAGCCCCCTCCCCCCCCCCCCCTTCGGCGGGGGCGCCCCAGCAGTATATCCGTGTGTAATCGTATTAGTAATACTGGACAAGTTCTATGTCCTTTTTGCTGAAGTTCTATGTCCCTCTTGCTGAAATTCTATGTTACTGCAGTAATATAGCTGGCCCTCATTTAAGGCCTGCGTCAGTACCCGAAATGAGGCCACGTCAGAACCTTCTTCATCCACTTCACACTTTTTTTTGCCACTAAATTACATAAAGAATGGATACAGCGACAGGGTTGTTGAATCGCTGCACGGAAGTGGCTGTCGCAGGTGCTTTAAACGTCACGACAGCTGGCTGGCTGATGATACCCAGTACTTTGTAGTTATCACTTTCCAACTTCCCACGTTCCACCATGAAAAATTATCCGCTCTTCATATGGTAAGAACATGTATGTAGTTCTGCATAACTACATATATGGATTCAATGAGGTTAATATCATCTCAGTGCCCCGCACGTGCAGTGCACGTGCCGCCTCCAGGCCTGACCTCACCATGCCAGACCCTAGGTTCACCAGTTGCGCCATAAGGGGATTGAACTTGGGAAAGCTATACCGCTCAGAAGAAGCCACCTATCAGCCACATGTGCCATGGGCCACGTGTGAATTTACATGTGGCCCATGGCACATTTTACACGTGGCCCATGGCACCTTTAAAGGGCCCCGTGTGGAACATATGTGTACATTAACGTGACACAGTTGACATAGTTGAAACGTGAATAACACATGCATCACTTGCAAGACTTCACAGCCAAGCGGTTCAGACTTAATTCTCTTAGCAAAGCTTTGCCTATGCTACAGCCTCTAGGTAAAACCGTATACAGGGGTGACATTTTGTGTCAGATTTATTTCTGTGCCTTCTCAAGTGCTCAATTGCTAATCTCATCCTTTTAAAAGATCTCATGCCTGACGCAACTGATCAGTTGCGTAGTAGATCTCATGAGTACTACGTAGTATCCCCCCGAGTACTACATAGTATACTAGTGGGGGGATTTTGAGGGGAAAGTGGAGGTTTTTATTATAAAACTGGGCGTAATACTTAGAACTAGGCCCTTTGGGAGAGGATTTGGTTCTCTGCTACCTTCTTCGTAATTATGTTACCAACTGACCAGTGGGATGCTCCCTGGAGGCCATTATCACAATGAGTGTAATGCACAGTGCCACAGCTGGCTGCGGGACTTCAATAGGCGGTACGCACCATGGCTTAGCTGGCGCCAAGGCTACTGCCATCATGTACATGTGGAGCCCGCTAACAGCCAGTAAAAAACCAAATCTCAGGTGGCT
>KV908370.1:293529-316029 GCA_002005505.1 Botryococcus braunii
ATGCATAATATAGCCTATCATGGGGCTATTCAGAATCATGCAGCTAATCATGGTGGCTTTCACGTGAAATCATATGGGTCACCGTGTAGCTTACTATTTGGAATCAAGTGGCTTAGTGAGGGGCTTATCATGTGGAATCAAGCCAGTGGACGCTCCACCAGGTAAACAAGCCACTGGCCAAGGCTATATATTCCGACCTGCAGCAGTCAGACTTAAGGCAGGGGTCCCGGCTCAGATGGACCGAGAGGGCAGCCTCCGATAACGGCAGCCACTCGGGGTCCCAGCTGCCCATTGGTGGCCAGCACTCTGCGAGACATGAGGTTGAATGCACCCCCGGCAGGGTCTAATAGTGTACCGCCAGCCTCTGCGACAATGAGCGATGCTGCCGCCATGTCCCAGGGCCCTCCCACTCCAATTTCGTAGTACGAGTCCAACCTCCCCTTTGCCACACTGCGCACCCCAGGGGACCCACGTGAACCTAGTACTGCGGTATACTGCACCAAGGCCAGGCAGTACAGTGCTACTGCATGGTACAAATCCAAGCTGGTCTTTGCAGGAGTCGTGGACACAGGCATCCTTGCTTTAAAATGTAGCAAGGTCCGGCGGTACAATGCTATTTTGTGGTAAAACTCTAACCTCGCTTTTGCCAAGTTCTGGATCGAGGCACTCTTGCCGTACATTATCGCAAGGCCAGGAGGTACAATGCTAATTCATGGTACAAGTCCAACCAGGCTTATGCAGCAATCCTCGCCAAAGGCAGGTGTGAAAACATGACTCTGCTGAAACATGTTTGTAGGCAATACACCACTTATTCACTTGTCACTTCACGGTACAAGGTTGAGCTGCTCCTTGCAGATTTGCAAATGTGGAGAGGAGGCATTGTAACAAATCATGTAGTCATGAGCATTCCCCCTTAGCTTCTGAAAGGGCCCCATGGGAATGAATGGGTTGCAAACACTTGTGCATGAAGGAGGGAGGGAGGGAGCGAGGGAGGGAGGGAAGGAGGGAGGGGTAAGATCATGTGCACATTGGGACCCTGTGTAGAAGCAAGGCACAATTGACAAGCAAGAGGTCTAAGCAAGTGGTTCGGGCACGGTCCAGCAGTAACCGTGGAGCTAAACGGTGAGATCCAGAGGAGAGCAAGAAAAGGAAGGGCTTACCTGCACATGTTCAGGGCACAAGACCCTGCCGCCCTCAAGCCTCTCACATTCTCAGCCAATTTTTGCACGCGCCCAAAAATGGCTTCCACTGTCTCAGGGTCCCTGGATATGCCCAGCTCTGTGGCCACTAGAGCATCACCCAGATCTGCAGTTTCAGACACATGTATCTGCTCCCCATTCAAGAAGGCACCTTGGCCTTTCACAGCTGTGTATGTCTCTTCCAGTATGGGGTTGTACACTACTCCTACCTTCACCTGCATCCAGCGCACAAGTCCCTCTAGCCCAATGATGCGAGGAGAACACTCATGATGTTTTGGGCAGGACCACTTTACCTAGCTCGGTGAGAGAACTGGAAAGGTAATACATCTGTTTGCGAATGCCTGCATGCACTTGAGTGCACAACGCCATGCAGCAAAGCACTTCGCTGAAAGCAAGCTTATTGAATTGTCAGAGCACACAGCAACACTTGCAAAATACGGATTGCACACTGAAGAATCTAAGCGCCATGTGTAACAACACCCGAGACGCAACAGGGCGAGAGGTTTCTCAACGAAAGGGTCAGACCACAAGTTTGGAAAGGGCCAGAAAGATCATGCACGAATGCCACTGTGCGTGTGCGTGCATGCCCGTGTGCGCGTGCGTGTGTGTGTGTGTGTGTGGGCGTGCGTGGGTGTGTGTGTGTGTGTGTGTGTGTGTGTGTGTGTGTGTGTGTGTGTGTGTGTGTGTGTGTGTGTGTGTGTGTGTGTGTGTGTGTGCGCATGCAAACATGCCCAAATACTATGTTTTGATGAGACATAAATTGGTTGTAGGTGTGGGGCGTCCATGGTGTCAGGCACGCTGCTAGACCCAAGACCATAGGACCCGCTCTGATACCAAACTTATTGAAGAGGTATGGGTTAGCTAGAGGGCAGTATCTCTTCCCATTTATGTTTGGCTAACAAGTACGCTTTAATGGGGTAAAGTATATTGACAATTTTTGACCACTGGGAATGATCGAAACAGTACCTGTCGATTCACAGCCAAGCCAATGCTTACACACACGAACGGAAAGGCATGCACGAAATTTGTAGTGCCATCGATAGGATCCACCATCCACGTCGGTTCGTCTGTCAAATCATTTGTAAAACCTTGTGCTGAGGATCCCTCCTCTCCAATGAACTTATGGTCAGGAAAATTTGATTGGATGGCCGAGAGGATCAAAGCTTCACATCTTTTGTCTGAATCAGTGACTAAGTCTACTTTCCCTGCAGGCCAGCAGACTTCCGCTCAACCAGTCAATGGATGCAACCTGCGACGTGAGACCCTACATGAGGTATGCAAAGCAGCTGTTTCAATGAACGCACCTTTAAGTTCAACTTTCTTTCGGTTGTGAAACCCTTCTCGTATCACTCCACCTGTTCATTGGCACTGCAGGTAAGCCACTGGCGGCAGAAACAGCCAGGCATGGACGATATTCGTCCGAGTTGGGGATAGTAACGCAAACTCACCAGCCTCGATGGCAGCAGAAACAGCCACCTCCATGCACTTTTGAATGTTTATTTCAGACATTGGCTTTCCAGCTGCAGATGACGTGGACCGAGGTGCCCTTTGAGTGGTCAGCCGTGATAAAGCGATCCCCGACGATCTGTATGACAAGAGCCCCCGGCCACCAAGTCTCCTGACAAAAAAACAATTAACCGTTACAAACTCTCCAGTGTCGAACTGCAGGGCGACCAGCCTATCCGTCATGTCTTGCGATGGGCATCTTGGAACCTGTTCAGGAGGGCCCTGTCCAAATTTGGTCCGAGTGTACCGTAGCTTCGGTATAGTGAGCGTCTGAGATTGCGGCACAGGGCTGTCATGGATTCCTCAAGTTCAACCGTTGGCTGATCGAGTTTTTCATTTCCATTCCACTGATATTGGCGTACGCTGCAAAATATTTTGGCTTCATCCTTTGAAGCTTTGAAATTTGGGAGGCCATTTTTTTCTACTATGGCGTGCCCATCAACTAGGTTGCTCGCAACCTCGCCAGGTGGGCTTCGTTACAAACTAGGACTACATACGTTGTTGTCCTATATTTTCTGATCATGTGGCTGTTTTTCAGTTTCCATGTCTCCGAATTTTTGTGAAAAGATTACGATAAGCTTGCGTGGCCCTGACCTGTTGGCTTGCTCGTAGGAACATCTTATCATCACACGCGCTTGTTTTCGAGAAGGTTACAATATAAGTATTCACAGATTCATGATCCGTATGCCATTCGGGACGTCAGGCACATCAGAACTGTGGCGAGGTAGCCTTTGATAGCTTTGTCTCTCTGGCACGAAAATGATGTGAAAGGGACTGCCAGGCTGGTCAGATAAGGGTGTTGGACATGAATTAGGAATTCGATTAGGGCCCTTTTTCCGTGAGGCGCTCTTTCCATGATAGTGTGCTACTCTATCCTGAGACTAAGTTGGACATTTTACTTGCAGAGCTGAAAAAAACGGTGATAGATTTTTCACTGGTTTTATCGTGGGTGGAGTCATTGGAGGACTTCTGGGTTGGATCTTTGCACCGCAGGTATGCTATTCATGTTCTGGTCTCTGCACTTCAGGTTTTCAATCTTCAAGGGGAACTGCCTCCATTTGGTGAGAAATGTGGGAAAGGATAGGGTTCTGAATCTGACTTTGTTTTTGCTTGTGCAGATTTCAAATTTGCTTTTAGATGAGAATGATAAGTTGAGGATCCCGGCATTTTTGGAACCAGACGTCAAGGAAACAGACCCTGAAAAAGTGAGGCAGGTATAACTTCCCAGCCATATCTGTGGCAAAGTTGTTTCCATTCCACTCTGTCTTACCAATGCCTGGTGTTTGGTCTTGGCTATGGGGTTGCTATCTAACTGGCATTAATCCCATCAAGCACGCCATTTCCTGTATGCAAACCTCCTGACTAGAACGGCGGAGCAGGAACTTCATAAGAAGATGGAAAACTTGGCAAGTGAAGTTGATAATGCCCTGGCATCTGTGCGCGATAATCCGACAACAACTCTTCCGGCAGGATATGATGGAGTGCCAAGGATGGGGTGAGCAGGGTCATGCAATTTCTATCCTTTTGTTTGGAGGGTATTTAGTTAGTGGCTGAGCTGGGGTCGTATTTTCAGCGCTTCTGCCTTGGTCATTGTTATTGCTGTTGTATGCCAAGCATAGCCTTGCACCTTACATTTATGACTGAGTCTGAAGGGTTTTAACCCTTCATTTTTCTGTTATGTAAATGAACATCTCAGAAATTTGTGCATTATGCGGTACAATCTGGCAGATTGATTCAGATACAATGAATGCTTTGGCGTTGGACAGAGCACACCAGCGGTAGATCAGTGCAATTTGTTGATGAGAGCAGGTTTGAGACAGGTTTGGTTGAGAGTTTTGTGTCGTGATTTTTGCTCAAGCAATCCTCCCCCCCCCCCCACCCCACGCTTTCCAAAGGTAGGTTGGAGGACAATAGGGCATCGCAGGGGATAAGTACTTTGTAGTGTGTCATGGAAATTAGTTGACGCATTGAAGTCCCAGTAAGAAGTGCTTGTCGGTCTTTCTCAGCAAGTAGTTCTTGATTTGTCAGCAGTTAATTGGCATCGGGCATGGGCTTCGTGTGTTTTGAGGGATCCTTAGGAGGTGCTTCCATTTGCCTATCCACAGCGTTTGGAGCAATGAACAAAAGGGAATTACTGTTGCCCATCCCTTGGCATTCAGGGATGCCGACCACGTTTTAATGGCGTATTTTAACTATTCTTGTCAAAGAGGGAGTTCAAAGCTTATGAGCTGAGAGAAATATGGACTGTATACCTCGATCAGTGGTCAGATCGATGCTTACTTGGGTCTGGCCAAGCGTGTAGGCACATCATGACCTGTGAATCTGGGGTATTGAGGCTGTTGACCCTCAAATTGGGGCGAGAAGACTTCCATTCCTAAGCCAGTGTAACTGTCTTTTGTCTTAATCAGGAGTGTGATGTGTTCTGCCTTTTTCAAATGTTTTACCATGGACCTGCTGTGTTTGGTTAGCATAGGCTTTGTTTCCGGATGTTTGCAATGAAACAGTGTCGAAATGACTGGGATTCCATTGGGATTCAACGAGTCGGGGAAGCAATTGTTGTTCTGGTGGCGTCTCCTCTCTCGTTAACTCTTTCTCTGGCCGCTAGGGAAGTAGTGTTGCTGACTTCAAACAGCGTGGGGTTAGTTCTTTTGTTATCGCAGGGTTCCATAACCTCACGTCAATTTTTGGTCAAGATGTGCACATGCTGATGGATCCACTCCTCGACTTCCGCATACCCGCATGGCGGATTTATGGTGTGCGGTTAGGATAGGCTTCACTCTTTATTCTAAGCCTTGTTGTTTTATCCTAGTGAAGTGGGAAACGACCACCATACATTAGGCATTACACAAGTGCAGAATCGCCATAATCCATCTATGCTGTGAAAACGAAAGCCGTTCTGTGTGGGCCCAAACGTTAACGGTTTTCCCCAAGTGTGGCACGACATTTATTGTGACGCGTCCTTTCCAGATCCAACACCTCAGGAGTCCATAATGCAGCTGCCGAGGTACAGGATAAGGTTAAGGCCTTGAGACGCCCACTACAGCGTACATCCCCGGCCCGCGGCTCCATAATCCAGGCAGTGGAGCCAAGGTAGGGATGCACGGCTTGGTGGCCGTCTTTGTATTGCAGTTCAGCTAAGTGCACACCGATTTTGTTTGCAAAACGGGCTCGCCCACTGTTTAGACGTCTGTACAGTGGCATTTTTCAGTAGGACTTGAAATCTGTTCACACTACTACCAATTCCTCGCAGAGGTTGACCCAGCTCCAGATAATGAAATGCCACAGGTATGTTGTGAAGATACCCTTCAGACTGGGTGAACCAAAGCTGCACCTCTACTTCGTCAACGTGACTGGTCATGGTTGGATACGTCAGACACATAGTCCCATAATAATGCCGTGCCGAAACTGGTCTATCTGCACCCATTGTGTACATAGGGGCCCAGGTGCTGGAGCCCCCCCGGGGCGTAGTGACCATGTTCTTCAGTAGCAAGTCGTTCACATTCTGATTTTTTTTTTTTTTTTTTTTTTTGCAGGGAAAAAATAGCCATGAATTGTACGCTGGTAAAGTATTGACAGTGCAAGTGGACATGCATGTAAAGGGGGCGAGGTCGTGCAGAGGTCAAGGATACATCGGATATCGATCAGCAACATTAGTATGTCACGTACTGCAGCTGAATGTTTATCATGATCAGCAACACCTCTAATGCAAGACCATGTTCTTACAAGGTCTTCATGGCCAGACGGCTGTTAGACATGCTATTGACCAGTGTGACCAATAGATCGATCATTACATGGATGTCAAGAGAATTGAAGGCCAGTGCATGAGTTAAGATGCAGAGTAAACTTCGCATGGCTGACATACAGAGGGAAGGGGAGGATGGAGGGAGGGAGGGAGGGAGGAAAGGGAATGGAGAGAAGGGGGGAAGAGAAAGAGAGGGGGAGGAGGGTGGGGGGGGGGGGGAGAGAGAGAGAGAGAGAGAGAGAGAGAGAGAGAGAGAGAGAGAGAGGGGGGGGGGGGAGGGAGAGAGAGGGGGAGAATGAAAAGGGAGGAGAGTGAGAGGGAGGGGGAGAGGGAGAGGGGGGAAGAGAGAGGAACGGAGGGATGGAGGAGGAGGAAGAGACAGTGGGGGGGCCGGGGGGGGGGGGGGGCTAAGGGGTCGGACCTTCCAAAGGCACGTGCGGTTGTGTACCTGCACATTCTGCAGTACTGAAACTTCTGCAAATTTCACAACATGCATTGACAAAACACATTCTGCTGCAGGACTTGAATATGTAAATTGGCCACTGCTGTTATGACAATGGGGTTGACCGACCGAGCAATCGTCGGTCCTGGTTTTTGAGCATGTACTTCATCTGGCCGGACATACATATTTTTTAATCGATTTTAATTGTAAGATTATGTATGAATGATTTTGAGTCGTTTTTAGGCTCTTTTAGTTATTTGCGGAGCGTGAGGGTTAAGAGCTTCTGAAAGATGTCGGGCCGCCTTGTACCGTGGGTGTCTTGGGACGAATGGGAAGACACCCGGAGAGGTTTGCTTTATGGAACCCCTGATCTACAACGGCAAGCTCTGCAGCGCGTTGCAACCTGGAGAGCTCGGGGCCGGATTCCGTTGGGTGTGGATATGACGGCGTGTATCACCGAAACCAGGCGCCGGTATATGCTTGGGTTTCGCTCTCTGTCTTAGCACAGCTTGTTTTTACAACGGCAGCTCTAGTCACCCGGGATATGACAAGTTAGAACCGTTGAAGAGCAAAGACGCCCTCCTTATGGGGAGGTCTTACGACAGAAAACTTCACTCCACTATAGCTTAACTTCACTATTTGTTGCTCACTGGGATGTTGAATCTCAGTTTGACGTCAATCATCACTAGTTCTTTCCTATATGGTGGGGTTTTCCACTTGCATCTTTGACTTGCACTCCAACGAATGGATTTGCAACCATCAAACAGCCACCTGTCCCCCACCCCCGGCTTCAGAAAAGCCTTTCAAGAAGTCCATGGAAGATAAATTTTGACTGTGCAAGTATGAGGTTGCAAATGAATTGGTAACAAATGGTACACCGTACACGCGTGCACACACACACACACACACGCACACGCACACGCACACGCACACGCACACGCACACACACACACACACACACACACACCACACACACACACACACACACACACACACACACACACACACACAGAGGGAGGGAGAGAGAGAGAGGGGGGGAGAAAGGAGGGGTGAGAGAAATGTAGAGAGAGAGGGGGAGAGGAGGGGGAGAGAGAGGGGAGGAGGGGGGGGAGGGAGAGAGAGCGCGATTGGGGGGGGTGAAGAGAAAAAAAAGGGGGAGCGTACAGGGTGTCTGCATGGGACCCCATATAAAGGAATGCGTGTTGCAGGGATGAAAAATTTACAGCCGCGAAGGGGCGTTATACAGAAATGGACCCAGTGCTGAGGTTGGAGTACTCAATGGCCATCATCCGCCTTGTGAATGGAGTTGCTGATTCAGCCCAAAAGGGCGCAAGGCTCGCTCCGTTGCTGACCTGGCTTCTGAAGCAGGTCTCTCTCTCTCTCTCTCTCTCTCTCTCTCTCTCTCTCTCTCTCTCCTCTCTCCTCTCCTCTCTCCTCTCTCTCTCCTCTCTCTCTCCCCCCCCCCCCCCCCCCCCCCCCCCCCCCCCCCCCCCCCCCCCCCCCCCCCCCCCCCCCCCCCCCCCCCCCCCCCCCCCCCCCCCCCCCCCCCCCCCCCCTCTCTCTCTCTCCTCTCTCTCTCTCCTCTTCTCTCTCTCTCTCTCCTCTCCTCTCTCCTCTCTCTCCTCTCTCTCTCCCCCCCCCCCCCCCCCTCTCTCCCTCTCTCCTCTCTCCCCCCCCCCCCCCCCCCCCCCCCTCCTCCCCCTCCCCTCTCGTGGTGTGGGGGGGGGGGGGGGGGGGGGAGGGAGGAGGGGGGAGGGAGACTGAGACCTGGGGTGGTGGGGGGGGGAGGGGGGGCCCTTCTATGTGTCCGTGCCCCTGTCCTGTGTTCCTCTGACAGGATGACTCCTTGGCTCAGGCTGCCACCCCTAGGCCTCCTGCCTGCTGGAGTAGCAGCAGGCCATGCTCTCTCTGGCTGCACACCTTTTACTGGGATCGCCAGGCCAGCTTCCGCACAGCTTCCCGGAGCGGGTTGCCCTCTCCCTCCAGGCACCTCCCCAACTTCTTTCCCAGCCAGCTCCAGATTTTGGTTTCGGTCCTAGCTTCTCCCCTGCTCTTCCGCCCCCCCCTCCCTCCCCCCCCCCCCCCCCTCTCTTCTCTCTCTCTCTCTTCTCTCGCTCTCTCTCTCTCTCTCTCTTCTCTCTCTCTCTCTCTCTCTCTCTCTCTCTCTCTCTCTCTCTCTCTCTCTCTCTCTCTCTCTCTCTCTCTCTCTCCCTCCCTCCCTCCCTCCCTCCCTCCCTCCCTCCCTCCCGTGCTTACGTGGCCCGGCGGGAGTGTGATGTTTTTTTTTTTTTTTTTTTTTTTTTTTTTTTTTTTTTTTTTTTTTTTCATGGGCCTTCACACTGTTACATTGTCTGCAGAGTGGCATGTGTTCTCCTTCTTTTGTTAGACGGTACTCCAGATGGTTGGTGGTTTTGGTGGGTTGTACCAGAAACAACGCCATTCTCTGGACTTCAGGAGGTTGTTCCATAAACAACGTCTTATTTTGGTATATGTCCTTTAGGTGAACGTTCTTGTCAAACGGTCCCTCTTGGCTCTGGCAGGATGTCTCCTAATGTCGTCTGCAAGCCCTGGGTAAAACCTCGGTGTGGTGCATACATCCCTCCCCTTCCCACTGTATACTCACTGTGCTTGTGCTTTCGACGGGTGTGCGTGATATGGGTACTTTCACCTTCTCTCCCTCTCCCCCCCCCTCTCTCTCTCTGTCTGTGTGTGTGTGTGTGTGTGTGTGTGTTGTGTGTGTGTGTGTGTGTGTGTGTGTTGTGTGTGTGTGTGTGTGTGTGTGGGCGCGCGCGCGCGTGCTCTTTGGAAACTGGCAAGCTCAACCGTTCCAAGGTTCAAATCTCATAACAACATTGAAATTCAATGCCCCACACCAGAAAAGCTTCTAGAATCAGGAGCCATGAGAGCCCATGTGGGAGGTCAGGCCTACGTCGACAGATGTATGAAGCCGCTGCTTGAGGAAGGTCGGGAGGAGCCACCCGGGAGAGAAGCTGGTCCCGTACCGCCTGGCGAGGAGCTTGACACTGGCGGTACAAAGAAAAGCAAGAGATATCTGCTGGCCAAGCTGCGGGAGCTCACACCCAATTCCAACCCCACAGAACTCTGCTCAGCACTTTTGGACCACGGTACCTGTTTATTTTGTTTTTTGATGAATTATGATGTCAGACTGTGTCCCCTGCCCCGCTTAAAAGCCCCAGATCCATTAATTTCAGCAAATTAACCAAGGCTGCACACCTTCCGTTTTGCATGTTTAAATGCCGGGGAGGGGGGGGGGAGGGGGGAGGGGGGGGATGGGGGGGAAGCATGTGCAAACATATGGAGAGCTTAGATTACCATGGCCACCACCACCACCACCATCATCATCATCATCATCATCATCATCATCATCATCATCATCGTTGTCGTCGTCGTTGTCATCCTTGTCGGTATCACCATCACCGCCATCATCATCACTGTCGTCGTCGTCGTCATCCACCACTACCATCAACGCCGCCTTAGTCATACCATACCATTATAGAGCCCCAGAAGCGCCCAGCCTTCGAGATCCTGCCATACTTGCTTGTGTACACATCCCAACCTTCTGACAAACCACGTCGTAGATTATCGTTTTTTGGGAACCTCTCTGTTTGCAGGTTGCATGAATCCTGCGAGCTCCTTTACAAAGGTATCAATGCCAGCTGTTTACAGTACAGTGCTGTTTAAGGTGGAGTGCTGTCGCAGTACAATGCCACTCAAAGTGCAGTGCTAGTTGCAGTACATTGCTATTTACAGCGCAACGTTACATGCGGCAGTCAGTGAACAATGGCGTTATTGTCTGCCATGCAGGCCTCCTGCCCTTCCCGGACCAAAGCAGCAGGCGGGACGATGCCACATGGCAGCGGTGGAGTACAGCAGTACAGGCGGTACTGACAGGGCTGGCATCGTCCTTTCCGACGCTTCCCTCGCAGTTGCTTACAAGCTGCCTGTCCCGCATCTGCGCCGATGCCAGATCAGGCAATCCTGAGGCCCAGCCCCAAAGCATCGAGTTTTTCTCAGCCACCCCTGCAGCCCGCTCACACACCCCATGCGCCTCTTCAGGCAACGCCCAACCTCCTCGGCACAACTCCCGAACCCATTCGCACACCAACACCGCCCACATGGAAGACCGAGGAGCATATTTTGGCAGTACCGGGGCGTATATCGGCGGCACCGGCCTCCAGCATGATGGCTTGGGAGCGTGTGTCCAACTCCCGGGGCCCCCAGGGGCACCTCTTGGCGGCACTGCGACCCCGGAGGCCTCAGCAGCGCTTACCTCGGAGGGGCTTGGCAGGGGCTCCCAAGGGGCCTCCTGGGCGGGAGCTTCTTCGCAAGGCACCCCCAGCATGGGAGACGCCGGACCGGGCCCGACGCCAGTCCCGCAAGCTCAGTTCCTCAGAGGGGCTGCTCTAGATGTTGAGACCCTTGCGGAGCTGGCGAAGGTGCTGCTGCAGCCTTCGGCATCGGCCAAGAGGGTGGCCCGCAAGCGGAGGCGGGACGGCGCGGGATGTTGCGGCTCCGGGGAAGGGGATGCATCGCTGGCCTGGTCCTTTGCTCCTGAACAGGCAACCCCTTCATCTACAACAAGAGAGAGAGAGAAAGGGAAGGGGGGGAGAGGGTGGGAGAGAAAGGGAGGGGGAGAGGGAGGGGGAGGGGCGGTTTAGGATACCGGGTAACCATATTATAGTGGGGAGGGGGGGGGAGGATGGGTGGGAGGGAGGGGAGGGGGAGGGAGGGGAGGAGGGAGATAGGGGGGGGGGGAAGGGAGGGAGGGTGGGGAGGGGAGGGAGGGGGAGAGAGGGAGGGAGGGAGAGGGTCTGGGTGTCTCTCCCAATTTCTCCCCCAGACATCTATTGTCACTACATCTTGTGCCCATCTCTCCCTTTCCCCTCTCTTGTGGGGCTCCGGTGGAGCTAACGTTTTCTTTGCACACGTCTCCATCTGCTCGCTTTCCTTCCCCAAGCTGCCCTTCTCTCCTTTTCTGCTCCCTCTTTCCATCCTCGCTGTCTTCCTCACCCACCGTTGTTTAAACTCCACGCTTTCCTTTGCGTCACCAGACCCCCAATACCAACCTCTCTCCCTTCTTGCCATGTCCTACTCTCATTGTTAGTGACCGTGTCACGCCCGTAACAGTGTTATGGTCACCTCTTCCCCCAGGGCCCCAGGGCTAGAGAGTGAGGGTGGACAAGGAAGTGGTGGACGAACAGAAAGCAAAATTGGCACTGGAAGCCCTCGACACTCCCTCCCCTTCTGCCTTCCGTCTGCCTCACCCCTCTCCTTCGTCTCTGTCCTCCCTCTTTCCTTTCTCAGGACAGACACACACACACACACACACACACACACACACACACACACACACACACACACACACACACACACACACACACGCGCGCGCGCGCGCGGTCGCAGGGCGACGCGGCTGAGGCGTGTGAGGGGGTTGCGGGAACAGGTGCGGCGCTGGCTGCGGGAAGTGATGCAGGCGCTCCAGGGGCCCTCTCACAACAAGGCAGCTCCTAAGGCTGGAGGCAAGAAGGCGGGTGAGGCCCTGCGCGGGCTGCTGCCCCTGCTGTCAGGTTGCTTGCCCAGTGGGCGTGCCTCCTCGGCTGTGCGGGGGCTTGTCCAGAGCTGCCTGTCCTCCTGGGGGGCTCCGCCCCGCCCTTCCCTCTCCAGGTTGGCCTCCTGGACCCTGCCCCCTCGGAGAGAGGGGACGGGTGCCCGTACGACCGTGCGAGCGCACGCGTGCACGCGCATGCGCGCGCGCGCGCACACACACACACACACACACACACACACACACACACACCACACACACACACACACACACACACACATACACAGAGAGAGAGGGGGGGGAGAGAGGGAGGGAGAGAGAGGAGAGATAGAGAGAGAGAGAGAGAGAGAGAGAGAGAGAGAGAGAGAGAGAGAGAGAGAGAGAGAGAGAGAGAGAGAGAGAGAGAGAGAGAGAAGGGAGGGGAGAGAAGGGAGGGGGAGAGAAGGGAGGGGAGAGAGAAGGGAGGTGGAAGGAGAGCGTGGGAGCAGTACAAGCAATTTGATTCGACTTGTTGGGCTTAACTGTTGCGCTTTGCTGTTAAGCTTTGCTGTTAGGCTTTGCTCGGGATATTCAATTACCGCCCTGCTTGAAAAAGGAGGGGGTGGGGGATGGTAGAAGCAAAAGTTGGAATGAGCAGGCCTTGATCCAGGGTCTTGGTGGAATGCAGTGAGGAGGTAGCGGTGCCCCAGCTGGCCGAGCTTGTGGAAGCCGCTCAGGCAGCTGCCTCGCTGCAATTGCGTATCTTGGATGCCTTTGAGGAGAACAGAAGAACGCCACACGATTCTCAAGGTGCTCTAACTGTCGCGCCCACACATAACCTTTCTCCCCCCCCCCCAGGCTCTCTCTCTCTCTCTCTCTCTCTCTCTCTCTCTCTCTCTCTCTCTCTCTCCTCCTCTCTCTCTCTCTCTCCTCTCCTCTCCCTCCCCCCCCCCCCCCCCCCCCCCCTCCCCCCCCCCCCCCTCCCTCCTCTCTCTCCTCTCTCTCCTCTCTCTCTCTCTCTCTCTCTCTCTCTCTCTCTCTCTCTCTCTCTCTCTCTCTCTCTCTCTCTTGTGTGTGTGGGGGGGCGGGGGTGGCCGGGGAGTGCAAGAGCGCGTGCGCGTGTTTGGGCGAGCGCTCACCCACGCACGTACGTTGTTTCATAAGCAAGAGGGTCGGGTGACTCCATGGCATCTCACCGCCCCCCCCCCCCCCCACACACACACACAAAGCAAGACAAAAAAGAAAAAAGAAAATAGAAAAAAAAAAAAAAAGAGGGGGATGCTCACGCCAGCTGCCATGTGTCAGAGCTAATGCGGTACTGCGTTCATGTCACAGTGGTGTGGAAGTTGCGTGGCTGCTCGTCTATTTTGTTTCTTGTCGTTACAATGCACCTGTATCTGCCCTCTGACAGCATGAAGGATTCGTGCTGAATCCGAGGGCAACAAGGCTTGGCCACTCACTGCCCAAAGAAGCTGGTGGTAGTACCATGTGTACCTTCCCAAGAAGCTGGTGGCAGTACCAAGGGTACCTTATCAGAGGCGTGGGGGGCTGGGAACTGCAGGCACCCGCCGAAGCGATGGAGCAGAGCATCCACATGGCACCCATGTGCTCTGGGAACCCTGCCCTCACAAACCCACCCATTTGGCCTTCTACCACGCCTTGATCTCCCCGCATCTGAAAGCCCTGACCCTGAGCCTGTCTTGCCAGGTATATTTGGCCCTGTATGGCCTTGACTGCTGGTTGGTTGAACCCCCCCAGGGCCCCCCCGGGGGGGGGGGGGGCAGGGGCAACAACTCATTCACTGTCAGGGCACCCATTGTTTAAAGGGTCAGGAAATTTGATCTCAAGGGGCAACAGTGCAAGGGTTGTCAGTACAACCATCCTCTGATGTAAATCATTAGAAAGATATTTGTAAGACATTCGATCGTTCTTTTAAATCTTTTAGTAAGATCTTAGTAAGGCGGCATATTGCAAAAGCTGTCCCGCTAATGTTGCGCCCCCGTTGAACTGGTAGCTTGAAGGCAGATATTGCTTTCAATGTATGTACTTGTGTGCACTTCACACGTGTGGACATGTTTATATCCGTACATACACTTCCTTGTATCCTCCTGCCAAATATGGATTATGTATCCGAAACCTTTCAAAGTTTACATATGTGTGCATTCCTCGATTTGCATGCGTGCACATGGTCATCCACTGATAACAGTAGCGGGACTGTTGTACATTGTGGGTGATGCGGCATTCCGTGTGCCGTATGCATTCTGCAACATCAGCGCAGATCTTGCAGATCATAAGTGGTATACATCTGTTTGCAGGACATGCAGGCGCACCTAAAATGCATTTGATCATTCATTTCGACGGATTTCACATTCACATTCAGAAACAATGTGTTACAGAATTAAGACACCTGATCATCCTGCCATGCTTGCAAATTGTTGCCACTGATAGCAAAAGTGGGATATCTAAACACTTGCAGTTGTGCATTTGATGTACAGGACGGGAGAACATCAATCCAGGGGACAAATTGGGCAGTACTGGCGGTGGTCCTGCCCACCACGCTGTTCTGCAGTCAAGATCCTTATCTACCCCACAAGAGCTTGATCATGAGACCTTTTGTCAACAGAATGAGGCTTTCTTTCTGCAAAATGCCTGCTTGGGGCCTGACACATGGGGTCACATGGGCCAAGACATTCGTGAGAGCGTGATGGATGAAGGCATCAGCTTCGAAACAAAAGATCCTGTGGGTGAAATGCAGCTTGCTCTGCTGCGGGTTTCGAACCTGGGGTCGCTTTCAGGAAAGCCGGACATGCTCGCCGATTTGGCTGCAACAATTACATTCTTGTGATATGCGTGTATACGCACCTGAGATTCCATTACTGTTGGGAAAGCCCGACATCGTTGTAGTGATTCGTGAATAGATAGAATCGCGACTCAGCTTGGCATTTAGTCATTTGTTCTCAATCAGGAGAGCTGTTTTGAACTGAAGAATCTTGAGGCTCTTTGTTTCCGAAGCTGGCTTCTCCCACGTGTAAAGCGGGTATTCGCTTGTTGATTCATGTGAATACCCGTGTATAGCAACGAGCATTGCAACCCATTTCCGTGATTTTTATTGCTAATTGCCTGCTGCATTTTTATAAGTGGGGGACAACCAGTGAGAAATAGCTGATCTTGATCAAATGCATGTGCATGACGAAAAAGAGCAGATAAATTGATTAACTAAAAGGCGTGTAGGCCTGTTCAAGTTCTATGTCCTGGGAGTCTACATAGATCCACGCGTATAGGAACAATACCCCTACGTTTAATGTGTAGGTAGTTTATGGATCGGTGGCGGCCATCTTGTAGGATTTACAACCTTTATGCGTGTTCATGACTCCCCCCTCCCCTTCCCCCACCGCCACCCCGGGATGTTTGTGTGTGGAGCCCCCCCCCCCCCCCCCACACACACACACACACACGCGCGCGCGCGCGCGCGCAGAGAAGCAGTAGGAGAGCCAAGGAGGGGAAGAGAACGATGGGGGGAATGGGAAATGCGCCGTGTTGGAGAAATCTGCTTTGAGCAGGAGATGCTTAATAGATTGGTGCTCCTTCTCCTCCGCTTCTTGACTTGATTGGCAACCTCCCCCCAGTCCAGGGCCATCTCCAAGGGTGGAACGGGAGGCAGTAGGGGAGCATACCGAGTAAATGCTGGAGATACCGGATCAGGATTACCATATCCCTGGGCAGAATTGATTGGGAGATACCTGGGACCACAATGTTATGGTCTTTTTGAAAAATGTGTAACGTGTGGGGCTTAACTGCTAGAAATATCGATGATGACTACAAAGACTGATTCAAAGTACATGTAACATTGATGGTGACTGCAAAGACTCATTCCAAGTGTACATATAACATTGATGATGACGACAAAGACTGATTCCAAGTCCGTGTATTTCTCTCCCGACTCTCTATCAGCGAAGGCATTTGAAGGTATGTAGGGGTTAGTAGGTAATGGAAGAGTGGATGTTTCTCTCGAGGCATGCGTCTAGGAGGCTAGGGACGTGCAAGCCTCTGTGTTCACAGCTCGGTGGGTATGCATGCAGGAGAGATCGCTCCGCCCCCCTCCCCTCTCTCCTTTCGGGAGAGAGAGAAGTACAGATATTCCTGTCTCTCCCTCTCCCCCCCCCCCTCTCTCTCTCCAAGTGTTATTAGTAGCTTTAGTAATACTATTACTCCGAGTACCGTTGCTGAACGAGGGCCTGCCAGGCCTTTGCGGTGCGGGCAGAGAAGCGGGTCTCCTCAAGGTGACCGTAGTCGCCCACCCACTCTCGGCAAACGCGGCGCCGTGCTGCAAGCTCCCGAGCCCGCTCGTCCTTTCCGCCCACAACCACCTCTCCCAACTCTCTCCTCGGTACCGATGCTTTTCCCTTTTCCTGGGCGCAAAACCCACCCCCGCCCCTCATTTCCCGCGCATGCCCGCCCTGGCCCAGCAAAGGCCCCACCCCCCCTCCTTTGCCATCAATCTTGGGATGATTACTCTTTGATAATGATACTCCTTCGCCCCCAATGATGTTTCTTTCCCCCGCTCCATGGCCGCCGCACGAGGCTCCAGCAGTTGCAATCTGAGGATAGCCGTGGAGACCGAGGTGCCAAGATGGGTTTCTGGTGGTGGTGATGTTTGGTTGGGGCCCTCGTAGATTGTACGTTCCTGCCCGTGAGCTGTCCCTGCAGCTGGGCTGCGCACCCTCTGCCGGTCCCCCTTGGGGGCTCCAGTTTCCAGGGTCCCCAGTCATGGGGCCGTCAAGCAGGGCACTGTCGTCTGGCTTAGCATGCGGGGTTGTCTGGATGACGGATTCGTATCGCCGATCCTCTGTACCTTCAGCCTGCTGCATGTCACAGACCGCTCTGGGCTGGCTTGAAGGCCCTCCAAGGGGTGGAGTGCTCGTCAAGACCGCTTCCCCACGCTCCATTTCTAGAGCCCCATCTGATGGCTTGCTCTTGGGGGACCCAGATTCTGGCAGTGCGGGGACCCCGGTACCCATGGTACCCTGGGGTCCTGTATCATATCCCGACTTCGACATACTCTGGGACTGCTCATATGCTGCCCTAGGCTCCAATTCTGGTTGCTTGGCTGCTGGGGCTGATGTCGAGAGCAGAGCTTCAACAAAGCTGTTACTTTTTTCATGTGTTGCATCGCTGCCATGGGGTGTCAGACGAGCGGGGGAAGCAAGGTCGTCTTGTGAGGTCAGATGCCTGGGGGAGCCTCCACATCTGGCCCCGGAGCTGAATGTATCCTGCTGCGAAAGCTGCTCTGTCAAGGTATAGTACGACAGCCCAGCAGAGATGTGTGCTGCTACAGCTGTACAGTCAATTGAATTGGCCCAACAGTCCTGCATTGCATCACTCCCAGGCTCAATCCCCTGGCATGAACAACCCACTGTCACAACCCCCTCTCCCCTTTTTAGTTTAAATTCTTCTCTGGCATAATCCTATTCTTCATAGGACATGGAGCCCATCGTGAGCATGGTATGTTTTGCGCGGCACAAAACCATGTCTCTCATCACAATACCTATTCCTCTTCAAACAACTATTCTGTCTTTATTCCCCCGCAACCCCCCCCCCCCCCACACACACACACACACACACACACACACACACACACACACACACACACACACACACAAACACACACACCCAGCCAGCTTATTACCCAGGAACAGGAAAGGGTGCGACAACTGTTGAATTAGGTGGAAAAGCCTGCATACCCCGAGCAGTGCTGCCACCCAGGGGCTGGCAAAGAGAGACTCGGCAATCTCCATTGGAGGCTTCTCTGTAACGTAGCCAGTGGCCCGACGGTCCTTTGCCGTACTGCACTTTGAGGCTCGCGGCGTCGGCGCGTACCTGCCAACCAAACATATCCTATTGAAATTCCCTATAGCCGGGAAACTGTCACCTGTGCAGCAGATGACAGAACGGCATGCGTATATGGCAGCAGGGGAAGTGAAGATAGCGGGGAGAGATAGGAGGTGCAGATCTGTATCCTCCCCAGGATTTAAACAATGGCTCCCATCATTTTTAAACACTCGCTGTCGATGCTGGAACAGTGCAAGGTCAGCTCATCTCCTTCCATGCCGGCATCAGCAAATGCAGTGTAATGTACAAATGTTCTGATCCCTTGTCTTTGCCGAGCTGCCGGGCTATGCAGAGCTTGACAATGAAGAAGATTAGCATGCTTTCCTTTGCTGCAGATGGTGCTATCGCCCTGAGACTGATTCTGGCTCATTCCCATGGCTATCCCTCATTGCCGGTGGGCGCATAACCACATCCTGTAGCACCCCTTAATTCACTCCCCCCCCCCCCACCCGGGTCATGCGCGTGCGCGTGTGCGTGCACCCGCCCACCCACACACACACACACACACGTGTGTGTGTGTGTGTGTGTGTGTGTGTGTGTGTGTGTGTGTGTGTGTGTGTGTGTGTGTGTGTGTGCTTACAAATACGCCCAAAACAATTTAAGGCAGCAGGGCATGGGATGCAAGAAAGGGAGCAGAACTGCCATTGTTCTCTGTGTAGGCATTGAGAGAGCTTGAAGATTGCCATCTAACTGTTTTCGTTGATGCAGGGACTTCACCCTCATGTCCCCGTTGTGAAGACTTTTTAGTTAGGACTACAAACTGCGCTAGTCTGGTCATTCATCTTTCGCTGACAAACACAGCTACTAGATTGGACCATGTCTGTTTGGGATGATGATGATGGTGATGATGATGACGATGATGATCCTGCTGAAGGTGGTGCTGGTGCTGGTGGTTCATACATGTAGACTTGTAGCCGAAGCCACATTTCCTATGACAACCCCTTTGCCTTGTAATTGCCCACCTTACCTTTCTGCAAACACAGTGTTCAGACGCTGCTTTCTAGCATTCTCTCGAAGTACGTGCAGTTCCTTCTGGGCTGCCAGCTGTTGCTTCACCCTTGAGAGAATGGGCTTTCGGTTTGCTTTCTTGTCCTTTGGAGCTGGGGTTCTGGTCTTGCTTCCCTCTCCAGGCTGCTGCACTGGCCGTGATTTGTTGCCAAGGGAGATGTTTCGCACGTTTGGGCCCGAGGTTGTTGAGGGGGAACAATCACTACCTGCAGTCCAGCACCCAATATCTCGAACAGTTACTTGCGAGCAGAATTTCAAGTCCATAGCTATTCGTTGGATTTCGAGCACATGTCTTTTCATGAAGGTCTGAGCAAGTGCAACTCGACCCTGCTTACAGTATATGAGGGGGGTAAACTCACAAACTGCCTCGTAAAAGCCCGATTAGATGGCGGCCCTGCTCAGATATATGGTGGATGAACGCGCAGCTTTAGTGAAAAGCCACTATGAATCACTCAAGAATTTGAAGGCAAGCACGTCCTCTGCTTTCGAACAAAGCTTGCTGGGTGAGCAAAACAATCCAGGAAGTATTTTGCGTTTGTTCATCACCGACATTTGAATAGTATCGCCACGGTAGTGGGGTTTGACGGACGCCATGATGTACCCTTCTTTGTCAGCTCTCGACCAATGGGTTCACCTATTCGTTGCGTTCGACTTGGACGTGGTCTTGCTGAGTTGTCGCGGCCAGAACCATCGCCCCACCACACTGGATACATCTGTTATATCAAGAATCATTCATCACAGTATCCCTTTGGAGATGTAGCGTCTTCAGGCCTTCCTCCTCTGAAGGATCAACAGCGCTGTTCAACCTATGGGCAACGGGGTTCGAATGTAAGTATTTTGAATCAAGTTATAGCTATGTTTCTTTGACAACTTACAAATGCTTGTGTCGATCCTTTCAAAGGCAGACTGTGTGGAGGGCAGAGTCAAAATACCCTCGGTCCGACAGATGGCAGGTGCTTTGAACGGTGTATGTACTGCACCGCCGGAAGAGCGAGTAGCCTGTACTGCTTAGCAGGCTGTGGCCAGGAAAGGCATAACAACCCTTCCAACAGGGCGCAGGGGACGTACCACGCCACATTTCTCTTGTACCATGTCAGGCACAGTTGACACGAGCTCCTTAATTTGGCTCATAGCCTATCAGCGATAGGTGTACGCTTACTTCCGTCCTTTTTCCTTTCCTTTTAAAAAATACACACATCCTTACATCCATCCATACATCCATACATCTTCTGAGTTTTTTGTAGCTCGTTCTTTGCTGTTAAGCAATCTTACAGACGCAGGCCTTCAACATCACAGTACCACAAAGTCATGTAGACAATACAAATGCCAGAGGATAGAGTTCAAACATTTAAATGACCTGTTCAGTAAGACTGCGACGCTGCAAAATGGGATCCACGTATATACTGCAATGCATTGTAAAGCTAATTTGATTTCATGTTACACACCAGCTGTACCATATTCACGTGTTTTAAAACTTGATTTGCTTTCTTAAAACTGCGGATATGTACAGCTCTATACCTCTGACCAAATCCAAAGAGCGTCGGAAGGAATTGATCTAAAACTGCAAAATCCAACTCTTGACAAGACACCGACCTGTATCATGTCAGATAGTATGGTCTGTCTCCAGCACTACCAATTTCGACAGAAAATGCAACCGACTAGCCAACCATGCATCAAGCAATACTTGCAACCCACCCACTACGCATACTTCCCTCTAGCTGAACACCAGCCTTCCTCCACACTGGTCAGATCCAGATTGCACCTTCCCCTGCAATGCACCTGCAGGACCCTACTTTTCTACATCCTCCGGGGGATCAACAACAGTAGCCTTCCCCATGTAGGATCCACGTGTAGGATCCACGTGTACAACAGTACCCTTCCTCATGCCATGCACCTGCACGAGCGCCAAAAGTACACGAGCACCTCACCTGAACGAGCACCTCTAAGCTCAAATTAAAACAGACCATCGAGTGAGCCCAACTGCATAACGCTGGCTCTCACTGACAGGCCCCTCGGGCTTTGGAGAAATACCCAGGATCCAAAGTTGTTAGCAAGCTTCGCAGTGCGCACACATATATTATATAACGAACCCAGGGAAAGATGCGGGCCCAACTAGGGTGCAAGGGTCCAACAAGGGTCCAAAATTTGGCAAGGCCCTAGGGAATTCATGTCTTTCTGTCAGAAGAAAATCTGAGCGCGCCGTTCCCCTCCCCCCCCCCCCCCAGCCCTTTGAAAAGAGATACTAGCAATCACTATTGTTGCTCTCAAACCATCGAATTAAAATAAACGTCTTTCCATCAAGACGGTATCGGATTCTTCGAAGTAAAGACCACCCCTTATGCTGGGATTTGTGGCGACAACAGCACGGACAACAAGACTAAGTGGATTCACCTACCTAGTTGGGTGCCTGAGGCCTGCCGAACATGTGAGGCACACTGGTCATCATGACTGAGCGCATTGACCTACTTAGTTGACAGCCAGCCTCAAGGGTGAGGCAAACTGGTCATCATGACAGGTGCTGTGGTGACAACCAACATTTCGCGCATGTGACCTGAAAAGAATTCCTGCTCAGTAATAGGGCTCCAAATCTCCTGAGCCCCATTAACAGGGATTGTGGGTAATATTATCCTTAACCAACTGGTGAGCAAGTACTTTCTTTACTGCAAGGTTACTCCAATGC
This sequence comes from Botryococcus braunii, assembly GCA_002005505.1. Lineage (NCBI taxonomy): Eukaryota > Viridiplantae > Chlorophyta > Trebouxiophyceae > Botryococcus > Botryococcus braunii. Next base: position 315,541 of record KV908370.1, read on the forward strand.
CCGAGCCAGCCTACCTTCGCCACCAAATGCATTATGCACTATACATGCCCTCACCCCCTCGGGATGGGGAGGGAGGCCCCATGGGAGCACGTAAACTGCATCTGAAACCATGGATATGATATTGCCAGAAACGCCGAATGATGCACATGTGGCATACCGACATGACCTTGCACGGTGCACATCTAAGCTACCGTGAGAACTTTACACAAATGTGGCATGGTGCCCACGGACCATCATGATACTGCCACAGATGTTGCATGGCGCACATGATATTCCCACAGCGTTGCAAGGTGCATATTGGAGGTACCGACATGACATTGCCGCAAACGTCGCAAACGCCCGGTGCTCATGCGGTGCATAGATAAGGTATCGCCATGCCGGTATACGTATTGCCGCACAGGCAAGGTACCAGCGTGCACACCGTGCACAGGTAAGCTACCATCTAAACATTGCAATGTGACGCTGAGCACATCTCGGGTCCGAACGTGA
>KV908370.1:321029-343529 GCA_002005505.1 Botryococcus braunii
TGCGCCAGAGTGAAGGAATCATTGTCGACGACTGCTTCCACATCTCGCACCCGGTTTACATAACCCAGGATCTGCCCCCCACAATGTGTAAACAACAGTTTGCCGGCAAAGCCTGAGAGCCGTGTAAAAAGCCAGGCGCAAGCTTTTACACGTGCCTTGAACTGGGATCATGCCGGCCTGCTGAGACTCTCATGTCACACCCAACATCCCCCCCCCCCCCTTCTCCCCGGGGGACAAACAAAGCTCACTCTTGTGACTCCTGTGACACGCACAGTTGCGCTGGTGCACGCACAAGCACATGTACACGCACGCGTGCGTAAAACACACACACACACGCACACACACACACACACACACACACACACACACACACACTCACTGGGAGAGTGAGACATTGGGAGTTGGGGGGGAGGGAGAGAGAGAGGGGGGGGGGAGAGAGAGAGAGAGAGAGAGAGAGAGAGAGAGAGAGAGAGAGAGAGAGAGAGAGAGAGAGAGAGAGAGAGAGAGAGAGAGAGAGAGAGAGAGAGAGAGAGAGAAGGGGGGGGGGGGCGCCCACCCTGGAAAACCAGATGTTCTTTACAGCATGTACAACAGGTGTGCACGGAAGAAGAAATACAAACCTCAACACCCGCCACAACCTTCAGAAGCTTTTTGGCAACTGCCCCAGCAGCCACCCGCCCAATGGTCTCTCGAGCAGAAGACCTTCCTCCTCCTGCCACGGCTCGGATGCCGTACTTCATGTCGTATGTCGCATCAGCATGTGACGGGCGGTACGCCACCTCCATCTCGCTGTAGTCCTGTGACTTCTGATCCTCATTGGGCACCATGATACAGATTGGAGTCCCCAGTGTCACTCCATCTCCCACTCCTGCACACAAAAAGGCTGCAATGTAAGGAGGCCGATCCATACATGTTTGCGAGGCTGAGAGCTCTTATCTCCAAGAGCGTCTTCAGAACGTTTTAACAAACATAAGTGAACATTTGAGTTACAGGAAGACACATGAGCACTATGGAAATGCGGTTCTTTGGTTGACTCTTCCCAAGCAGTGGGTCATTTCTAGCTTGGGGCCATAAACGCCGTTGAAGCAAGCTGCACAATGTGCCCCAAACACTCTTTCTATTCAACGCGATGTGTGCGGGAGTATTCCAGATTCTCAGAATTACCCAGACTGTCCCCAAGGAGTGTCTCAAACGGGAGGGCGGTGGCTTGCCTGAGTAAATATCACACGTATCAGATTCTTTCCTTGGAGTGGTTATTTTACTCTGGCCTGGCTTTCGTCTGTCCAGTTCTGCTTGAATCTCGGCTTTAGTCAACGGTAGTCTTGGAGGCACGCCATCGATGACGCACCCCACCCCTTTGCCGTGCGATTCTCCAAAAGTGGTAACTCTAAAGCAAGTTCCGTAGGTGTTTCCACTTGCATGAACAACCAAGGATCGCCTTCCGTCGATGACGTGACCGCGTATGCTGTTCTGCGACACAATCGCCGCCGAGCCCAGTCTGTTGGAACTGGAAAGCGTAGACATGTGACACAAACCCCAGTTCGCCATCATAAGATACAAGCCCAACACAAAGTTTAAATGCAGATGAAAATCTGCTATGTTTGCCTACCAAACTAGTTCTCGGGAAGATATCTCAAGAGAAAACCGCCGCCAAGAGAACACTTGTAACAGGGCTATGCAGGTCCAGCATCAGCCCGGAAAAGAAGGCAGAAGTAAAAGTTCCCTGCACTTCAGGTACCAGTGATTCAATAAAACTGAATATATAGAATCTGATATAGATATGTATCCACGTGATTTCCACGTGGACACCTGAATGGCCGGATAGCCTGATCTGAAGCACAGACCATTTCCGACAACATTCTCGTTTGGACGTCAGCTAAGTGGCATTCCCACAAAGCATGCCGCGTCTCCTTTGAGAGTAGACCTTACAATTTTGAAATGGCCGCCTTTGGTATGCAACGTTCTTTGTCAGAACAAGTATGCGCGTGCACTCATCGATGTGAACGTTTCGCACCAGTCGCAGCAGCGGTCAGCAGTTACGCAGCTGGAGTCAGGCAGCTCGTAAGGACTCGGCCGCTTGCCATCATTCTCAGACGACAGTCTTATAACGTGCGTTCTTTGAGGTAAGCAGCTCGTTAAAGCATCTGCATCGTAGTACCTCTGGCCTGGTTGAACGAGTTTGTGTTGCCTGCGGGGTTGCAGCAGATGCAATTGGATTGTGAAGGCTAATGCAGAGGAAGCTGTGGATATTGATGTCGAAGAGGATGCGGTATGACATTGTGCAGTCCGCTTGAACGCCCTTTTCAATGGAACTGACTACGCATTCGTACGGCAGCGCAACTTTCTTGTTAAGAATAGTGATACCAAGTTCTAGTGTAACTTTTGCATTGAGTGAGTTTGGTTATCTGATTGAATGTGGGAGAAGTACAGATGGATAGAATGGAAAAGAGCCTGGATGCAACTAAACGAGCATTTGGCAGCGTACGGACGGGAAGAGCCAATCCAAGCATGTTGGACAGAATAGAGGTGAGTCTTCTGGCACATCAGCTCCAAGACATTATAATTAGGATGCCGGAGATTGTCAACGACATGCTTTCCTTTACCTAGGAATCGCAGGATGCGCCGTCCGCATGCATGCATGTACGAAGTGTGAGCATGTGAATGTGTGATTTTAAATGTGCGCACATAAGTTTTGGGCAGCTGCATGCATGCGCGTCTTGAAAACGTGTGTGTGTGTGTGTGTGTGTGTGTGTGTGTGTGTGTGTGTGTGTGTGTGTGTGTGTTTGTGCGTGCGTGCGTGCGTGCGTGCGTGCATGCGTGCGTGTGTGTGTGTGTGTGTGTGTGTGTGTGTGTGTGTGTGTGTGTGTGTGTGGGTGGGTGGGTGGGTGGTTGGGTGGGTGGGTGTGTGTAGGAGTGTGTGTGTGTGTGTGGGGGGGGGGTAGATAGATGGGGAGAGTGGGGGGGGGAGGGGGAGAGGAGCCCGAGAATGCGTCCGTCGCACGTGCGCAGGCCCGGACCCCATCCATTTCTCATATTCGTGCCTTCCTTGCTCCCTGAAAAAGTGGTGGCCGTGCGAGCAAACTCTCCTTTCAAACAGCAAAATCTAAAGCATCGCTTACTCAAGTGGCCAGACGCGTCTGGACACGTGTAACTGGTGTGACTAGTCCTTGCAGCAGCCAGCCAGAGGAAATCCCAATACTTTCATGTGCGGAGGACGCGTGGCTTCCGTGACCTATGTAGCTTCTCTGACCACCATCGAGAGTAACATATCATAAATGCACTCGAGGAAAATCACGGCTGATGAAGAATCACGCCAAGTGGAAAAAGGGGTTGGCAGGCTTGTTTCAAATTTTCTTTTGTAAAGCTTTCATAAACAATGAGCATTGGGCTAAGAGAAGGGATTGGCTTCTGCGACCCCCACAGCTGCTCCACTTGCATGAGTGCTTAGGCACGTCAGAGAAGATGATGCCCAAGTTTGTGTGGGACGAAATGGAAGAATGCAAGCATGGAACAAGCATTGGGAACAATAGGACTAGCGGACTGATGGCAGCCGCTCTGAGGGCATAACTACTTGGGGACAGACCAGAGGAAATGAGGCACAAGGTTGTGGGAAGGGCAGGTGGACTACTAGCAACCGCTCTGATTGCATGAAGTACTTGGGGACACGGCAGAGGAAATGAGGCACAAGGTTGTGGGAAGGGCAGGTGGACTATTACGGAGCGGCGACGTCTCTCAAGTCGCTGGCGGGCGTTTCAGTGCCAGACGCATCCCTCCTGGTGATACAGCCGTATGACAAGGGGGCGATTCAGGCCATTGAGAAGGCCATCTCGCAGTCAGACCTGGGCATCACTCCCAGCAATGATGGGAACGTCATCCGCCTCAACATTCCGCAACTGACGCAGGTACCCGAAGGAGAGTAGGGTGTAAGAAAAACGGTTAGAACATTTAGAAAACCGGTAAGTGGTAAACGGTAAACGGAAAATGGTATTCTGCAACTGACGCAGGTACCCGTAGGAGAGTAGCGTTGGAAAAACGTTTAGAACATTTAGAAAAACGTTGGAAATCCGGTAGAAGAAAGTGCGCATGACCCCATGTGCATGAAAGGGTGTAAAGGGTGGAGTGTGCACGGAAAATGTGAAGTGTGTGCATGAAAAGTGTGAATTTTGATGAAAAGGAGGATGTCTAAAGTGTGAGCTTTCTGGTGTGATTCTTTGGGAGAGAGGAGAAGATAAGGTGTGAAGATGCATTCTAGAGAAGCAATGGTCAATTATGTGAACCTTGACAATGGAGGGTGCAAGCTCCTCTTCCCTCCAAATCATACGCAGGTGCTAGAAAAAGGGTAAAGTGTAAGGGTGCTGTTGTAGACCTTGCCAACGGAGTGTGCAAGTGCAGGAGCGGAGGAAAGAGTTGACAAAGGTGGTGGCCAAACTTGGTGAAGAAGGGAAGGTGGCCATCAGGTAACAGACACGTGCCTTCCCTCATAAGATGTTATCTGTCTTGTGACCCTCATTTCCCTCCTTGTCTGCATGCGGATGCTCTTCTGTCTCTGTTGTTTCTGTCTGTGGGCGCGCGCATGTGTGTGTGTGTGTGTGTGTGTGTGTGTGTGTGTGTGTGTGTGTGTGTGTGTGTGTGTGTGTGTGTGTGTGTGTGTGTGTGTGCATGTGCCTGTATCTTGAAGGGGAAGCTTGTGTGCATGTGAATTCATGTGCCGGTATGCTGGCCTGAGCGCACATGCATGTAGATGCCCTCTATGGCAACCTCTGTGCAGTACCTTGCGTTGTAATCGGGACTGATTTCTTGTCTATGCTCTCATCAGTAAAGCCTTTGCTCTTGTTAGTAAGGCCCATGGAGGTCGACTAACAGATATCGGTGTGGGCTTGGGAGTCCTAAAACTATGGGAATTGAGTAGGGATGGGGGCAGGCAAAAGCATGGACGTTTTGGAGTGTCATCATAGGGAACCAGAGGAAATGGAGTGTATGGGGTAGGCAACTGGAAGCATTGTCACCTTGGAGTCTTGACACTAGAAAGGGTAGGCGCTTACAGGGGAGCATGCTATTGGAAAAGAGAATGTAGGTAGGGAAGGCAAGAGCGTGGTCATGCTCACACTGAAAACGAATGGTAGTTAAGCCCGCGACAAATGTGGACAAGTGTGGGCGCGATGGACATCAGGAGGAATTTCAGAGGGCAGAGAAGAAGGAAGCTTTGCGTTCAAATGCAGCATGATGTACTTGTTTGTGATGCTGGCAGGAATGTCCGACGGGACGCCATGAAGGCCGTTGGGGCGCTGAAAAAGGACGGAAGCATCGGGGAAGATCAGGAGAAGAGTCTCGAGAAGGCAATTGATGATTTGACTGCGGAGTACGTGAAGCAGGTAGGCTGCATAATTTCTTCATATGTCTTCATCAAACGATTGCTTTTTAGGGGGGGGGGGTGGACGGTGTGATGGACCTCTTCTTACGATTTTTTTGTTTTTTTGGGGGGGGGGGGGGTTGTGAAATTCTTCAGATGTCATCTTCATGTCATTGCTTAGGTGTGTGGGTGTGCGTGTGTGTGTGCGTGTGTCTCTGTGTGTGTGTGTGTGTGTGTGTGTGTGTGTGTGTGTGTGATGGTTGTGTGTGTGTGTGTGTGTGTGTATGTGGGGGTGTGTGTGTGTGTGTGTGTGTGTGTGTGTGTGTGTGTGTGTGTGTGTGTGTGTGTGTGTGTGTGGGGGGGGGGGGGGTGGGGGAAAGGACAATCTTGTCGCAAAACTGCGGCGGATGGAAGTGTAACAGGGAGGGTGACATTAATTGACCAGCCCGTATAGATTTTGCGGAAATTCCTGTGACCGGGGCTGGTTGATGATACTGATGCCATCCCCCCCCCCCCCCCCCCTGGGGACGACAGAGAGAAGGGGGGGGGGAGGGAGGGGGGGCAGGACGAGAGAAATCCCCGAAAGCCAGAAAAAGATTGTCAATCCCTCTTCCAGAAAGCAGAGGGAATTTGCACAGGGGTGATGTATAGGATGAGCGCTTTCCCCTTATCCTGAAGAAGGCAAACTCCTGAAACAGGGTTGATTAAGAATAGAATCGCTGCCCTACTCCCCCTTGGTGCGTGCATGCATGTGAGAGTGTGTGTGTGTGTGTGTGTGTGTGTGTGTGTGTGTGTGTGTGTGCGTGTGCGTGTTTTGCGTGTGCGTATCTGTGTGTGCGTGTACTCTCGAGCGCGTGACTGTCCCCCTTCGTGTGTGTGTGTGTGTGTGTGTGTGTGTGTGTGTGTGTGTGTGTGTGTGTGTGTGTGTGTGTTGTAGATGTAGAGAACGGACAGGCCAGGGGACGGCTCGAAGTTGTTGGTTACATTCCAACGCGTCTTCCTGTCATGCCCATTGTGAGACGCTGGGGCTGGCAGCGACAAAGGAGAGAAGTAAAACAAGGCAGTTATGGCAATTCCTGCAATCTGGGTCGTAAGGGGTCATGGCAGGTGGATGAACTAGTCAAGCAGAAGAGCCAGGAGCTTACCAAGGTATGAAGAGGGCAGCCCTTCAAAAACTTGTGCGGAGAGACGGAGCTGTGTGCAGTGCGGACTGGAATCGTGTGGGACTAAGGGACCGTCTTGGCTCCGAAGCTGTAACGCCGCACATCTGCATGGGGATGAACCAGTCTCTCTGTGTAGTTGAACAAGGTAGATCGCTAGCTGGTATACTAGCGCACCACAAATCGTGGTCCACAATCTAGTTGGATAGGTGGCCAGGATACCAGTGTACCGCCCTGGCTAGCAAGTACATACGGGCACCACACTAGTATCTTGCCAGTATGTCGGTGTGCCAGTATGTGAGTGTATCGCACTGGCTTGATATGTAGCAAGTATACTAGGGGTCCAGACCAGGCTGCCAGCTAATACGTGTGCACGCACTACACCAACGACCTAGCCAGTATGCGTGTGCAATACGCTGACGACCGAACTGGTATGCGTGTGCGGTACGCTAAACTACCTAGCTAGTACGCATGCGCACTCCCTCGGCCAGCAGGAGTACCTTAACACTGTTTCTAATGCCAGTGGACTCCAGTAGCTGCCCAGCTCGCATACTAGCCCCCTTATCTGGCCAGCAAGCTTGCTTAAGCTAGAATCGTGGTGCATTCAACGAGCGAGGCAGCTGCTATCCCTGTGCTGTCCGCTGGCCAGCTACCGTCACTCGCGCAATGACGTGCCAAGGGGATGAACCAGCAATTCCGGAGTCCAACGGGCGGTACGCTTGCTAAACAGTAATTACATGTGCACATGCCTGGCGGCCCACGTCATGCAGTACATAGCATGCGCCACATAGTATCTTCGGGCTGCATCACATGGTACTTGGTATTTGGTACATCGTTTGCTCTGAGTCACTACATGAAAGAGCTATACATCGTTTGCTCTGAGTCTTTTCACACACGTCACATGGCGCTTGGTATTCGCTACATAGTTTTCATCAAGCCACATCACATGGCACGAAGAGCTCCGCACATGGTATTGTCAGGTCGTGTCACATGGCACATGGTATTCATCACATAGTATATCTTTGGCCCTGTCACATGGCACATAGCATTGGCTTGGCCCAGGCTACTCTGGCACAGTATCTTCCATCATCCCCGCTGGGAACGTAAATTCAAATTTCTTGGCGTGAATATGCCCTGCGGGCTTCGTTAGTTCTTGTCGGTGCCAAACTGGAACGCGGCCCCCACTCTCGGAGAAGGTTGATTCTGAGCCCGACGGCGTGGTCGGCGTCGGTTTTTGAGTGCACGCTCGTGAGGTGCTTTGGCTGAAGGATGCTATGCGAAAAGACAGTTCTCTTGGTGTCTACTTAATCGTCCCAGATTAATCAACACTGCCAGCCGGTTTTTGCCACCCCCTCCCCCCCCCCCCAGGCTAGAACTACAGGGGAGCGAAATGTGCGCACATCCAGCATCACAGAGCGGATGGAGTGCCACACCGCCAGCGAAATGTGACGCGCACATCCAGCATCACAGAGCGGATGGAGTGCCACACCGCCAGCGAAATGTGACGCGCACATCCAGCATCACAGAGCGGATGGAGTGCCACACCGCCAGCGAAATGTAACGCGCACATCCAGCATCACAGAGCGGATGGAGTGCCACACCGCCAGCGAAATGTGACGCGCACATCCAGCATCACAGAGCGGATGGAGTGCCACACCGCCAGTGCCAACACTGGAGGGGGGGGGGGGAGAGGGGGAAAGGGGGAGACGCACGCACCTCTCACACAAACATGTAAAGGAGCATCCACTTTATCAGGTGATCAACATAACCAAGGCAGCATTCTGATTTCACAAGAGCACGAGCACCAATCCACGAGGCGGGTGGATCCTCCCTTCCAATTTACCAGAACGAAGCGGCCAAGTGATTTTGACGGGGCACACTCGATGTCTGCACACTCAACAGCTGGTGAAAATTACGGGACTCTAGTGCCCGGAAAGGGGCCATCAAACTACACATGCAACTCACAGCAATGAGTACTGTTACTCACAAGAACTTTCTGGGCAGAGACCATGCATGGGCCGTGGCCTGGGATCTCCTCTCACGCGTGTTTCACGTGCCATTGGCGGATGGAATTAGTAATACCTTGCATGTGGCAAGCCCCGCATTTATTAGACGCACTGGCCACTACTGGCAGGCCTGAAACTTCCTAGCACTGTCCCGTTGCAACAATCTTGGCGGACGGTCGATTTCAAATGTGCCTCGACGGCCAAACCGATGACGGCACCCTGACATGTCACAAGGAAACATTTCAAATGTGCCGCAACGGCCAAACAGATGACGGCACCCTTACATGTCAGAAGGGAAAATTTCAAATGTGCCTCAACGGCCAAACAGATGACGGCACCCAGACATGTCAAAAGGAAAACGAACGCTCAAAAGTCCACACAGAGTCACCCCGCCGGTTTCATACCAACGCTCTGCAAGAACTTTCATCAACTATACACGTGTTTGGCAGTTCTCTGGACTCACCACTTCAACTCCCGAAGTCAAGAGGGTCGCCTGCCAGCAATATCAAAAACTCGTCTAGAAACTGTTAGCAAGTTTCGAGAAAAAGCTTCAGGAAATTGCTGGCAGGTTTCAGTAGAAGCTCCTAGAAACTGCAATCCAGTATCTGTAAACTCTAGCCACTTTTAGCAAGTTTCAGAAAACGCTTCTAGACACTGCTAGCCAGCGGGCTTCTCAGAAATGTTGTGGTTAAGTCAGAGAACCGCCAAGCTGTGGAACAGACGAGTTTCTCTTGATATAGGACGGGATCTACCTCATGTATTTAACCACGCCCTCACCCCGAAGCGAGTCCCTGCCATCAACAGTGCACTCCATCACTTCCACAGATCAGCTCCTCGCAAAATGATCAACACGGTTCATATGGTTCATAACTGGCAAGGACGGACTCCCAACTGCTCTCACAACATTTGTTGCAATCTCTCCCAAATTTCCCCTCCCATTATGTCTAACTTTTCTCCCTTGCAAGTGGCGTTCAGATATAACCATGGCGCCCTCAAGCAATGTGACACTTCACCCCGACATTTGACCAACTGCAGTCACTGACTGCTAGTCTGCTGCAGTCCTGGCCCACTGCAGTCAATGGCTGTCGGCCCTGCCAGCCCTCATCCAGCAGGAACTTGCACCCATGCCCTACTCACAAAAGTCGGCATCAACGAACTTTCGGCTCAAGGCACCTGCCCAGCCTGTGTTCTAACCCCAGAGAAGGAGGAAGGGGAGTAGGAGGGAAAAGATATCCATTAATACTTCAGACTCCCGATCAGAAGCCCCGTGGACTTGCTCACTAGGAGGCAGTGACTCGAACTCAAGCAGAGCCGCTCAGACAGTAGCAGGGCCTTTTGTGTGCCTGTGAAGAAAGCCTGGCTGTTCTCTGCAGCAGTTCCCTTCGAGTTTGGACATAAAGACATAGCCCCAGAAACTCCTTGCGCACAACTTGGACGCACTTAGTGGGGCCCTCCAGTATCGACAGAGTCCCTGCAGGTGCCGCACCAAAAAAAAGAGCCTCCCACAATGGTTTCCCCCACTTCCGGCCCACCAAAACTCAACACCGGGATCGTTTCAGACTTGGCTCAGACTCAAGAGGTGCCCCTGAAGCAGCGGCAGAGCCCTTAAATGGATCGGTGAAGAAGGCTGCTGGGATCTTGGCTGCAGCAGTTTCCTCCAAACGAAGCTCAAGGCTGAAGTCTGATGCGGCTCGATTCAGAGTCAAGAAATGCCCCTCTCAAGCAGTGGCCTAGCCCTTGAAAGCGTTGTTGAAAAAGGCCTCAAGCAGTGGCAGAGCCCTTGAAAGCGTTGTTGAAGAAGGCCTGGATGTTGTCCGCCACGGTTCCTTTCAACTCAGACTCCGGCGGGAACGGCGTCACATAGTCTGCCGCGTACCTGCCCAGCAACAACCCCCTTCTGTCACAGGCCGCCCTTGCATGACCCCGCCCCGCTGTGAAGCCACGCTCGCACATGCATGCATGCATGCATTCAAGCTTCTCTCTCTCTCTCTCTCTCTCTCTCTCTCTCTCTCTCTCTCTCTCTCTCTCTCTCTCTCTCTCTCTCTCTCTCTCTCTCTCTCTCTCTCTCTCTCTCTCTCTCTCTCTCTCTCTCCCCCTCTCTCTCCCTCCCTCCCTCCCTCCCTCCCTCCCTCCCTCCCTCCCTCCCTCCCTCCCCCCCCCTCCTCTCCCCCCCTCGTGCGCGCGCGCATTTTTTTTTGTTTTGGGGGGGGGGGGGGAGGAGTGAAGGACATGCTGATAGACATCCCGCGCATGCGTCCGCAGATAGACGCTTGTCTTCTGAGGGGGAAAGATATTAATGCACCTCTATGAGCAAGATCTTATTTTCCCTTGCCAATCCCACCGGAAATCCCCATCCTCCCCTCCCTGCTTCCCTGCCTCCTGTACTGCCCCCCCCCCCCCCCCAAAAAAAAAGGAAAAAAGGGGGGGGGGTCTTTCTAATGATTGGAGTCATGCTGAGGCGGAACTCCCTTCTTGCAAACAGGTGAAAACCCCCATCTGGTAAAAACTCGGGCAATGAAGGAGGTTGTATGTGCCATGGAAAGCAGCTGGCATATGCAGCTGACGTTTGTTGTGTTGTTAATGCTGTTGGCGTTTGTTTGTTTGCCTTTGTTCCCCCCTGCCGCCCCCCCCCCCCTTGTGTCGGGGTCACATGTACAGCCGTGTTCCTATGCTTTGCCACCCTTTGATGGAGCGGGGCCTAAAAGCAACGTACCAGCTTGAAGGGACCTCCTTGTCTCTGATCTTGAAGCCGTACTCGAAGTCCGAGAAGCCCCCAAGAGAGGGTGTGGCTTTCAGTTGTGCTTCAATCTTCTTCTTGTCTTTATAGACTGCCTGCACCAGGCATATCATCTTTCACGCTTACCTCTACTGAGTCGGTATATCCAGCTGATTAAGAAAACACAGTATTTTATCACACCCCCCCTCTCTCTCTCCCCCCACTCCCCCCTCCCTCTGCCTCCCTGTCTCTCTCCCCCTGGTTTCCCCTCTCCCTCTTCCTGCGCGCGCGCGCGCGCGCGCGCGTGTGTGTGTGTGTGTGTGTGTGTGTGTGTGAGTGTGTGTGTGTGTGTGTGTGTGTGTGCGTGCGTGCGTGACTGCGTGTGCGTGCGTGCGTGCGTGTGTGTGTGTGTGTGTGTGTGTGTGTGTGTGTGTGTGTGTGTGTGTGCGCTCGCGCGCGTCATACGTCTCCGCGCTCGTGTGCGTGTCTGCCGTCTCCCCACCCCCCCCCCCATCCCTCTCTCTCCTATTTGCAGCCAAACCCGCCTTCCAAGGCCACCTCTTAAAACATTGTAAGACACTCTAGTTAGCCCGCTCACCTGTCCTATGTTTCGAATAAGTGTCTTCCCGTACAGCTTGCGGCCCCACTCTGACTCCATGGCCCTCACCAGCAGGTTTGCTGCGTTGCCACCCTTTACAATACTCAAAGGGTACCATGTTGGGAACTGCATCCAGAAACACTTTTCCCATCAGATCCAATGGGTACTCTGCTTTGCAAAGACCCTGAAACGCACAAGCAGGGCAGGGCAGTGCATTGTAGAACTCCCTCATGTTGATTCTTCAGGGAAACTCTCCGGATCAAGCATGTCATTACTGAGAGCATTTGATAACTGCTGAACTCTTTCAGGAAAGATATAACACAGTTCAAGTGCAGACAATGTGCAGGGTCCCCTGCCCTGACCTGCATCATAGTGAGACACCAGTGGGTGCACAAATAATCTTTCTTACAGATACACAGAAATATCTGTCGCCGTACCTTTTTTGCTCGGACAAAAATTACGAATTCCACATTTTCTGGGTCCACGGGTGGAGTTGGAGGCGGCTGCAATTCAAAGAAGATATTACAATTGTGAGCAAAAATTCCTTTATTGCGACCAAAAATTATTGATCTGGAAACAAGAGCAAATTCTCAAGCAAAGCAAGCAAAGGAAAAGGTCAGACATACCCCCATACCCATTCCTTGCTGCTGAGCTAGTCTCTTCTTCCCCATGCCTTTCGCTGCACACACCTGGAATATAAAAGGGATATATTTCAGAATAACGAAGTCAAATAGAAATGACCGCAACATACGAACTATCGTACCTCCAACGCAGTTGATCGGTCTGACCTCTGCGGCCCATGGACGCCAGGGTGGAGAAGTCTTAAACGATCATTCGTATTTGATCTCTGGTGCCTGAAAACAAATTTTATTTAGTACAAGTGCGTATTCTGCTGAAGCATGCATACAGGAACCCCAGAGGGTGAACGTACCCGCACAAGCCGGCTCTCCCAGCAACTTGGCTTAAGCTGTGCTGCATCATTATTGCTTGATTGATATTATTTATCCGCAATGTGCCTGTGTGCCACGAGCAGTTTGTCATTAGGACGGAGACAACGGCGATCGTTGGTCGGCTAGCGGAGCCAAAAGATTAAGAAGCAGACGTGGCCGACAGTGCCGCACTAACGACAGATCCGGTACAGGACGTTCTGGGATTTATTTCTGGGGGGCAGGGGGTAGGGGTGGGTAACAGTAGGTCTGGGCCCAATGTGACCTGCCGTTTCTTGGTTTCCAGGGTAGTCCTTATTAGCCATGCTATATACCGGGGGGAGGGGAAAAGTGTCGGGGTGGGAATTTAGGGGTCTTGCCCCCATCTTCCTTTTCCTTCTTATATCATACGGGGGCCCCATGAGGAATAGTATCTGCGTTCGTATCACACTGAGATAATCACAGACGCCGGCCAACTGCTGTTCAGGATCTTATGGGGAAAAAATGTAGGTGTTTGTCCCAGGGGATCTTCATGGGCTGGATAAGTTCAAGCACTGGCTTCGGAAGCCAGTGCTTGTACATGCCAGGCTTCCCATTCCCTTTCCAATTTGAAGGCATGGTACATCCTATATCCATACCGGCAACTTCTCAACGGCTTTCAAGTAAAAATGACTGATAGGCTGGTAGAATTTTGCAATACGATGCTAGCGGCACTTCAAAACCAGACCACATGGCGTCATTAATATTAGCATGGTTCCAAGGAGAGAGAACTTCGTTTGGAGTTTAGAAGTAGTTGGATGGGGCCCTTTTTCGACGTTGTATTCTGTTTTGATTTGGTTCCGTGTATATGTTCGAGTCACTGTCTGTATTCAAAGTAGATTGCCCCCTGGGGAAGGGGGTGTCTGTAGGTACGAAGGTGTTTTCCAAGGCGTTCAGAGGTGATGCGTCCATTTGCACATTTGCACCTTTCTTGTGTTGTTGCAGCACCCTCCTGAGTTTGCACATGCCGCGCTACGTATTGCCACTCCATACATGGACAACCTGCTCTACCGACTGACAAGCTACGAGCCCTGCCCCTTTATGTTCTGTAGCGCCTCAAGAGGTGATCACATACATGCATCGTATATACATCAATATGATTCCCAAGCATAGAGCCCTGGAATACATAAATATGCAGTGATTTGCAGCACAAGTAATCCGACAAAATTCTAAACAAGCTAGTAATCCGCTAATGCACCCCTAGTTTTGGGCCGAGCTCACTTGAGAGGAACATTTTTCATGCGCCTAGAAATAAACTTTAAAAATAGCCCATGGCCATGGCTTTGAGCCCCAGGGCTCTGGACTGGAAAGAGACGGTATCAAGCTTTGAAAACTCCAGGAAAGTTTGGACAAACTGCTGCAGGAGCCAAAGAATCACACGGTAATTACACATATTATACAAATGCAGCTCAAGCAGTGTTTGTGAAATCTCATGCCCGCAATTGCGGCGCCGCAAGGCAGGAAGTATAACAGCGGTGTTCCCTTGACATAGAACATAAAGATAAGTTTGTGCAACTCTGGACGGTAAATACAGTCCAAAAGAACGTAAAGATAGACACTGTACTGTGAATGTATCGATAAATTGCCCAACCAGTAAAACAGACCAAGCTGCAGTGTGCCAATGCACTCAACATTTGATGCTCATTGCCCCAGTCAACGAAATGCCTGCCTGCAAAAAGCAAAGCCGATACTCTGGTGCTCTTTACTCGCTAGTGCACTTCATTATGAAATGGAGTAAGAAGGTGTAAAGCACAGTCCACACGACAGCTTATCTCTTTCTCCGTAGGTAAATGGCCTGCTTCCCCACAAGCAAGCATGCTATCATTGAGATCTTAGTAAGATCCTACACTCGTACAGGCATGCTACCAAGGAGATCAATGTAAGACTCTCTTTCCTTAGTCGTACTCTAATCCTGCAGGCAAGCTCCAGACAAACGCCTCAAACACAATCTTAGCTTCTCCACTCTGTTCTTCCCATATAGCCTCATAGCATTTCCATATAGCCTTCCTCCAGTAAACAATACTTCATATCCTGTCGCACCTCTCGCCCTTCCCTTGTGACATAGTTCACCCAGTCAAATTAGATAGGTGCAGGTCCCAGTGATTGAAACTTCATGCAGTGCCTCTATCATGGGGTGTCAGTACCTGAGTCATGAAGTGGCTCAAGAGACCTAGAGGGCCAAAAAATGCGGACAGCACAAGTGTATGCCGAATTGGCACACCTTTCTCCAGTGCTGCAAGCCCCAGGTGTCCAGTAAGATTTCTATCGAACACTTCCTGTACCACAGAACACAGCACGCTCCTTTTGCACAACATGGGTAACTTTAGCGCTTTGCTAATTTCAAGAGTCGCAAGTGCGTGCCAATGCAAGGGTCCACCACAGTTTCTGAAGCAAAGTTCACAAAGGTGGCAAAGCCTCCTGTACCCAGGTATGCCCCCCAGAGAATGGCCATTGTACCGGAAAGAAAATAATAATAACAGAGTTTCCGAGAACAAGAAGTGGTAAGAATGGGTAATGACTGAATATGCACATATGTAAGCGTGTGCACAGGCATGCACGGTGCAGGCACTCACGTACGGCATTGCGCGCGTGCGCGCGCGCGCGCGCGCACACACACACACACACACACACACACACACACACACACTTACACAGACACGCTCATACATACACACACACACACACACACACCCAGAGAGAGAGAGAGAGAGAGAGAGAGAGAGAGAGAGAGAGAGAGAGAGAGAGAGAGAGAGAGAGAGAGAGAGAGAGAGAGAGAGAGAGAGAGAGAGAGAGAGGGAGAGAGAGAACTTAGATTCTCCCAAAGCAAATGTACTTGACCTACGCAGCAATTTAGGCAGAAAACCAAAATACTGTAGCACGACGCACCTTCCATGTACACAGTTCTAGCAGCGAACAAGTTTATTGCCAGGATATGCACCCACAAGGATGCAGCAGTCAAAATCCGTGAGAAAAGCGTTGAAATGCCGGCAATACTTGGCATAAACTGTGGCTTGAAACCTCCTGAAGTCAAAAAAATACATGAACCCTTTCGCATATGTATGTGGGTGTTCATTCACGCCCATATTTACCCTCACTGTCTTGAGACTCTCCTACGATATTCAAGAAAATTGTCTGGCAGGCCCTTTCATTTGCACAGAGAGGAGAAGTGACTTGACCTGAGAATCCCGCCTTGAGACTGCCAGGAAGTATGAGACTGAAGGTGTCAGGCTGCCAAGAGTAAAATAAAAGGTATCCATATGCAAGAGCAATTGGAACAAAAATCAGGTTCGAAGATGCCACCTTCTTTGTTCTTTTTGATCTTGGAGCTACCAGCATCTGCGTGTCCAAGGCAAACCTCCGGCATCACTCACACAAAAAGATCGGGTAGAATCGTGAGTCACTGTATTTTACATTTAGCAGCTTAAGACAACTAAGTCGTATGTTAGATCTTGCTTATCTACCATTTCAGTGCCGTACCCATCCAATCAAAACCCCGTGATATAGTGTGGCAAGAGCAAAAACCGCTTGGATTGTCTGTGGAGAAACTGTTGTTGATATACATTTGAAATTTACGCAAAAACGTCTGCCAGGGTAACAAAAGCGACAAAATCGAGCATAGCTAGATCTGACAGTGTTTGTAGCGAGGCCCCTAAAAGACGGGCAGATCTTTCTTCCAGCATTTACTGAAGAAAAGATGCTACCGCGAGAAGTGCATTGCAATAAAAGCATGTCTGAGGGGCCCACACATTGTTTTGATAAACAGTGCCGGTTGGGACCCGACCGGTGCGATGTTATGCGTGCCGACTGTGACCCTTGGTAGTCAAACTCGTGAACAGTCGAGGGAGCGGTACGTTTCACGTGGATCATATTTGAAAGCTTTCCGAGGGCCCGCGCCACAGCTGTCAGAGACTACCTATCCAGATATTGAAAGCAGTAATACTACTATCAATTGTAAACCCAAAATCCTATCAGTCTTTTGGTCGGTAATCGTAGTTTTGTAGTAGTAGAGCAGACATCGGCATCGAGTACGGAAGGGCCTAGTACCTAGTGTAGCCAAGCGTGCCTAGCACTGATCCTCACTCTGATTAGCTATTACTTAACAAATACGGGTTGATTTACTGTTTTCACGCTTAGTTCAGTGATTACTTGCCAGCATCAGTGTGGCCCAGGCTTTCCGGATCTCGGCTGATCAGCAGGTCGAAAGCTCCAGGCTTACAGCGGGGCAGATATCAAGTCTAGATCCCACATACCAAAAGTTTTTGATCTGTAATGTTCTACTCCAACGAGCTACTGGGGAAAAAGTCCCCTCTTGGCGCCGTCTGGTATTCCCTGCCCACCTCGCGCATGATTTCAAAATGTTGACGCTAAGCCGTCGCAGTTACTGTCTCTTTCAATATCTATACACATATAGAAGTGTTTAAAGTATCATTTTCCTTTAGAGATTTGGGTTCCAACGCTATGTTTCGGCTGGCAGGATTATAGCTCATGGGAAGAAGCTCAATCGGCCAAAGATATTAGGCATCAACATTGTGGAGACGTGGTGAGTATCTCATGAGTTTTTTCAATGATCTGCTTTAGGAGCTGGCACATGTGTCTTGGTCATTGTGTGAAAGTTTATAATGAGACCAGCGAAAGTAGCAATAAGTTTGTGAAAGGAGCTGAGGGCGTGTTGGGTCCTGCAGCAACAAGATAATGGCTCCAGATCTACCCCAGGCTTTGCGTCTTCAAGCAATACTTGTTGGTATGTCAATCCATGTTCAATCGAGGCTTTCAAAGACACTATGATTGAGCTTGCAAAACTTACGTCGAGGACTAGTCGAGTACTGCAATCCTTCCGAATCCCTGTGTTGTAGCTCACCTCCTTTCCATGGTGACTCCAGGGGGCGTTGTAATAGTCCATAACAAACAGCAAAAGTACCTTCTAGGTATGCCCATCCACTGCAACCGTAGCAGAATGTATCTCCTATTTCTCCGGTTGATAAAAAGTATGTAGTGATGTTTCTCTAGAGACTGTTTTTCTTAAGCTCTGATGCCTGCAAGCCATAGAGACCACCAATGGGCACTTAACACCGTTTCTAGTGGATGGTACAAGATGCTGAGAAACATGGTTAGGACAAACTAGTCTCTCAGCCCGGGCTTTTGGCCTAGTACAAGTGCAATGAGGCTGGACTGAAGATTACCGGGAGTTCTGTTCTTGGTAAAGGATTATGGCGTTGTGGCTGGTTGATTCTGTGCCTTACAAAAATGTACTAACCGGGGTTTCATGGTCACATGGCCGACACTGCCCGACGTTCAGAAGACTGCAATGAACTGAAGGTAAGTCCCCTCTCAACCATGGTTTTGAGGAAATGACGAGCTAATGTTCGTCTGTCAGTGAAGTGTACAGACATGTACATGCGTGCGCACTTATCAGTTGTCAATTGTTCCACATACCTCTGTTACTTTGTCAATCATCATGTATACATACCAGGCCGTACCGCATGGCACTTATGGTCCCTCGTTCTGAACTGGCTGTCGTAGGGCATGCAGAAAAAGCTTCAAGCAATGGATGTACATACCAAGCCCGGGGCTGTTCTTCCTCAGAGTCGGTTAAAGGCCAGGTACATGAACTCGTTCATATTAACACACAAGGACTTAAAGACAGTGCAGCCCACGTGAGCGCATCCAGATACTTTATTTGGCATGAATTATTTAGTACCCTAATGAAGATGCTTGTCGTAACATACTAGTACACAGTACTGGCAATACTGTTTTGTTAGCACAGATTGTGCATGTACAAAAGAAGGCGGTACTTCACAACGTATGACTTTCAAGGAATGGTAGGAAACGGTCCTAAATGTCAATATGCGAAAAGCAGCATATCACGGAATATGAGCATGTGCGTTGATATATGTGGCCAACTTTAGTAATGGTGGCTCTGACGCTACTGTCTGATCATTCTGCAGGCCTGCTGCTATCACCTACCAAGAAGATGTGGATGGCCTCTTCAGGGGCAGTCTTGACTTTCTCCAGACAGGTCCAGCCCAGGTAAGGTCTTCGTCTCTGAACCTGAGCTGCTCGTGCGCGCCAATCGGGTGTGAATATGTTCCACTGATTTTACCAACATGGTTTGTATTTGTGTTGTTGCTGCTGCTGCTGCTGCATTTATCCGTGCAGAAGTAGTCGTAGAAGCAGCAGCAGCAGCAGCAGAAGCAGCAGCAGCAGTAATGGTAGTAGTTGTAGTAGTGGTGGTGGTAGTTGTAGCAGTGGTGGTGGCAGTTGTAGTAGTGGTAGCAGTAGCAGTAGTAGTAGCAGTAGTAGTAGTAGTAGCAGTAGTATCAATAATAGCAGTAGTAGCAGTAGTAGCAGTAGCAGTAGTAGTAGTAGTAGTAGTAGTAGTAGTAGTAGTAGCAGTAGTAGTAGTAGTAGTATAATGTACTACGTAGTAGTAGTAGTAGTAGTAGTAGTAGTAGTAGTAGTAGTAGTAGTAGTAGTAGTAGTAGTAGTAGTAGTAGTAGTAGTAGTAGTGGTGTAACAGTAGTAGTAGTATAATGTACTACTACGTAGTAGTAGTAGTAGTAGTAGTAGTAGTAGTAGTAGTAGTGGTGGTGGTGGTAGTAGTGGTGGTAGTAGTGGTGGTAGTAGTAGCAGCAGCCATAGTGGTAGCGCAGTTAAGCAAAAGACGATGTTGTTGTTCTTGTTCTTGACGATGTTTTCGCAGCCGGCTATGTATATTGTTGTCGTTACTGAGGACTTCCCCGTCCTGTTTGTTCGGCTCTTCGTTCTCACTGTTGCTCGTCTCTTGAACGTTTGAACGCATCAAACTCAGACTTAACTCCAGGGTGCTGTCCCAGGAGAATGACCTCGCTGAGGATCTGTTCATCATGCCAACAGCCAGGCCAGAGAGCACCACAGACCAAAGCCATAAACGTAACTCGACAGCGATCTATACAGGACCTGGCCTCGACCTCATGGATGACTATACGCTTGGTCAAGCTGTATATGACATTAACCTCCAGATGTACGTGGTCACGGACACAGATATTTGATTCACATGTTTATTGGCACAACAATGTGCTACATTCATTTTAAATTGATGGCAATATTGCCAACCTGAATTCGGAATATACTTGAAACATCCGCTCTTACCTCGCACTACCGGCCCGTGTGTCAATATGCTGCCAATCATAGTATGGCAACAACATCACCACGGCAATCCCACTGTGATTTTATGAATGGTACTAACTGATAACCTTTGGACTGTCCCGATATAAAGTTCGTTTGATCCTGGATGTACGTATACTCAATATGCTGGATCAACCAATAAATGTACTGCAGTCAGAGAACGTTAAATGATGGTCCTTCTGTGCGCAGGGACGAAGCAGAACGATTTGATTACGTTCCAGATATGGATTTGTTTGTGATGCCAGATGAGAACCCTCCCCTAGAAGCGGTACCACTTCAGGCTCCCGACTCTGCAACGCAAACGGAAGGGCAACCCTTGAGCGTTCAGCCCAGTATACCCGCCTTGCCGCTAACAACGGAAGTGTCCGAGCAAGTGGAAGTCCCCACCAATTTACCCTTTGGAGATGAATTCATGATGTCAGGTGCGCTCATTTTTGAGGAATCGGTCCAAGCCCCTAGAGTCGACTAGCTTCCTTACTGCGTCTGTAAGATGCTGCAAACGCAGGCGCTGTGGCCACACACAAGCGTGCACATTTGTCATACATCTGTGTGTTAGCCTTCCCGTGAGTTCAAGTTGGCGCTCATTTGCCTGTGGAAGATGGTACCCCATGTAGGAGTAATTGCGCATATTGGCACGGGGAGACATGATCCCTATCCTGGTTGCACAATCACTGATAACCTTTTCAGTAAACCCAGACGAGACACAGACACAGGCCTGGACACCGTCGCAGGGTCAGCAACGGACACACACACACACACACACACACATACACACACACACACACACACACACACACACACACACACACACTCACACACACACACACACACACACACACACACACACGTACGCGCGCGCACGTACCCGTGCGCGCACGTACCCGCGCGCGTGTGCGACATCCACACCCATCCACCCACCCACAGACACACACCCACACACACCCACACACACAGACACACGCACACACACAGACAGACAGATACTCTCGCAGACTCGCACACACACGCGCGAGGCAAACACACCCACACACAAACACACACATACCCACACACACACACACACACACACACACACACACACACACACACACACACACACACACACGCGCACGCGCGCGGCTTGTATGCACGCACATGGCTACTCCTACTTGATCGCTAAATGCTTCTCCATATGGCAGATAGGCTAACTATACATCACTTAGAAAACATATCATTATACCCTGACTGGTTCTTTGCTTGTTTTTCTGCTGTTTTTGAAAGTAAATTGATGCAGGAGAACCTGAACCAGTTGATCAGGCCGAGAGAATGCCTTTATCTGTGAGTGATTCACCTCTTCCTGGTGGTGGGTCTGCGGTGATAATGCCGCCTGTCCGACATGCACAAGAGCAGGTGCGGTTCAAATGATGCACTTTCTCTACAGTGTTGCGGTTCGTGCTAGATTGTCCAATTGTATGACGGGGACGGCCTAACAAAGCCTTAAGATGGTTCCGCAACCTCTCCTCCAAAAACGTAAATGCGGACTGCATTGGCTAATGCGTTGCAAAGCCAGCTGGTTAGCACAATTGACGTTGTCACTTTTTGCCTAATGACGGTTGTCACTTTTTTACAATCATATGGGCACAATCACAGTCACTTCAACTGTAATACCATGCATGCGCCATTGCAGGAACCTCAAGCTAAAGCTCGCTGAGTTCCTATTTGGATTGTTTTATTCAAATGACACCTATTTATTATGTACGAATCTCAGTTCTTGTTAACAGATCGCCTTCTTGTAATGCAGGGGAGGAAGAAGGGAGGGCAAAGAAAACGGAGGGCGCAGGCTCTCATAGACTTGCCAGAACATGTCATCATTGAATCCAAGGTACGCTAATAATGAACCGAGTAGTAGTGTTCCCCTTTAAGAACATCCCACCACACAGCATACGCGCGCGCGCGCGCGCGCGCGCACACACACACACACACACACACACACACACACACACACACACACACACACACACACACACACACACACACACACACACACACACACACACACACACACACACACACACACACACACACACACACACACACACGCACGCACGCACGTCCGCACGCCCGCGCGCACTCACACTCGAACTTGAACTCGCACTTGTGTGGGAGCGCGGGTGCGCAAGCAGGCGACATCGCTTTGATACGTGCACCCCCGCATGCACCACTCAGATTGCAAGCACTCAACGTCCTCATGTCCTAATTAACGGCTCTCTTTGGAGGGACAGACAGGGATAGGAAAGAATGGGACGTGAAAAATAGGATGGAAGGGGTGGGGAAGAGGGGAGGAGAGCTCGGAGGGAGAAGGGGTACTGGGTTCTTGTGTTCGGAAGTTACTGATAAGGAATGAAAATCGCACACCAGCATCCCTATGTTCCGTTGGAAGTTTCTCCCATATCGGCATGCACATGGTATGGAAAGCGCCCTGGCACTGGGTACCCATTTCACTATTTAAAATATACGTTGTTGAGTTCTTTATTCATTTACCTGCACTATTTTCATACAGGC
>KV908370.1:348529-363529 GCA_002005505.1 Botryococcus braunii
GGAGATATATCAGATAGGGGACATACCGTTATACACAACGCTGCGCACCGTTGTCTTTCAAACAGTGTTCACACGCGTGCGTATTGGTCCATACAGAGAGCCCTATCTATAGTAGGCGCACGGCATATGTGCACGGCGATTACGAAGATATGTACACGTTTTCATGACTCATTAACATATGTTACAAATGTAGTAAGTCATGAAAGCATGTACATCTCTCTGTAATCGTTTCAAGCTCTGACACGTGGTACCAATATGCGCATACTCGTAGTTTTTACTCTCCAAATTGACGTGTCTCGGAAGGTCCCCGGGGCCCGCTCAAGATGCATGTTCTACATAGTCAAAGGTAGACTCCAATTCTAGTTCAGATCCTCCTTACTGGATTTAGCATAAATCCACAAGGAGAAATGTCAGATGTACAGCTTCTCATTCCAAGATGAAACCCAGTCATTTTCTATGTTCCGGGCCGCACGCGCGCTACAGCTTTGCAACGAGCCTAGCCTTGAACGAGAGGTCCGTGTATTCTGGGAAACTGCATCGTGATGGGGCTAGATGATTGCAATTATTCATCTTCAGCGAGGAATACTTAGTAATTACTTATAAGGGCCTGTCATCAGCAGGCGCTGATTACGTCCCTGCCCTTTGTACGCACCGCCCGTCGCTCCTACGGATGGTGTGTGCTGGAGAAGCTTTCGGATCGGCGACTTTGGGCTGTCATCGCTTCTGTCGCTGAGAAGGTCGTTAAACCCTCCCAAATATAGTTGGACAGGGATAGCAGACAATGCCTGATTGCAATTGACGTAACAAACGGCACTGACGGAAATATGTATCGGGTTCTGCAGTTGCCGCCACCTCTGGGCACGTGAAGGCTGTGCAAGAAGTGCCATATGAAGACATCCATATCCAGCCCGGACCATATATGGTCATTGCTTGACTCACCAGTGGAAGATGGCCCTGCGCAAGCCTGTGGATGAATACGACGAAAACCAAAGAAAGTTTAAAATGAAAATGGGGCGGACTGCTCAGGCGCCTGGTCAGGTGCCGGCACTTGCATGCACATGATGCAGTACACATCAACTTCTGACAACAGCACCAGGAAGCTCGCGCTTACCCGCGGGCGAGTGTACTAAGTGTGATTCCAACTAAGACTGCTGCCCACTAAACAGCAAATAACTTTGTAAGCTGACTCGAAGAGAATGTTTGACGTCGGGATTGTCAGAATGAGCAAAGGTTTGCACCTGACACCACCCATGACTCCCCCACCCCAATGCAATTTTTGGATTTCTTTGCCTGCCAAGTGTGTGCAGTCGAACCCTTGGCCACACCTACGCCTAAACGGGTCCCCCTGAAGGTGCAGCCCAACTGCATGCTGCAATCACAACGGGAATTCGTGGCAGATCCTTCTAAGAAGGGAACTTTCAAAAAAGGACTTCCAACCAGCAGGATCGTGGGCGATCCTTCCAAGCCATGGACTTGCAAGCCCCCATCCAATCAGAAACCTATGGGTTCTCCCATACAATCAGAACCATATGGCGTCTTTGGAGTTGTTAGCAAGCTTGCAAGGCTCATTGCTTTTCTGGCCGTTAATGAGCAGGACATGTTTACATACGAGCATGGCATAACAGTACGGCAACAGTTATTGAACGGTACCCCAGTGCTTTGATGGGGGTTACAGTTTACTAGATGTCGACCCACTACCCAGTGCCGACAGGTAATTAGGAGTATGGCACCGTGCTGGCTTGGAACTTTGGTGATCATGTAATCAGGGTCACAACGGTATCTTCGAGCCAACCTGTACAGCCCACGTGTAATCATGGCTCTTGAAGAGCCCTGGATATCAAGGGCCCGCAGGCCCTGCTATTATAATTGTCCAGAGGAAAACCCTCCACATATGTAAATGATAGAACGCTGCCTGCAGAGCACATCTCATTATAATTCCTTATCAGATTGAGTTAACGAATTTGACAGCAGAAATACGTAATGTATGAAAAAAAGAGTTAAGGTGTGCATAGAAGCAGTCGATTGCCCACCGAATTACATTAATTGCGTTAGCTATTGACATTTGTTTCATGCTGCGCCACAGTATTTTGCGCCGCAGCCCACACATGTATGAATCTACTCTGTAAAGAGCGTGCGTGAAATGCTGATCAGAGACAGAGCAATATTGAAGTCTTGCCTATCATCACCGCAGGAGAGCATTCTACTCATGAGATCAATTCAATTGCAACCGAATTGCTACATTTGATGGTTTCTGCCACTGCAACTATTGCTAACTCACTTAGCGCTAGCTATGTAGGTTTAAACAGTCGAATATTGTGAAATCTCCGGCATTTGCATGCAAAACTACTACTAGGACTAGGAACAGCGGGTGCGAGGCTAGGATCCCTGCCCTAGCTGGCGCCACATGGCCAGCTACCCTGATCATCATCATGATAACTACTAATGGTACGTACCAGATGTCATAGTACGCACCACAAGTAGATGCCAGTGTCTACCTAACTGTGTGTGGTGGCAAGTATGTGTACATAATCCCCCACAATAGAGTGGGTTTCTGCACCATATCAAGAACGATGCCAGCAGTCCTCGGGAGTCGTCCTGCACCCCAGGACTCAAAAGCTACTGCACCAAGCAGCGAGCTGGTCAGCATACTTGACAGCTCGTTTTCTAACTCCTCGGGATAATACTGCTCGAGATCAACAACGTTCCCGGCGGGCCAATCCATCACACTTCTGATCTCCCCATGAAGAACGGAAGGAAGGAAGAATGCATTCCGAGTGTTCAAGTCCACATACATGGCCCAAGAAGGGTCATATGCAAGGCATGCGAGTCTGCGGGCAGCCAGCCTTGTGAGATCCAGGTGATAAATGAGAGGCCCGCAATTGGACGAAGCACTCCTACAGACTACAGGGCTGGCTGGAACTTGCACACGCGGGAGCCTCTCCCCGGGTGGTGGCGCAAGCTAGTACCTCAGTTCATCACCTTCAGACTTCTAGAATTTGGCCGGTGCAGATATGGCCAATGCCACACGTTAGGTAAACCCAAGTTATGATGCACCTCTGAGCATCTCAACAAGAGGATGATCTATGGATGATGATGTACGGATCATGATCTAGACGGAGCTACCACAAACCTAGGCCCTGCCCATAAATAGTCGGGTCGCAAGATAATAACGGGTGCAAACGACTGCCCGGACAGTCCCATTGTCACATTGCAGGTACAGGGGTGCAAACCACTGGCCGGAGAGGTCACATGTCACATTGCAGGTACAGGGGTGCAAACCACTGGCTGGAGAGGCCCTCCGTCACATTTGAAGGTACGGGGATGCAACCACTCCCCGCAGAGGCTCCCTGTCACATTGCACGTACAGGGGAACGACTTTCGGTCATGCCGTGCAGATGACACCCAGGAGGGCCTGCAGCGTCCTTGATAGGGGGCCGCATGAGGGGCTCCGCCATCATTCCGTCTGAGCGACAAGCCCGTGGGCTCGCCATCTGATGTGAGTTGAAAGTTTCGGTCATGCCGTGTGCAGATAACAACCCGAGAGCCTGCAGCATCCTTCATCAAGGGGGCTCAGCCAAAGGCTCTGCCATCATTCGGCATGAGTGAAAAGCCCGTGGAGGTCTGGTCATGCCGAGTAGGAGACGACCCAGAGGGCCTGCAGCGTCCAATAAGAGGCTCCGCCATCATTCTGTCCGAGTGACACGCCCGTGGCTCATCATCTTGGATGAGGGGACCTGCCATCATTCTGTGTACATCACAACCCGGAGGGCCTGGCCCGCATGCAGCAGGTCAAACGCCTTGTTGATGTCCGCCAGCTTCATCGTGTGCGTAACGTACTCGTCCACCTGCAGATTCCTCCCAACACCTGGGCTTTCTCTCTGATGACAAGCTACATTTGGTACTTCGCACGACAGACAACCCCAAGGAGTAGATGCCCTCCATCCTCCTCGTGATGCTTTGTTCCTCTTGCAGCACCATCGAGGATGATCCCCTACATCCTCCTTTTTACTCGACTCACTTCATCCATTTATTCCACCCCTCCCCTCTCCCCCCCCCCCCCCAAGGCCCGTACTCCTCTGCAGATTGATTTTCCCTGCCTCCAAACACACATGCACGCACGGCACACACACGAGAGCGCGCACACACGCGTGCGCGCGCGCACGCACGCACTCACGGCTCAGCGGCTCTTCCCCCGTTATCATTGTGGGAGGAGGTTTATTTGTGTCCTTTGTGGTCGATGCTCCTGTCAACTTTCTGAGGGCTTGTTCCCCGTCCCTGTCCCGACACGCCTTTTCTTTGAAGTTCATCTGTGTCACTTCCTATTCAGAAGAAAAGGAAGGTCTCAGTAGAAGGAAGCTTCCAGTAGACGAGGAGAGGCTCTCGGTAGAGAAGGAAGCTCTCAGTAGAGAAGGAAGCTCTCAGTAGAGAAGGAAGCTATCGGTAGAGAAGAAAGCTTTCAGCAGAGAAGGAAGCTTCCAGTAGAGGCAGAAAGGCTCTCGGTAGAGAAGGAAGCGCTCCATAGAGAAGGCAGCTATTGGTAGAAAAGGGAGCTTTTAGTAGAGGAGGAGAGGCTCTTGGACGAGCAGGACAAGCTGTCCGTACAGGACAAGCTCTCCGTAGAGAAGGAGGCTCAGGAAGACTCGGCAGCCTGCCTCCAATACTCCAAAGGGTTCCCCCAGCAATCTCAGGTTCAGGCAGGCAGGCCAAGGGCCCACACCTTGAACTTGCCGGCAAGGTACTTCTCCACCAGCAGGGGAACGTCAATGCGTGATTTGTAGCCCCCAAACGCTGTTCCTCTCCATACTCGCCCTGCGCAGCGTGATAGGCTCGTCAAGCCAAGGATTCACATTAATAATGTACTGCAGGTACCACATTGGCTGTACTGCTGTGGGGCCATGACTTCCAAGGGCATGGTCTTCCAATCGCATGACTTTGGAACACTGATTGCTCATCTCGACCAAGCCAAACGATGCAGACCCAGGCGGGAAAAAAAGGGAAGGATCATGCAACCCTTTGGAGACCTCAGCTGAATCGAGCTCAGTGCTATTGCCTGGCCTTAGCCAATGCAGAAAAAGTCGAGGAGCGGAGTGTCGCCAGCTGGCAAAATTACCTTGGCTGGTAAAATTAGGTTTGGTGGGATAAACTCCCCTCCCCAGCCCATGTCATCTGCACATCCTGTTGAGCTGCGGACATAAACACATCTGGCCCATGCTTCATCTTCCAGGGATCGTTTAATTGTGCCTGACGTATTGCGCTAATGCTCAGCATGCAGGCGTGTGCGTGCGTGCAGCGCGGGCGTGTGCGTGTCCGTCTGTGTGTGTGTGTGTGTGTGTGTGTGTGTGTGTGTGTGTGTGTGTGTGTGTGTGTGTGTGTGTGTGTGTGTGTGTGTGTGCATGGTGGGGGGGATTTCAATGGGGTTGTGTACCAGTGACCAGCTGGAAGGGTCTGGTGGCGATTTCCTTTCCAGCAGCAGCGACTCCAATGACAACAGACTCGCCCCAGCCCTTATGGCAGCACTCCAGGGCCGCCCGCATGACCTCCACATTGCCCGTGCAGTCAAAGGAGTAGTCCACCCCTCCGACGCCGTCGTCATTTGTCATGTCCACAATCACTTGCTGTAAAGCACAGTACCCCCTCAGACCCCCCTCCCCTCTTTCCTCTAGGTGCTCTCTGCGAATCCCTGCTAAATGAAGGGAGAAGAGTGTGTGTGCTCCCTCGTTTTAAGAGCTTCCTCCTTTTCCCGCCCTCACTCGCGGGGGGGGGGGGGGGATGATGGGGGTTGGAATGGGTGTGGGTTAGTTTGTGTGTTGGGCCCGGGGGGGGGGGGGGGGGGGTTTGCTGCCCCCGGGGGGTGGGGGGGATGAGCACGGGAGCCTGTTACGGAGGGTGCAAGTGGGTGGGCAATTTTGCAGGGGAACGGGGATGGCTTTGATTAGGATTGGATTCAGTCGCCCGGATAGTGACAGTGGGGGGGGGGGGGGGACGAGTCACGTCGGATGGGGTGGGGGACTGACAGGGACAGTGCATCAGGAGGTTGAGCCTGAGAGTGAGAGAGTGTGTGTGTGTGTGTGTGTGTGTGTGTGTGTGTGTGTGTGTGTGTGTGTGTGTGTGTGTGTGTGTGTGTGTGTGTGCTTGTGTGTGCGTGTGTGTGTGTGTGTGGGGGGTAGTTGGTGGGCGGGGAGGGGCAGATGGGGGCAAGGCGAGGGGCAGGGGGAGGGAGGGAGAGGGAGAGGGGGAAGGGGAGGGAGAGGCAGAGGAGTGGGAGAGAGAGAGAGGGACAGAGGGAGGGAGAGAGGGAGAGGGAGGGAGGGGGAGAGAGAGGGAGGGGGGGGGAAGAGGGGGGGATCTGAACAGGTTTACAAGCTCTATCAGTCCAAGTAGGAGTTGTACATTCTCCACCCGCCAGTCCCCCCACCCCCTTCCCTAAATAATCTCCCTCATTCCCACTGACACAAGACGTCCCCGGATTGAGACAAAAGAGGTACCTGGATGGGCTTGTCAAAGTCCTTGGGGTTGATGGCTTCAGTAGCACCCCACTCCAGAGCCTTGGCGTGCTTGCCTGGATCAATGTCAACGGCGATGATTCGTTTTGCCCCGACATCCCGCAAGCCATCGATGACAGCCAAGCCCACTGTGCCCAGCCCAAATACAGCTGCTGTTGCTCCCATCTCCACCTGCATCATCAGTGCGTGAGTAAATGAATGATTGCATGCATGCCTGCACGCATGAGTTAATTTATGAATGCATGCATGCACGACTGAATGAACAAACAACATAACATAGAGTTATTCCATGATGAATGGAAGAGTATTAATCCAACGAAACCTCCTCCTTTTTCCTCCAGGACTCCACGAATGAAATTTCTTCCCTTCCCTGTCGCTGTCTGTCACCGTGCCCACACAGGATGATGAAAAGGGGCGAGGGGTGAGGGTGAAGAGGGGCGAGGGGTGAGGGTGAAGAGAAAGGAGGGGTGAGGGTGAAGAGGGGCAAGGGGCGAGGGGGAAAAGGGGCGAGGGGTGATGGTGAAGAGGGGTGAGGGTGAAGAGGGGCGAGGGGTGATGGTGAAGAGGGGCGAGGGGTGATGGTGAAGAGGGGCGAGGGGTGATGGTGAAGAGGGGCAAGCGGTGAGGGTGAAGAGGGGCGAGGGGTGAGGGTGAAAAGGGGCGAGGGGTGAGGGTGAAAAGGGGCGAGGGGTGAGGGTGAAGAGGGGCTAGGGGTGAGGGTGAAAAGGGGCGAGGGATGAGGGTGAAGAGGGGCGAGGGGGGAGGGTAAAAAGGGGCGAGGGGTGACGGTGAAAAGGGGCGAGGGGTGACGGTGAAGAGGGGCGACGGGCGAGAGAAAGGAGGGGTGAGGGTGAAGAGGAAGGGCACCTTGGCGGTGTTCTGGACGGCGCCGAGGCCGGTGCTGACGCCGCAACCCAGCAGGCACACCTTGTCCAGCGGGGCCGCCTCCGTGATCTTGGCCACGCTCACTTCGTGCACCACCGTGTACTCTGAGAATGTGGACGTCCCCATCTGCCGCCCCAACCACGCGCATTCCCGCTTGGACCCTTCCGAGAAGGTCCTTGTGGGGTGAAGCGCTCGGTTTCCCGCATCAGTTAGGGCTGTTTCATGAGGTGGTGTCGTGAACGGTTGTAACTGAATCTTGTAAGGTCTCCGCAATGCTTGGGGTTCTTCAAGAAAACATCTAAACGGCGTCCCGTGGATGCTACGGGAAAAAAATTATAAAATATCTAAAACATATCTTACATATAAAATATAAATTATAAAAGATCTAAATGGTGTCCAGTGGATCCTACGGGACGAGGAGGGATTCGGGGCGAGAGCCCTTGGTTCCGCAGCCCTCAAGAATGCGCCTCAGAGGGCCCATCCGAACAGCAGATGGGATGCGGCACCGCAGATGTGGCATGAAATGAGCCGTTCACATGGCAAAAGCAGCAAATCACATAGCAGAAGTGGCAGAAGCGGCAAATCACTACATGGCAGAAGTGGCAAATCATCACATAGCGGAAGTGGCAAATCACTACATGGCAGAAGTGGCAAATTACGACTTGGCTGCATCGCAGAAAAGGTGCACTACCACCAGGCAAAGTGGCACACTACACATATGGCATCTTGTGAAACGGCAGCGATGGCACACATGGACACTACACAATGGCACAAGTAGAATCTGGTAAATAAAAGTGGTCAAAACATGCTTTTCATTTATCAAAACGCCAATACCTCCAAGCTACGGGATGGCCGCAGTGGCACACTCGTGTGGCAGACAGAGCACATTCCTAGACGGGCGCAATGGCGCGCAACACGTGGCCATTGCAGAAGGCAAACTCAAAAGGCAGGCAAGTAGGGTGCCGCTATGCATCACCACCACCAGCCCCGCCGGGGCGAAGGGGGCGGCAAACACACACACACACACACACCACGCCCCCCCACATGCGCCCGGACGCACACCGTGAGGCATGTGTTGTGTGTGTGTGTGTGTGTGTGTTTGTGTGTGTGTGTGTGTGTGTGTGTGTGTGTGTGCGTGCGTGCGTGCGTGTTTGTGTGTGTGCGTGTGTATGTCTGTGTGTCTGTGTGTGTGTGTGTGTATGTGTGTGTGTACGTGTGCGTGTGTGTGTGTGTGTGTGTGTGTGTGTGTGTGTGTGTGTGTGTGTGTGTGTGTGTGTGTGTGTGTGTGCACGCGTGCTTGCGTTTGAGAGGGGGTGTGGGGGGTGGATGGGGGAAGGGAGGGGGAAAGGTTTCCCGGCAGGGGCATACAAAATGAAAGATCTTCTTGCCGGACTCCTTGTGGGTGAAGCGGGAGCCATCATCCGCCTTCATGAGGCCTCGCCCGGTCCAGTTGCGCACGCTGCCGCACAGGTTTGTCTTGCCACTCAGGCACATGGGGCACTCCCCGCAAAACGCCTGCGCAAAGTGAGCACCCAATTCGCACTCAAATCTTGGCCTGCGGTACCGATGACCCGGAACACAGCCACACAAAACCTCAAGCCGGCCAAACTTCTGCAGGAAGAGGAAAAAAGAAGGGAAGAGAAGGGAAGAGAAAAAAAGTAAAGAGAAGAGCAGAAAAGAAGTGAAAAAACGAGAAGAGAAGAGAAGAGAAGAGAAGAGAAGAGAAGAGAAGAGAAGGTAGAACAAGGGAGGTGCAGCAGCTCACAACAGGTACTATGGCTATGGGAGGTAAGTACTGTGTGCAGCCCTTAACCAGGAAAAGGAGGATGACGAAAACCAGATTACGATGCACGAGCGGCTGTACTGCAGAAGTACGTCCATCCCTTAGCAGCATATGCGGGAAATGCTTCAGGGATGTACATACTTCTGCAGGACAGCAGCTCGTACAGCGTAATCTGGCTAAGGGAGGTAGTCACTTCTACAATGCTGCAGCTCTTACCTGAGTCGTACTCAGACACAAGGAGGTGAACCAACACCCACCCCCCCCCCCCCCGGCAGGGCCCTTCCACTCTACACAGCCTTGTTCCCTATCCAGTAAGAGGATAGACAGGGGCTGCCCGTCCTGCCCTTATCAGGTGTTCCCAGTGCTCTTCTGCCATGGCCCCCATGCCCCCAGGATCGAATTGCATTTCCCACTGCCCCACTTTGTCTCCCTCCCTAATGCAGGATATGTCCCCGTACCCCCCAGCCGCCGCGATTGAGCACGTTTTTATGCCTCATCCACCCCAATTGAGTGCGTTTCCACACCTTATCCACCCTGATATTGCGTTCCCATGCCTCATCCACCCCAATTGAGTGCGTTCCCACGCCTCATCCACCCTGATGGTGCGTTCCTATGCAACCCCGAATCTCCCGATGACATTTCCAATGGGCCGTTCTAGGCCTCCCGCCACATATTCCAGAATTGCCTTGGGCTTCCAGGCATTAGCCTGGGCTGGCCATGCTGGATTGAGCATGGAAGCATTTCGAAACGCCGCAGCAGCGAGATGGAGAAGCATGGGAGGGGAGGCTTCCACTCACAACAGCAAGACACTTCTTAAGGGATCCCTCTGGGCTTACCCTTTGCTCCCTGGCACACAGTCACGATGGACTTAATCACACACCTACCATCCACTGATAGTGACTCGCCACGATGCAATCTTCGTCATCCTGGACAAGCTAACCAAGCAGTCATGACACCATGACTAGCTTCTGAGAGGGACGTGGCTTTGGGATGCAGAAAACTCAACGCAAGAGGCATAGAATCGAAAAGGAATGGTTTGGAAGCCATACGCCCACACCCCTCGTCACCAACAGAGGCTAAACCCCCCAAAACTGAAGTCTTACCGCCCATAGGGGAGCACAGCTGCGATGCCACCCTACAGCCCGAGCAATCAAAGTTGGAACAGCAGATGGGGACAGATATTGCAAAGAAACCAAACTAGGACGCATTGAGGAGGACATTAAGATGAACCCTAGAGTCGTGCTTAAGGAAAAATGTACCAATGCCTGCCATTGCTGCTATGGACGCACAACCAGGCTTGGTAGCAAGCAATGCGCCTAGCCCCGAAAAATTTGCGAAGTGAAATCCCGGAATTTTGCGCAGGAATGGCTCAGAGATCACCCGAGGATCGGCCGTGAACTCGCCCAAAGCTGCTGGACCTGTGGTTTGAATGCAGGGGACAGACCTGGTAGCATGGGATCACATGGTCTCCAGGTTTGACAGTTGTGACGCCCTCTCCCACACTCTCCACGATGCCGGCAGCTTCATGCCCCAGGATGCAGGGGAACAGGCCCTCCGGATCTGGCCAACCAAAGTCAAGAACTCAGAAATCGCCATCCGGGACTGAGGCGGCCAAAGACAGAACTCTGAGAATTAATGTTTGAAAGTGTAGGTGCGTGTGTGTGTGTGTGTGTGTGTGTGTGTGTGTGTGTGTGTGTGTGTGTGTGTGTGTGTGTGTGTGTGCGCGCGCGCTCGTGCGTGTGCATGTGTGTGTGTGTGTGTGTGTGTGTGTGTGTGTGTGTGTGTGTGTGTGTGTGTGTGTGTGTGTGTGTGTGTGTGTGTGTGCGCGCATGTGCGCGCGAGATTTGGCTGGCTTGGCATCGATGCACCCACGCCAACTCAGTGTACATATCCTAGCACAAGTTTGCACTTGGCTGTGACATTATCCTGTGTCTGGCGCCCTGTGGCCATGAACGACAACAAGTCACTCCTCAGGAGTGAACCAAATTTCAAAGTTAATGAGGATGCTGATGGGGCATTGGTGCAATCTCAAGGCCAACCCTGCTGTGTTCTACAGAAGAATGTGGGGAAGGACTTGAGGTAGACCACAATCATAACTCACCATGTCCATCCAAAGTGTATGCGTCTGTGTGACACAAAGCTGTTGCAACTATCTGCGAATTCCCAAAACCAGGCATTAGTCTATCAGCCTACAGATTTACCCTGAGGACCACGTACGCCCGGTCTGAGACGAAATCACTCATACGAACGTGTCAACCCCAATGCTTTTAAAAGATGGATTACCTTGATACGAACTTCTCCTGCCTGCGGTGGGTCAACAATAACGGTGGTAAAATCGAGAGGCTTGTTTGCTTCCCATGCAATCGCCGCCTTGCACTCGATCGGCTGGACCACAGCACCGCATTGCTCTAGTAAGTTCACCTATAAGGGTATCAGAAGCTAGCATCCAAAAGAACCGCTGCAAGCGCCTTTCAACGTCGTGTCCTTCTTCAGATCAACCAGGAACAACATAACAGAGAGTGGACCCAATGCAGTTAATGAAGAACCATAACTTTAAATCAGGAATGTACAATTATATTTGAGAATGAAAATTTTAGTTTTGCATAGTCATCACCATAACGCGCTTACACCTTCCGATTACCTCGGCTTTCGTTGCCATCTCGCGTGCGCCGACTGCAACAGGAAGGCGAGACAGACGCTTACTGTTCTGATGTGGAGCTGCGGGACCTAAGCAACGCGAACAGTTCTCGATGGAAAAGCTAACAGCAGGTCCTGCAAAACCGGCTTCCGCATCTTATTCATTTGGGCGGGCACGCCTTTGTATGCAGGAAGGCAACTAAATATAGTAATCCAGTACAGTCCTTGTATCTTCGGTACCACCAAGACTGCCACTTCTCTCTAAGAAAGTCCCCTTCATTACGAGAGGGAAAGAAACCAAACCAGAACGGCTGTTTTTACAAATGGTGACCACTCTGCAAAGGATTTGTCCAGGATAGCATCACACTATGTGGTCCTCTGGACTGAGTGATACCCAATACAACTTAACATGATACAACTTAGGCCAGCACGTTTCTGACATACGAAAGAACCTTCTACACTTCAGCTAATGCTGCTTCCAATCAAAACCGCTTGGCATTTTTGAATTAATCACAGAGCAGATACATGGGAGAACGAAAGATGGGTGCGGGTTCTCACCCTTAGGCCTCTTCGCAACGTCTTTTCTCCACAATCGCGTCTTGGAAACCACTCTGTAGTCTACGAACATTAATCACTGTGAATGTCATTATGCAGCTTCACAAGCAGTCAAGTTGGATCCAAAAAATGTACACGTTCGGATGTGGACCATACTGCCCACAGCGATCCTATTTAAAAACGTAGAAAAAAGGGCGGTCGGAGAAACAGCTTGCAGTGCTTCAGGACATGGTTTGCACCTCAGAAATCAATATAGCCTCGACAAATGTACATGGTTTGCAGATTCTCAGCTGGCGCAGTCACCGCATATGGTCATGGAGCTACCAAATGTCTGGCAAGTAATTCATCAGATCCAGAAATCAGTTATCAGTCTCATTGACAAAGAGATTTTCAATCTTGGCCATCATTTGGGGCCGGAGGAACGAGTAGGACGACACCCCAACCAGCCAAGCAACTAGAGATTGCTTCCCACGTACCTGAAGGCACTTCTTTGACTTGAAAATCGTGAACTGCGAAATTCATGCCGTCGAAAGAACTAATCTTTTCCTCCTACACAAATACATTAAGGATACATTTCAGCGCCAGAGCCCTACCCGATGAATCGGATGTTCCAAACCAATACTAGGGTAATACGCAATTTTCAGGGATATACATGTGATGAAGTCAAAACAAAAAGCATGAGAGCAAAATTGCATTCATCGGAGTAAACGATGACAACGATGACCACCCGTGGGGTCATTGCCATCGCATGTACAACTACAGCAACAGCGACAGGCCTGGAGCAAACCTGCCACGGCAGCGTTGATCAATCCGCAGTCTGCCTTTGCAGCCTATTAATGTGTCGGCAGATGGCTTGCGCACTACGATCAGCATTGGTCGGAAGTCCACAAGTGGCGCCTCAGAGGTTCCCCGTGCATTTGCTGTACGGTGCGCGCTTGGCCCGCATTGAACTTCCGCCACACCACTGGTACGGGTAGGCGCCTCGGGCGCTTCTACCGAATTAAAACTTTAAGTATGTTATTATAAATTCCAGACTCTCCTTTATCTTGTGAAAAAAGCGTGTAAGTGAGTATCCCCGTCGAACTGACAAACACCAGACTCTCACAAGAGCTTGTGTCATTGCATCTCGAGAATCACATGAGCTCATGTGCACACCACGTGGTTCTCGAGTAACAAAACTTCTGTCTGCACCAGTAGTTAAAACCCGTGCATGTGGTATCGTGTGCACTCTGCAGATCTATAGCCTCACGCCATGCATATGCATGCGCCGCGTCTGGGCCATGGAGTTTACACATGCGCACGCGCGCAAGATATCTCAGAATTTCCTCTAGAAGGAAATTTTCAGAACTTATGTTAGGAAGAATTTGATGCTGCTGCGATTGGGAAGCTTATGCAGCAGTTGAGCAGCTTCAAAGTCGTCGTATTCAGCTCTTATTGTCTTGAGATGTCGTAGAGGGACATATCCCCTTGCTAGTTGCTGGGGCGCGTATGATGGTGCATGCGAGGTCTCGAAACAAGTGGTGTTCAAAATGCCTTTGCGTGCGTGTGCCTATGCCTGTGTGTGCGTGTGCGTGTGTGTGTGTGTGTGTGTGTGTGTGTGTGTGTGTGTGTGTGTGTGTGTGTGTGTGTGTGTGTGTGTGTGTGTGTGTGCGTGCGCGCGCGCGTACACTCGACACTGACAACACCACGTGCCCGTACTCATGTTGTGAACTGTAGCGTGAAGCATCCTAAGGTAATCTGTTGATTGTGTTGGATGTTTCAAGCCCTGGACTCCAGGGATCACCAGTCTGTCTCGGACGTCCCTTGTATCTCAACCTCACAAACATGTACACTTGCAAATTTGTATCAAATTTGTACACTTGTCTTGTATCCCGATACGCAGCAGAATTTACACGTCAAGACGCAGCAGAGACCCCCGCCGCCTCAGGCTCCAAGCGGCAAAGTCAGGTCCAGCACTGGCAAGGTCAGGTCCAGCACGAGCCAAGTGATAAGCACTTATTTTTCAACACATACTGCATCCCATACAAGTCCCAGTACTTGATCAAGTCCCAGCACTCCTCATGAGGGGACACGTACAATTCCCGCCGATGCCGTCTATGGATGTTTTAACAAAATATGTGGATGTGTTCGCCAACAGGCCAACCTTCGGGTTCTAGCTGTGATCACTCATGAGCCCTCGAAGTTCTTGGACAAAGTGGGGCCAACTGAGGCGTAACATAGCGATCTCGTCCTTCTTCAACTCTACTGGGTGGTCTTGGTGGTACTTCACTTCCTTCCTTCTTCATCCCCTTGGGGTCCGACTTCAACACCACGGGCCAAGAGAGACAGTCAAGATGAGTTTATGCTGATCACTTTATAACAAGAATATATTGATTCACTTTAAGCAGAAACCTGAGTCGTACCTCGTGTGTCCACGCGAGGTAATGTACTGCATTAGGAACAAATTACTAACAGTATAGGTCATTCCAATTGGCGCAATAGCCGATGACTGCAACAGGCTGACTGGCTGGTTGACAGGCACACCCCCAGAAGTGAGGCACGCTCCCAGTGCTCGAGCCAGCGGAATCAAGGCAGGCCTTACAAAGTCCGGCACAAAAAGTGCAGCGACAATTATCGAGCATTTCAATGGCGATTCCG
>KV908370.1:368529-371029 GCA_002005505.1 Botryococcus braunii
GGTACTGCGTCACCTGGCATGTGATTCATGGGGGATTCATTGTGCTGCTGATGATGCGGCGTGCGTGATCGTACGGTTGCGAAGCAGACCTCGCCGTGCTTGGGCCGGATGGCAATGCCCTTGGGTGCTTCCCCATCAACTGCGGGACAACGTTCAACCACGCCGCACTCCCAAGGGTGCCCCCCTTCGCTGCTCGGTGCACAGTCCCCAGTAGGGGATCGGTCCCTGCGAAGGGATCGGTCCCCGGGAGGGGATCCGTCCCCGCAAAGGGTTTCGACCCCGCGAGGGGATTCGTCCCCGCTCCTCCTCAACCGCTTCCTCGCAGGGGATTCCCCAGGCACAGCCCCGAAACGGACGGGAGCGCCCTGCTTTTGGGGATCCTGTGCGGTGCCATTGCTCTTCTTTAACCTCTTCCTCAAGGGAACCTCAGAC
Organism: Botryococcus braunii; assembly: GCA_002005505.1. Classification (NCBI taxonomy): domain Eukaryota; kingdom Viridiplantae; phylum Chlorophyta; class Trebouxiophyceae; genus Botryococcus; species Botryococcus braunii. The sequence goes on from KV908370.1 coordinate 368,962, forward strand.
AGGGTGGCTGGTCTGGATTGGGTGCACTGCTCCTCCTCGGGAGAGATGCACACAGCCGGAGGCTCAAGCCCCAGCCAATCTGCATCTCTTGCACACTTCTCATGTGCTGCATCTTTTTGGGGCGGAAGGCGCACCATCTCCAGAGCGCGAGTGCGGGCACCGCCCTCCTCCTCGTCCGAAGAAATGCACCGCTTCATTCTTTTTGAAGCCCCAGGGGGCCCTCCACTGCACTTCGAGCGCTTGCGCAATGGCACGTGCACACAGTCGGGGCCGTCACTCGCCGCGGAAGAGACAGGCGAGCCGCACTCGGCCGCAGGCCGCGATTTTGACGACTGGATTCCGTCACGCGGATGGACAGCCAATCTCCGCTCGCCGTCCCGAGAAACAAGACCGTCCTCCGATTGAAACTGCGTCCGGGTCCGCTCGTCACCCAAGACGCCCTCCCCCACAGGCTGGAACCCCAACTGCAAGCGCTTCACCTCGTCATTCTCCATCCCGCCCGCGACAACACCCAGCACGATGGGCTGTGCTGAAGTCACATGCACCCCCTTCACGCTGCTTCCCAATGCTCCCCCGAGTACCGACAGCGGGAGCCCCCCCTCCTGATGGGTGCACAAGTTCCTAGTTGGAGGGAGGGGGCCATGTGCCATGTCCAGCGGATCTGCACGTGCTTCTCCTCCCCAAGTGTCATCCGCGACTTCCCCTGCCTTCCTCTTGCCTAATCTGGCCACTGGAGCAGGCCGCAGGGCAAGCGCCTCTGCTCGTGGTGGGAGACGGACGGCCTGCAAATCCCCATGCCCGTTCTGCTTGACACTACCGGAGCCGGTGAGACAGCCGACGTGACCGGTGTGCATCTCGTTGCCCGCTTCACCACTGTCGTTGGCATCGTCTGTGCGGCCAACATCGTCCAGGGCAGTGTTGGCACGCCCCGGCGCCCCTGGGGACCGTGGGGACCGAGGTGACCCTGGGGGCCATCCCGCAGTAGGTAGGCTCTCGAAGTCCGCCTCGTCTGCCGCTTGCAGCTCGCTGCCGCCAGCGGTGCCTAATCTGGCACCCTGTCCTCGGCCTGCTGCCAGTCGCACTGCAAGCCGTACATCCTCCGCGCCCACCTCCGGCCCCTCACCCCCGCCGACTCTTTCACGCTGGGTGACCCTTCCAGGCGGGGCCTCTAAATGAATGCGGTGCGGGGCTTGGGCTGCAGAACCCTGCAATGCAGCCTCTGGAATGGCAGTCGGATGGAGTCGTGGGGACCCGGATGGCGCGGCCTCCTGAGGGCTTCGGGCTGTCGTGCGAGATTTGGCGACCCCAGCAGCTTTCCGAGGGATTGAGCGAGTCCTGGGAGTGGCATCCTCCCCTGTTGCGGACTTGGCCTTGCCTACATTCGTGCTGCCCTTGCGGTGGGTAGAAATGGCTGTCATCGTCAACTGTTCCGGAATGGTGTGCTGGTTGATATATGGCTGAAGTTCTGGGACTTCTGATGTAATCTTTGGAGTAGGCAGGTTCGCAGCTGGTTCTGGCAGAGGAAGGTCGGGAGTTCGAGCCACGCTGGCGGATGTTGTCTTGATGCTCTTTTTTTTAGGCCTTTTGACCTTTGCACGCCCCGCCCTCCCACTCTTGGCCTGCATTCAGTGCGCCACTACTCACTGGCGATGTTCTTTCCAGAGCATTGGGGTGTAAAGCATGTGTCCGGTATAATACACACATGCATATCCGCAAATAAGCAATTACTTCTGGCATAATCCCTGACGTTGATCCTGGAAGGCTCAAAGGAACACGTGGAGTAGCCCATGCTTGACGCACAAGTTACGTCATACATGGGGCCATCCCTTAAAAACTGAATTCAACCATTTTCACCCGTACCATCCCCTCTTCCGGTCTCCTCCATTTCCCCCTTCCGTCTCAACCCTCCTCCTTACCCTCCTAAGCCCCCCTCCCCCCAAAAAACCCAGAGAGAGAGAGAAAGAGAGAGAGAGAGAGAGAGAGAGAGAGAGAGAGAGAGAGAGAGAGAGAGAGAGAGAGAGAGAGAGAGAGAGAGAGAGGAGAGAGGGAGGGAGGGAGAGAGGGGGGG
>KV908370.1:386029-393529 GCA_002005505.1 Botryococcus braunii
CAGGAATCCCAAAGTCAAATGCGCTCCAGTCAAAGTCCCCGGGATTTTCAATGGGCTTCCTGGGCGGCTGTTGCTGCTTTGCACCGCGGCTGCTACCACTTTGTCGATCTTGGAGGGTAGGAGCAGATGGTTGTAATGGTTGAGGGTGGCAAAAACTGGTTGATTGACTATTGCCAGTAGAAGATGATTTGTAAAGAGGGTCGTGGGATGCCAATGGTTCTCTAAGAGGTTCCGTGCGTCTTGTCCAGAACCCCTCTTTGCCATGAAGAGTTTCATTCCCAGTGTAGAGGGAACCCTCCTTTGAGCGATTGTGTTGCGGGGCCATTGATGTATTGAAATTTGCGGAGGAAGACGGAACTGGTAGAATGGAGGAATGTGGCGGTGGACGCAACATGTGTTGATGACCGGAAGCATCCAGCCGGACTGACCCAGAGGTAGCATTATTTGAGAAGGATGTCCCACTTCTTTTGGTCCTATCTTCCAATGCAGCCGCTTCGATAGCATCCAAGACCGAAAGGTCCTGCGTTAAAAGAAAATGCTTCGCTTAGTATTTGAAGGTAAGCCTGCTTGTGTCATCTCCAAGAACTAGGTCTCTATTAGAATGATGCGCAAACTGTAAAGTTTCAAGACTACGGATTTCAAGTTTTTGAGGTTTACCCAGTCTTCAAAATCGTTCATCACTCTGTTGTGTCCAACCGACGAGCCTCGCAGATCAGTCTCTAGCTGTGACTAGTCAGCAGGACTTGTTTACCCGCCCCTTCACATGAATATTAGCGGCATTAAGTGTTTCAATCTCCACTTTTCAGGTGTTATTGGAGGGCGCGGGATAAGATGCTGAAGTATGTTGTGAGACAGCTCGCCCGGTGTTTGTAAGCTAGGCCGGATGAGGGGCCCCATGTGCGATGCCGGTACAGTTCAAATGCCTATCTGCTAGGTTGATCTATCATGACGTCTGTAGGAACAAACCACAGAAAATTGCGCCTATTACATCATGATTGAGTTTGCATAGCCCCACTTCAAGATATATCCCTCGTTGTTGGTAATTGCATTCTTCTATTGGAGTTTCGCTTCAATGTGTGTCGTACAACGTGCCGGCAACTCTGTCGAAGGCGATTATTTCCAGATTTACATGCCTGTAGACACTTTTTGGTAGAACATATGGCGTACAAAATACAATTTGGTAGGAACGCGTCATGTCAACCCTTGTACTTCAAAGGGCGACCGCAACCACATGCTCTGCATAGGGTGCATGTAAGGAAAGTCGAATGCCATGAGAGACGATCAAAGGAGGTACATAGACTAAGTTCGAATTTCTTGAATATTATCGCAGAACATTGTCATGCTCTAAAAATGCTGACCCGTGTGTTGACGGTCGCAGGACACCGGCTTCTCGTCTGTAAGACTTGCTCTAGCCGTCTTCTCAGCGTCGATGATGGTGTGTGGTTCGGTCCTGCAGGGAAAAATCTTGCCTGTCTCGCCTTTATGTTGTTACTTTTGATATGGATAATAAACGCTTCCACGCAGGTAGTTTTTCCGGCATTCTCGCAAGTAGACAAGCTCCCGGCTGAAGAGGATGCCAAGTACGAGTTTCCACAGCAGCTGGCGTCATCCGATGGTGCGCCGCGAAACTCTGAAGCCTAGTGTTTTGTGGGAGCCAGATGATGAGAGTTTGATGGGGACTGCAATACCGGGGGTGACAACATCAAATACTTGTAGACGCTTAGGTTGTGTGATAGACCAACAAGGGTTCTTTCGATGCAGAGGCAGCTTCTGGAGCACCACTGAGCTCCCTCCTGTCAGGCAAGAATGGAAAGCAAATTCAGAATTGTTCGCGGAAGTGTATGCCCGGCTGCATCAGGGGAGGAGAAGGTGCGTGCTGTCCATCCAAAAACCGTGTGATTTTCTGCAATTTTTAGTATGCCATTTGTTTGTGTATATCCTCTAGCTTATGCTTGCACGCTTTGAGATGACAATTCTGAGCAGAGCTGGTCTGAATCCCCCTCCAAACACAGAGTCCCGCACTATAGAGTCCTACAATACACATACAAGAGGCATGACTATCAACACATGGCATGGCTGTTGGCACATGGCTGGGCTCTTGACACCTGGCATGCCATTAGTACATGACCTGGCTATCGACACATGGCATGGCTATTGGCACATGGCTTGGCTCTTGACACCTGGCATGCCATTAGCACATGGCCTAGCTATCGACACATGGCCTGACCATTGTGCAGCTACAAATACGAGCATGTGCCATTCACCAGAAGGGCTTGCAAAATAAGAAAGAACCTTGCGATGCTTATGACCAACTTCGATCAAACTGTCAATACGGCCTGCTTGCTAAGCCTGGGGTGTGTCATGTGTTGGGGCCTGACCTTATATGAGCACCCCTGATGGCATAGGTATTGGCATTAAGATATCCGTAAAGGCGACGAACATCTTCTATAAGCCGTGTCGGCAGCTTATCAGGAAGTTGGTCGACAGACACATCTATATGTCGTGTCGGGGCATTGCAAATTCCATTCCCTTATTTGACATATATGTATACTCATATGCATATGCTCAGCTTAGTATCAAAATGTCCAGTCGACATTGACCATACAGGCTCTGGGTTGGATGCCTTGGCATGACGACTCCTGCCCTTCCAGCGCTTCAGATGTTAACAAAATTGCTTTGGTATGGAACACACTTCCCTGTTCTGAACAGGTTGGCTGGGGTGGTTGCTTTTGTATGGAATTGCTGACAGTACGAGGGATGTTTGGAAGAAATCAAAAGTTGACACCGTAAACGCAGAGCTGCGGGTTTGGTGGGTCTTCAAGAGAGGAAACATAATGTACGTAGGCGTGCATGTCACCCTCCAGGGGTAAAGAATTCCCGAGGCGGGGCGGGGCGGCTCAAAGGTTTGGTTCTGTGTAAAGCAGGAGCACCTGGGCTAAGGCCCGGCATTGAAATACCGTTCGCCATTCGTCACGATGGCAATTGTAACGCAATGCAGAAGACCATTACCACCACCAATAGAAATCCGATGGGTGTTTAATTCAGTTGGGGGTCCCAGAGCAGACGTTTCTTGGGTTTTGTGTCGGTCGGAAGAATTAAAATAATATATTAAATGTATAAGCGCCGATACGGTACCCCACCTCCTGTCTTTAAATTTGGTCATGGTGGGGGGCAGGAGCACCTGGGCTGGGACCCATTACGGTGAGGAAGGACCTGGTGGTCTTCAAGGAGGGCTTCCGCTCTCGGCAGTACTGCCTGACCGAATGCACGCAAGTCTGTGCGCTGTCCTACAACGGCCCGGGGCCTGGCAAGGCTCAGTGAGCATGCGGGTCAGCAGTTTTTTTTTTTTTTTTTTTAGAATGTCCAGCATTGGTCTGTGATCAAGCGAGAACGACGACGTCTCGCTAAATCGCAGGCGGGTTGTAAATGTAAGAGAACGTCCTGTGATCAAGCGAGTACAACCCGGCCAGGTTGGCAGACGGCCGGCGGGTCATCAATTTCAGAGATCGCCCAGAGCTGTGATCGAGGGAGTACGACTAGAGAACAGTACTGCGCAATATTGGCGGACTGTCTGCAGCCACTGACCCTTGTGATCATACAAAGGCCGGCCGTGTGGACATTGCAAGCCTGGTCATCCTTTAATGCTCTTGCTTCTCGCGTCTGATGCTCAAATGCCGTTCTTCTGGAGAGTTCCCCCGCGGTTGGTTCATGTCATTGGATAGGTGCATTCTTTCATATAATATTGCTTTGTTTATTGCAGATTGTGACTGATAGTTCCTGAAACGGTGGGCCCAAGCCGCGCGGGCGCGGATATGCCCTTCCAGCACTATAGAGCTTTGTTAGCAGTAGGCCTTGTCCTCTTGGTGGGTTCTTGCGATTCAAATACACGTGCAAATCGCATTCGGATATCTTGGCACTTTTTATGCTTGTTTAGATATTTTTGGAGAGGAACATTGCCGCGTACATGCAGCTGAGGACTTCAACTGTTGGTGATCAAGTTGTTCGAATAACACAGCTTGTGACAGTCCATCGCGTCTTCAGCGGCGCTGCGCTTGTGGAGGCGGCAGAGGGTGGCACGACGACCACGGGGGAGTCCACAGGCTGTGAGTCCTCGGCCACTGGAGGCGACCAGCGCGCGGGAACATCGAGAATTTGGCAGGCTAGAAGACCGACATTTTTGTTTGGGCACATTCGAAAGGGATTTTGTCTGCGTGCCCCCCCTCCCCCACGCGCTTATGTGGATAACCCAAATTGGCAAAGCAACCCGAACCCCGTCAACAAACAGCATTTTTGTTTAATAGATTCCAGAGTCCTCGGCAATCGGAGTGTTTAAGTAAGTTGAGATGGCTGAAAAGCACGAGCACTACCACCCGAAAGAAGACGTACATCACAGCGTAAAGGAAGCGGTAGAGAAGCACGTGCATGAGCATTTTCCAAGCCATGAAAAGCATGCTCCACATCAACCTGGTGATCATAGCCCTCAGGTGATTTCGACGCACGAAGCAGAGCACAACGAGGAGTTTCACACGACTCCAAAAGGTTAGTAACAGTTGTTTGAGATTCACTGACTAAGTACCTTAATTGTCCTTCACATTGAGATCTTGTTGCCTTTCTTACATTCTAAGAAAAATCATTGACGCTTTTTGCAGGATTGCGGCCCGGGTTTGTTTCGGAATCTGAGAAGCGAGTAGAACTCAACAAAGAGGAGAACACCGGATTGAAGCCTACAGCCCACGAAAACACCAAGCACCATGAGGTTGGTCCTTTTGGTTGTGTGCAGTTGCAAGAAGCAGTGCTGCAAGATATTGTTGCCAACAGCCGTTGTTTCCGCTTTGGATAAACGTACCAATCAAAAAGGATTGGACTTCCAAGAGATCTTGAAAGCCCACCATCGCTAAAGTTTTGTTATTCCTGGAGTGGCTGAGGCGTTTTCAACTGTCGTCTTTTGATTGTAAGCTGCGTGTATTCACCGACATAAACCTTCTGTCACTCTGCTGATTATACATTGTAATACAATTCTGTGGCGCCACCTGCATGGTTGTGCCCTTAAAGGGTTTTGGAGGACTTTTGATTTGTCAATGACCCGCGCAGGCAGTACATGGGAACGCTGTACTGACGTTCAAGATATCTCAGGCTTGTTTCTCTTGCATAACTTGCCTGATTTGCTTGACACAGGGGGAGGCTCACCCAAATAAAGGGGTCGTGGACCTCTTGCATGCCAAATGAGCTGGAGCTCGTGCCGCATCAAGCAGCAGATAGTACTGTTAGGTGGAGCTGATACGCTTTTTGGGGTCTTGGAGTAAACCTTCTTCACTCAAGCACGGACGAGTAGGGGTAGGTGGGGCGGGTAACCTCCATGGCTTCATCTCTTGGGGTGATTTGCACGAGCAGTGCACCAGTTCGGCCAAAGTAAATTGTCATTGGTGAAAACCTCGGCTCCCATTGGCAGATCTGGTTTCACAAGATCCTGTCGAGTGTTTGAGCGTACTTGGCAGTCAGACTTCCTGTACTTACAGCGTCTACGAAATTGAAAGGATCATTCCATAGGAGGCCAACTACTGGTGTACCAGTGGCTGCTACTGTACCTCTCTGTGATTCCACTTCCAATTGTGAGGGAGTCTCAATGTACTGAGCCCATGTGGTAGTGGTCTTCAAGATTGTGGCTTGCCAACGTCATGCTCTGGCAAACAAGGGTTTAAGTTCAGTGGGATTGGGAAAGCTGGCCCGGGCACTCCTGATGCGATTCAGCATGTTGCCAGCGCCTCCAGTCGCAAGTCTAGCAAGCAGCGGCAATAGCCCAAAGTTTGACCTACTTGTTGGTCTGCGAACAGAGCATGATTGGACAGCTTTGATGGCCTGACTAAGTGCTAGCTTCGGGGTGGTTGTCGTAGTATGCATGATCTGATGTGAAGGCCATGAAGGAGACAAGTATTGCCAGGCCAGTTGTGGAAGTCCTGCATTCGGGTGACTTCTTGCAAGTGCATGGTGTTGATGATGTAGGTTGCATACTAGAAGGATGGAATATCCCCCCCCCCCCAGCCCCAGGATTCCCCACTGGGGCTGAAGAGGGCGATTTTTGCTGTAAGAGACACATCAATGAGCAGCACGGTGCGGTCAATCAGGATTTGACCTCACGCGGAAGTGCGGGCATTATCCGAGAGCAGTCAATTGTGCTGCACATTTTGAACTACTGCGTGATGACAGCATCCAGTGCCTAGGGATTAATTCTTGGACTTTCCACCAGCATAGCTGTTTCATGCAGGAATGGCTCAAACTCTTTGAAGCTGCTCAGGGAGCGTGATTAATCTGGGGACACGAAATGCACATGTCGAGAGAGTTGATGAAGCCTGTTTTTCTATCCTGCTTCCTCTTCCGTTTCGACTCAGGGGTCGAAAAAATCGTGGACCTGGAGGATGCTCGGGGGAAGAGGGGGTGAGATGGGGAGGGGGGGAGGGAGGGAGAGGGGGAGGGAGGGGGCGGGAGACACCTGAGCATTATGTAGGTCTTGAGGTATAAGCTTTCATGGATTCTCCCGTGAAACACGAAGTGTACATACTGTCCTCATGTCACTCCGCCTTCTTCGAGGTGTTTGAACATTAGTGATCACTGTGCTCAAACACTGGTGCCCGTAGGACTCTGATGTCAGGTGAGTTGGCTGGGGGAAGCGAAGCTTGGGTAGGAAAGAAAACAAACAGGTGGCAGATGTGCCATCACTGTAGCCCCGTGGGGTCGATGCATGTTGTCTAGTCACTGTGAGGTGCTGAGGGGTGTAGTGGAAGTTTGTCGTATGCCAGGGTAGGCTGGCTGGGGTGAGCATGGGGATTAAGGGAAAAGACAAATAGAAAGCCAAACACAAAAATCACACACACACACACACACACACACACACACACACACACACACACACACACACACACACACACACACACACACACACACACACAAGGGTGGACATGTACCAGCTCTGTAGCCCTGTGCGCTGGATGCGCGCTGTCTAGGTAATGCAAGGTGCTGCTGGGGTGGAGTGGACCCTGGTGACGTGTACAGGGTGTAAGTACCCACCCTTAAGAAGCTTACTACTTAGCTCACTGCTGGGTTTTCTTTCTCTGTGTTCGCCGGGGCCTTGCAAGGCATGCACACTTTCCATGTTCCTAACCTGCGAATTCATGCCCCAGCATGCCACATGGGGAGAGCAAATATCATGCACCTGGGTATAGAGGCACTCTTTATTCTGCATATCATGCACCTGAGGTATACGGGCGCGGCAGGGCCAGGACAAATCCCCCCCACCCCCCCCCCCACCCCCCAAAAAACACGGGGATAAAATGACCCGGCCATATCACGTGGACCAGGGGGCAAAGCACATAAAGCAGTTATAGGGTAAAACACATGCGGGGAATGGATGTACATGTACATGTACACGAAGCACGCACATGAGGCGCCGCAGACCAACACAGCATGGAAATGGATGATGGGGCCAGAAGAGCCTTCGAAACTAAG
>KV908370.1:398529-413529 GCA_002005505.1 Botryococcus braunii
CAACATACATCCCGATGTTCAGTGAGGGACAATGCGTGCTGCCCAAGACACTGAAACCTGCCTGCAAGCTAAATTGAAGCCAATCTGCCAGGGCTGCACCAAATGTGGCGTGCACGCAAGAAGGATGTGCACCGACTGCTCCGAAACAGGAGCGTGCAAACTCCAACTTAATGCCAAACTGCCCTTACTCCCCACTGCGTTGCAGGGGAAATATGCATGTGTTACGAACAATTTTTCCAAGAAATACTTCCATATAACTTCCCAAGGCATCCTCATTACTTACGTTTTGGATGACGCCACAGAAAGATTTTGGTTGCCGTCTCATCATGTACAAACACTTTTGAGACAGGCAAATGACCCAATGGTTCCCTTCTTAGACTTAGACCAGCACCGTATCCGCAACTGGGGACCATGCATCCTGCCAAAAGTGCACCAAGCCTCTTAAGGCTTGAAATGCCTGAGAAGAATTTCTTTGGTGACTTGGCTGTCTGTGAATTACGATTGATAGTGCCAGGAACTTGGCCACAACTTCCTATGATCTCAACATCAAGGGGTTCCTGGCCATCTGGAAGCTGCTGGCCCATCCACACCTGCTTAGACAGTGGCAGCAAAATGTCAAGCTCCTGGAGCTTGGCAGGACCATTCATTGTGGTATGTCCCTTTGACAGGAGGTGCAAATCGAAAACTAGGAATGGCCTTGCAACTTGTTTTCCAGGCCTACCCATTTTGCCTGCACCTGATGACTGACTAGCTACAGCATTTTGATGTTTGATAAGGAACAGAATGAGGCCAAAAACTGCTGGCCAACATTGCCTATCATTAACATAGAGTTGCACAGATACCTTTCTGACCTTTGGGACAGGCACTAGGAAGAACCATACAGGAGCAGCGCCACTGCACAATGATGAATTGCGCACCACACCTATCCAGTTTGATCCATGTGGCAATGCCGAAAACAAGCAGGAGGACATGTCAGCATGTCCTTTAGAGTAGTAAGCCAAGCTTCGATTTGTACTCATCACGTGGTATTCAAAACTTGTGATTTGTCGAATTGTCCCATCCCCTCGTAGCACTGCATACTTTCCAGGATTGGCCTGCTGAGACCCATCCATGATACTGTTCCTGGTCTTCAAAAGCTGCGTGGCATGAAGCAAACCACAAAGAAAGTCCTCCCCAAAGATGCCGGTGGCCTTTGAAATATGAAAATCTCGTTCCTTCTTCACCCTGCCTTCATAGTATTTGAAGAACGAGCGGTTGACGACCTTGAGGACACAAAGGTCACCTATTGTCAGCTTGTCCAAGATGACATCTTGCACATTGTCGCACAATGTGTCCCAAGAAGTCATTCGAAACAACTGCAGCACAATCACCACAAGATTTTTAGAAAGGAAGAAATTGAAGGGGGTTTTGAAGTCTTGGCCACGGCCCTCTGCGTCATCCCAGAATCAAGTGCGAATTCAAAGCCGCTTTGCCCTAATGTCCAGAAGCAAATCAGACACATTCAAGACAGATTGCTGAGACGTACGCAATTTTCACCTCCATACCTCAGTTGCTTTCTTAGATTTGCGCCCCCCCCGCCCCCCCCCCCCCCCCCCCCAAAAAAAAAAACACCTCTAGAAATTTCACAGCTTTGCTGCTGACCTCTGAACAGTGCGGAAAGCATCTCCCTTTGCTCCCTTTCAAAGATGAACAAGATTATAAATTATCAAGCGTCTGGCATTACCTGGTAGACCCGCGGCCGACTGTCTGACCGTGTGCTGATCACGACAAGGAAAATTATCTTTCGCTCTGTGATATTTACAATGAAAAGGGCAAGATTTAGATTAATACTCTCCAGAAATGTGTACACTGCTTTCGCAAAGCGCGAATGGCGCTGGTGCTTTTATTCGACGCAGCGAATCTGGCACACCAGTTGAAACCCGTCAGTTGCAGAAATTTGCAAAAGAGACGCTAGTGGCGTCAAGCCGCATATTCTTATGCAGTTCAATAGAAAGGATAATCCGTTCAACCCCAGGAACCTTAATATAAATGGGTGAAGGCTCGCCCACACGTAAACTTCGAACTATAAACGAACCATACCGTAGCACAGATCGAAATGAGGTGCTCTCGTCCAACACAGCAACGATTGCGACGTCAAGGATGTTTCTTGCAAAACGAAGCTTTGGTGCTGTGTTTGTCAAGGCATTGGGTGACTGAAGTGGCTCGGTGTCTCATTTATATCAGAATGGTACCGTTACCGTCACCGTCACCGTCATGGTCTCTGACGGGCCTACTCCATGGGCCCTACTGGCCCGTCAGAGACGGTCACTGTCCGACGGTCACCGTCTGACGGTGACCTTCCAAACTCAGGGTGTGCGATTAGGATAAGGCTTCGCTCTTTATTTTAAACTTGGCTTCCAGGCTTCCTAACGATTACTCGTCGGCGGTGACCTTGCCATGACCTGAAGGTATCTGTCCAGACTCTGGACTCCAGAGCATTGGAAGGGGGGCCTCGACCGAAACCCGAAAGAGGGGTACCTGAAGACTCGACCCCGTGACTCACCGGGGCTGGATTACTGGACATGTATAAAACACCAGGGAATCCCTAAATCCCTGCCAGGGACTTAGGGTAGGGTCCCGTAATGGGACTCCTTTACGGATGGTCCCCATATGGGGACCATCCGTAAAGGGACCATGCATGAGACCTGCCATTAACCGAGAGGTCCACAGTAAAAGTATGATATAATGGCTTTTAGGTTGCGAAATACGTGTGCGAGAAACCAAGACAATAAGTGCGTTTATGATCACATCTGGACTGTACACTGTAAACCCCGTTCGTGTCATGATAGTACATTTGTTTGCAACATGATTGCAAGGAGTCCACTGCCAGGTTGCCCCGGTCAGGCAGAGCACCTGCTGGTGTCGGCTGGTAGCGCTTGGGTTCCGGACGTTTCCAAAATGTCATTCTGGGGCCAGCTGGGTTGAAGCAACCAAGGTGGGCTGCTTTTGGATGTTAAAAATCACACAGAACAGTGGTGCCCTCCTTTCGAACCCAACAGGCATCATGATAAGCAAAACTCTCTTTAGGTGTTAGCTATATATTGGTATACATTTCAAGAGCTCACTGTACATGCACGTACGAAGAATCTAGAGCCACACTGACTTTTTCCAAGTCGTCTACTTCCTCAATCAATCTGACCACACATGTCGTTTCCCAAGTCCGTCTTTGCTGGACCCGGCCAGCTAGCGGGTGGGGGTAGACTCAGGCCCTGAAAAGCCGGATTACTCAAATCTCTCATCATCCTGATATATCATTGGACGCATATTCGGGAGTCTAAACATTTCTGTTTGCAAAGCCCTTGACCGATTTTGCAAAATGTATGGTCTTCTCTTGACGCGTCACAGATGCCCCAGCGAGAACGCAAACAGGTGGAGACGAGAAGTCCCATTGCCATATGGCCCGGGCCCTGATCATCCATGGATAGGGCCCTAATCAATTAGTCATCATCCATGGACAGGGCCCTAATCAATGACTCATCATCCATGGATAGGGCCCTGATCAATGAGTCATCATCCATGGACAGGGCCTAATCAATGAGTCATCATCCATGGACAGGGCCCTGATCAATGAGTCATCATCCATGGACAGGGCCCTAATCAATGAGTCATCATCAATGGACAGGGCCCTGATCAATGAGTCATCGTCCTTGGATAGGGTCCTAATCAATGAGTCATCATCCATGGACAGGGCTCTAATCAATGAGTCATCATCCATGGATAGGACCCTAATCAATGACTCATCATCCATGGACAGGGCCCTAATCAATGAGTCATCATCCATGGATAGGGCCCTAATCAATGAGTCATCATCCATGGACAGGGCCCTGATCATCCACGGATCATTACTCCGGGGGGAACACTTTGAGACAATATAAACAGAAAAAAATACTCATGGATAGTACTAGTATTGGCATCGTCAATTAGCTAAAGCTACTTCTTGGTCTTCACAAGGCCTACGACCAGAATCTTTTGGATAAATTCACTCTGCCTGCCTTTTAGACTTCCAATGCTTGCATCTGATCTGGACCAAGCATCTTAAAAATATCCTGCTGAGGGATCTACCTTAAATGAATTGCTTCAGCAAGCACAGCATCCCCTATCTACTGCATATGCACACATATGTCTCTATCCGCGAGTGTGGCCTGATCCACAGTACCAGCAAATACCTCAGGAAAAGGAAGATGGGGGCCAGACCCTTCAACTCCCACCCAAAGAACCCCGGCAATTTGAGCCCGTGGCTTCAACGTCTTTCACCCTACACAGTACCTGCAGTATCTACACAGTACTTGCGGTATCTACACAGTACCTGTAGTACACACAAAGTACCTGCAGTATCTACACAGTACCTGCAGTGTCTACACAGTACCTGCAGGAACTACACAGTACCTGCAGTATCTAAACAGTACCTGCGGTATCTACAACAGTACCTGTCTCCGCGCACAAGGGTACATATCAGCCAGGGTGTCACCAAACCCATGGCCACACTGAGCAAAATGCACTGTTTGACTCCCCGAGGATAGGCATGCCGCATGATTCCAATTGCAGCCTTCTCACCTTGTTAGATGCAATCTTCGGCTGTATAAGTATGTGACCCAGACTTCAGCTGTCCCACATAAGTTTCAGAGTCCTTACCAGATGATCACCAGCTAATTAACGGCTGATCGAACAAATGACAAGGTCATAGTTGAACTCTGAAAAACAATACTACTAGTACTACAGTCTTTCTGAAACTTTGGACCATGCCCCCACCGTCCGCAACCCTCTCCCTCTCCTTCTCCCAGTCTCCCGCTCCCTCCCCCTACTCTTTTCTGTCCCTCCCCCATTCCCCCCACCCTTTCGCCCCTTCTTGCCCCGTTCCCCCTTCTCTCTTCCACCCGCCCCCCCCCCTCTCCCCCATTTTCCCACTGCGTCCCCCATCTCACCTGCTTTGTACCCCCTCTCACATGCTCTCTCCCCCTCCCCCCCCCTTCCCTCTCTCTCTCTCTCTCCCTCCGTCACACCCTGTCTATCCTCATTTTTGCGACACCATGCACCACCCATGTGAGTGGGCAAGTCGCTTGATTGGACCAATATTATTGCACCATCCTGCGCTTGGTTTCATCGTACATGTACCGCTTGAAGGACAGTGTGATGGTGGCGCTTTCCTTGTTGGACAGTGACACTCCTCCCGGGAAGTGAACCTTGAACTTCCCTTTCTTTCCAAAAGAGCCCTCGATTGTGCCCACCTCCCCCGCCCCGCTCTTCACCTGCGTCCGGTGCAGCACGATTGAAGACGACACAAAAAAGGAATGGAAAGGAAAAGAAAGGAAAGGGAAGGAAGGGAAAGGAAAGGGAAGGGAAGGGAAGGGAAGGGAAGGAAAGGAAAGGAAAGGAAAGGAAAGGAAAGGGAAGGGAAGGGAAGGGAAGGGAAGGGAAGGGAAGGGAAGGGAAGGGAAGGGAAGGGAAGGGAAGGGAAGGGAAGGGAAGGGAAGGGAAGGGAAGGGAATGGCAGGGAAGTGAAGGGAAGGGAACGGAAGTGAAGGGAAGGGAACGGAAGGGAAGGGAAGGGAAGGGAAGGGAAGGGAAGGGAAGGGAAGGGAATGGCAGGGAAGTGAAGGGAAGGGAACGGAAGTGAAGGGAAGGGAACGGAAGTGAAGGGAAGGGAACGGAAGGGAAGGACATGACAGATTATTGTTGTCACCACGTCGCAACAAATCATCATCTTATACCAAGTCACAACAGGTTATCATCTCATACCAGGTCACAGCAAATCCACATCGCCTGACAGGTCTCAACCATTGCCACTATGTGACAACACATCATCATTGTCACACAATGTCACAACACGTCATAATTGCCTCTATGTCACAACAGCAATATGGGGACCATGTCACAAGTTCATCATTGTGTCACAGCAATATGTCACTATGTCAATATGTCACTATGTCAGCAATATGTCACTATGTCACTATGTCAATATCGCACTATGTCACAGCAGCACCATTGCCACACCATGTCACAACATCACCACTGGCAGCAAGCCACAACCACATCATGGTCACAATGTCACTCCCACTGAAAAGCATTGCTACAGCTATTCGAAGGGGATCCACGGGGGAAGGCAAAACAATTGACTTTTTCGGGACCTTCCATCTTTTCCCCCTTAGAAATTGGAGAGTGATTCGAGTTGCGCTGTAAGGAGGAGCAAATGTCGGTCAGCTTCATTACTGCTGCCGCAGAGGGTCGCCAGCTGGCGCTCGCCCGGGTGTGACTGGTCGCTTGACACATTTGGGATTTGGGTCCTTAAAACAGTGCGCCACTCAAAATCCCACTCTTGCAAGGAGGAGCAGGAGGAGGAGGAGGAGGAGGAGGAGGAGGAGGAGGAGCAGAACCATAATCGCGCTCTCGTAAAAGAGAAGATTTGGGATAGTTCTTTCAATTCCACTCTTTGTAAAGAACAGGAAGATTATATATGTCCAGCCACCAGAGGCTCGTGACAAGGGATAAGCTGCCACAGCAAAACCAGAACTTGCAATGGGAGTGGGGGAGCCCACCTTCATGCCGCAGAACAAGGAGATGTCGCTTTCCTTTTTGAGCATCCCATGGCAGATGGCCGTCTTGCCATCCTCTAGCACGCGCTCGATTCTGCCCGACTTCTGCTTGGTCTTGTAGATAAGAAGCTGGGTGTGTGCCGAGGTGGCCGGTCCCTCCAGTAGCCTAACTAGGCGCCCCGAGAACGCCAGCCGGCACGTGGCCGAGCTTACGTTTGCATCCAGCTTTGCCCCGATCACGAGGGAGTCCTGGCAAGGAAGCGGTGTCAGAATTTGAAAGAGAATCTCCACACATCTCTCCCCCCCCCCCCCCGGCGGTTGTTTGTTTTTCCGTCTCATATTTCTCCATCTTACATTTGGGACAAGCCCGTGGGGCTCAGGAGGGACCACATCCTGAAGCGGTTGCTCCCCTCCCTGAGAGATCCCTCACACCCTCCGCTTTGAAGAGATCCCTCAGGTCCCCCATCCTGAAGCGGTTGCATAACCGTCCTCTTCGAGAAGCAATTCTTCAAGGAAAGACGCACTCTTCCAACCTCGGTGGCACACATCCTGAAGCGGTTGCCCCCCCCCCCTCCCCGGGATGATCGGACCAGGAGGATGGGCCTCTGCTGAGGAACTGTGAAGCGTGAGTACTCGATCATTAGTAATCCGAATCCGCCAACGCAAAAGGGCTGTGTTCATGATCGAGGGTGCTCTTTGAACCATCTGAACAATAGGATACTATCAACGACATACTATATACTATGTATCATATACTATACATGATGTGATATGGTTTGGAACTCTGCTAGCTCCCCCAGCACCCCCCCCCCCCGGGGGGCCCCCAACAGCCTTCCTCTCCCCCATGTCCTCTATCCTTCAATTTTCCCCTTCCTTTACCACTTCCCTTCCCCCTTCCTTCCTGGTCCAGACACCGCCACACACTGCCACCAGGCAGGACCAAGATCGCTGAGCCCTTTTGTCATCGAAGTCTCATAAAAGTGTAGTCTTCATCTTTGTGCAGCACATACAATCTGTATCGCCCCGCTCGTTGACTGCAAATCTTGCACAGATCCAAAACAAACTGTTTAGAAGACCTTGCCAGAACTTAATGGGCAGACAGTAACCGATGGACGTCTTTTTCCACACACACACACCCCCCCCCCGGGGGCCAAGATACAGAAGAGTCGATGGATTAGAAGAATTTTTAAAAGGATTAAAAGACAGGAAGCCATATGGATTTGGAAACGCAATGTGGCAGGAGATGAGGAACAGCAGGGTGTTGCGCAAAGAACGGTGGTACCGCGGGAGCGCTGACAGGATGCTGAAATCGCAAAAGAGCCCACTGGGGACCGTGGTGGACTGCAGCCGCCCCGAGCCCCTCCTCAGTGCCCCGCTCCCCTGCGCGGGGCCGCCCCTCATTGCCGTACAATTCGTCTTGCCAGATGTATTCCCTCTTCATGTCAAACTGGTCCTTCTGCATCCCGCAGGCCCCAATCCTCCAAACTCATATCCGATCGTGTTGGCAGGGGTCCCCCCCCCTTTTTTGATAGAGATATCCTCTTTGTTGAGAGTATTCAAACGCTTAATCCAAAGAGAGAAGTGAGATAGACTTTGAAGGGAAAAGTTAAATACCGTATTCGCTCTATTGATTTTCCGGGTGTAAATCTTTCACGGGCGAATATTTACAATTCTGGTGGGTTTTTAAATATTTTCCGGGGCAAAGATTTCCAAGTCCGGTAGGTTTTTATTACTTTCCGGTGTCAAGACACAAATTACTAACAGGCTTTATTTTTTCTTCGGGTAGGCCAGCCCAAACCGCAAAAGCACTGAAAAAACCGTAATCTAGCAGAAATGCCAGACACTTAAATACATGGTATACAATCAGGAATTTCCAATACCCAGTTTCCGCTCCTAAATGCACCCTAATCAGCAGGAAACTATCGTTTATGGCCGCAGCAAGCAGTTTCACGAGGTTTGGGTGCATTCCAGAACAATTTGCCAGGGTTTTTTGATTATTCCGGGGGAATTCTGGGACAATACGCTGGGGTTTTATATATTTTCCGGGTCCGGCGAAAGACATTTCTTAGGCGTTATGTTTGTCAAATTAATTTAATTGATTTAAAATAATGAATAGAGCCGATACGGTATACACGCTTTGGTACGTTCTCCTAATCAGGACGGCTATTTAAAGGCGCAGAGAGAAGTGCCCACTCTGTTCCTTCATGCCTCAAGGACCAAAACATGCTGCAATTAGAAAACAAAGTGCAAGGAAGGGCCCTTACTCCGATGTCCTGTTGAGCCATTCGGCGGATGTCGGCTCCCAACAGGTTTCCGGTCCCCGCGGGAGCCTCCCCGCCATCCGGGAGCCCAAAAAACTGGGCCTGAGCCAAGACAGTCTCATGCCCCATCATCAGGTGTACCTGGTGCCCACTGTACCGCCTTAGATGCATTGCTAATACGACAAACGTCTTTGTCCAAGCAACCGACATTAGACCCATGTCCCCCTGGGCATCCCAAGGGAAGGGCACAAGCTTGCCCCAGGCTTAACAGTCTTACGGTGTGGCAAAAGAGGCCCGTCAGCAGATGGCGGCAGAGCTGCCGATTGAATTGTGCATCAAGTATGCAAGGGTGCCAGGGTCTATGCATCGGTGTTGCAGATGTCTGCGGTCGCTGCCAGCGATACAGTACTGCCGGTACTGCAGCTGTGTCGATGTCCCGCTACTTCAGTGCTAGGGCTTGTGTGCAATGACGCTGCACCCCCGTGCAGATACGTCTGCTTGTGCTGGGGTGGGTGTGGGTGTTGGGGTGTGTGTGTGTGTGTGTGTGTGTGTGTGTGTGTGTGTGTGTGTGTGTGTGTGTGTGTGTGTGTGTGTGTGTGTGTGTGTGTGTGTGTGTGTGCTCGCGCGCGCAAGTGTGAATTCGTGCAATGAAGATAAGTATCATGTAGGTATTCAAGTCGTGCGCGGGCGCGCGCGCGCGCGCACACACACACACACACACACACACACACACACACACACACACACATACACACACAGGGGTAAACTATGGTGTGTATGTTGAATCAACGGGAACGTTTCAGACTCCTCACTGTGGTGATACGAAACTCCGCAAAATCAAAAAAATATGTATAAAAGCTATAAAGAAAAGATACCTTCTGCTTCGAAAGAATTTTTCCGGGATAAAAACGGATTTTCTGAAGTACGGCAATGGCCGCAGAGAAGGAAGGAACGCTGCCAGGCGTGCAGGCGAGCCCTCTCTCAACTAGATTGGCATCCAGCTGCGTCACGCAGATCCCCGCTCGGTCCCCCTGCCCTGCCCCTCCCCCCGCGTCAGCAACGACACACACAACCAACCCCCGCCTCAGCCCGAGCAACACCGCACCACACCACACGACCGAATCCGCCTCAGATTGAGGAACACCAGACAAGCAACTCCCGCCTCTGCTCGAGAACCACTACGCAACACCATGCAAGCAACTCTCGCCTCTGCTCGTACAGGATGTACAGTGGATCTTTTGTATCAAAGGAATTCACAATAAAAAATAAAGGATAAATATTAATTTCCAACTATAAGCATTGGAGTAAGGCTCACAACCACGGGCCGATACTGTGGGAGCCGCAATCAATAGGATGCAAGCATCTGAGCAGAAGCCCTTGCAGCAAAGCTCACAGCAAGGGGCTGACATTGCCTGTGCAGCACGAGCCAGCCGCTTTGCAAGCATTGCAGCAGCAGCGCTCACAACTCAGGGCCGACATTGTGCGACCCACCCACCCACAACAAAGGCAATGGTCCTCCTGAGGAGCCCTTCAGCCGGCATACGACCCATAACCAGCCAGATAAGCAAGGTAATACATCTACTATATAGTGATGATGATGCGATTGCTATAATTGTGGCCCCTGCAAGATGCGACCTGTTTTCCCTTGGCTGCTTTTTGACCAAGCCTGCTTTGAATCAGGAATATGCTAAAAACTATGCTAGATCTACCACGTTAAAACTTACTCTAGAAGCTACGCCAAAACTACATGTAAAAAAAGGCAGTGCTTAAATACATGAAAAAACTACGCCAAAACTACACTTAAAAAAACAAAAAATGGTTAAAAAACCCCAAAAAAAAAACAAAAACAAGGGGAAAAAAGAAACAGAAGAAAATATTGTTAAAAGTATGCGGGAAAAACTATACCGCTTGGCAGATGTCGACGGGACGGCGGAACATCTGGATGCTCTTGACCTTCTTCTTGACTCCCAGTTCGGGCAACTCGAGGGTGTCGCCGACGTGGGTTTTTCCTGAGAGAGCCGTCCCCGTCAGCACAGTGCCTTGGCCCTTCACGGCAAAGCAGTGGTCCACAGAAAACAGAAAGGGCCCGCTCGGGGCGGCCCTGGCCCGCGCCGGGATTGCCTGAATAAGCTCCTCCACCAACGCCTGCAGCCCCATCGGTGGTGGCCCGGGCCCCTCCCCGCCCCCTGCTTCCCCCACAGTCACTGTTATGGCCGTGTATCAGAAGCTTTTTCAACTTCGGACCCAAATTCCTGTATTTTCTTTGGTAATAATATCACTTTTTTATTATTCTTTTAACACTACAGATGTATACAGAGAAAAGCATCCCACCATATATGATCTTTTTCTTGCAACTTCAGGTACCTAACGACACGGAAGATTCACCAAAAAAAAAAAAAAAAAAAAAAAAAAAAAAACCCCACACAAAAACGAATACAAACAAGTTCCAAAACAAAGGAGGATTGCCTGGTTTGGCAGCCACAGGCACAATCGTGCAACCCGCAAAGCGAGTGAAGCCAAAAGTCTGTGCCAGCTTCTTCTTGGCTTTCTTTATGGCCCGTTCCCGCCCCTCTTCTGGCAGAAGATCCACCTGCACTTCCCAGGCAAGCCGCATTTTCACACACACTAATCCAAACTTGAAACACCACATCAGATACCTCCTTTCAAACTCATAAGGGCCCTGACTTGCTGACTCCAACCACGCATGCAAGCAGCACGCTCATGCTGAATACCACTAACCGTTGCATTTCCATCTCAGCCATGACTAATATCACATGCGGTTGCCACCTCCGCCATGAGTAAGAGTTCCCTCAGGTTGCCACCTCAGCCATCACGGAAACCACTCTCCGGTTGCCACCTCAGACATGACTAAACCTACCCTCTATTACCACCTCAGCCATCGACCAATCCCAGCCTCCGGTTGCCACCTCAGCCACCGACCAATCCCAGCCTTCGGTTGCCACCTCAGCCAGCCGGACCAAACTCCTACCCACACTTGCCCCCTCAACCATGGCTAATCGTACTTCCGGGTTGCCAGCTCAGCAGCAGCTGTGATGAGGGCAGCCAGGGGAGGTACATTTTTGAGAGCGACCAGGAGCTCGTTGGGTTGCCAGCTCAGCAGCAGATGTGATGAGGGCCCCCAGGGGAGTTACCTTATTGAGAGCGACCAGGAGGTGGTCGGTAGCCAGCTCAGCGATGACTAAGCACTCGGCGGTCTGCGCCTGGATGCCGCGGCGGACATCGATGACGAGAAGCATCATGTCGATGATGGAGGCGCCGCCGACAATGGTGCGGATGAGGGAGGCGTGCCCTGGGCAGTCCACAAGCGTCACCTGCAGCAGGTCCGCTCCTAAACAGGCAAGGCGCGCCGGCATGGGGACCGTAAAGGAGGAGAAGCCAAGATCCAATGTGATGCCCCTCTCCTTGCTTTGTGGGTGCTTGTCCAACGCTGCCGTGGACAGCGTCGTTGAGATCCCGGCCACTGCACCCGCACCCCGCGCCATGAGCCACGTTAACATGGCCTGCAACCGTGAACCCCTACAAGATCCGAATGCCCAATCCAAAACTGAGACACAGCCCGATTAAGTGCCCGATACTTAGCCCTTCCCCAAGGTTTCAGGGTTTTCCGTCAACGGAAGAAGACATCCACACTTCCACGGGCAACCACATTTCCGCTCACGAGATTCCGGGCCCGCCCCATTTGCAGCTAGTACAAGCGGCAAGTGCGTTTGTTCTATGTTCTGCAAACACAAGACGGCCAGGCGGCTCGTACGAACGGCAAGTACGGATGCCCTCTTCCGTGAACAGAAATCCCTACTCCGTTGCATACACGCTTTTCATGAACGGCAATATACACCCAGAACTCATCCACTTTTTAGATGAACCGCAGCCGTGTAAGCAACTACATGGACACGTGTTCCTCGCGCCTGTGGACTTGTATCAATGCTGATAGCCCTGCTGGGTCACCCGAGCCCCTGTGCCTTAAACCTTCAACGGCAAGCCAATCGTTCTGAGCTCGGTTCTGAGCCCCGGAACCCGCAAGATTTTTGACAGCCTCTCCTACACTCCCCCAACCCCCCAAGCAAGCACGCGTGTGCTTTAGGTCCGCTGTACTTGCCAAGCACTGCATTTCTGCCTCTTCTGGTACTCACAAGGTTGACTTGCAGAAAGGTGCATGCTCTCGTGTGCGAGAGCGCGCGAGAGCGCGCGAGCGCACACACGCACGCACGCACGCACACGCACACGCACACGCACACGCACACGCACACGCACACGCACACGCACACGCACACGCACACGCACACACACACACGCACGCACACGCGCGCGCGCGCGCGCACACACACACACACACACACACACACACACACACACACACACACACACACACACGCACGCACACACGCACATACACACACATGCCGGCAAGCAGAAGCAAGCAAGCAAGATGAAGGGGAGCGTAGCGAAGGACACACTTCCATCAAGGAATCATCTTTATCAAGTCAAGAAGTCTTTGTTAGCATTTTCTTCGTTCTAGGCAGCTACAAAAGCACTAACCTTGCAGCCTACTACAGGGGCAACTGGGGATCAATGTGCATTTTCAGCTTTGATTATGTGTGAAGGGCGAGAAGCCCCTTCAGCTTCGGTTCATAGACAGGAGTACTAAGCATCACCATGAGATAGAAAACAAGTCGGACAAGCATCAATGATAGAGTTGTACAGATATCGACCCTGAAAGAATGTAGGACATGACTGTACCGAGGCTAGTCTTGCCGCTGTCAACGTGCCCCACAACCCCAACGTTGACATTGTAAACTTTTGGACTACCATTTCCATCGGAACTTTTCATGAGTCTAATTATCTTAAACAATAACTAATGGAGGGTCGCGAAGTGTCTGCAAAGCCATGGCTCCGGGTCGAGGTTGCTGTCAAACCGCATGCAGCCTCCTGTATGGAACCATTGCGAAACACACACCAGATCACTTAGTTGATCACGTTCCGTTCAACGCGCAACAGTTTCGATGTAGGCAATCCACGGTCACACTGATGCCCCGAACAACCCGTTGTCCATCAAATCGTGACTGCCACAGACAAAGCCTGTCTCATAGATTCACGTTTAGTCCGAAGAAGGGCCTTCAAAACTTCATAGACACAACATGTGCTGTCTATAAATTGCAGCTGGACTTGCTGCATCGTCGTATAGCAGGACAGATCTGGTGGTTGTACATCGGGGCCTGTACAGCTGCATCTGGTCTCGATGTCCACAGCAGAACAGAAGCAGATTTTGATTCATGCTCTCCGTGCTATCATTCAATATACAATGTCTCTTCCATGCTGCTCCAATTTACTGTTTCAAATCAATCTGCAGCGTCAAAGTCCTTTTGCAGCAACGCTGACGAACGCTTCGAGATCACGATTGGCATGCGTCCACACTGCGTTTCGCAGGAAAGGCCAAATTGTGCAAAATAGTGGTAGCAGGTCAATTTTTATTGAAGATTCTTTGAGAAAGTGTAGAGAACTCATACTTCCTGTCACGTTGCAAGTCGTCGGGCTCTTAAGTGGAGCGGCTTTAATCCTCCACCCAACAGGTACTTATGAATGGTGCAATAGGATATTATAGAAAGTACTACTGCAGGGTTATTCTGTTTCTATCTTTACAGTGAAGTTCCGTATACGAACGGGTATGAGGTATTGGGACCGGCACAGAACAGACGTCCCGTTGACCGGCCCCAACTGCCATTGTGTGCACTGTGATTTGCTGTCCGTTTTTAAAGGGTAAAATGAATTGGGACCACTGGGTTCTGCAGCACTGGCCGCTGAAAAGGTTGGAGACTTCCAGGTACTTAACTTCCCCTTCCGTCATTCCTTGTGGATAACAGACGTCTACATTCTCTTCATCACCTGCGTTCTGTTTCCTTCACGATTACGTACACAAATATGCACGGGATTTTGAAAAGTAGAGAAATTATTTGACCACAGGGCAAGTGGCTGTAACTGTGTTTAGCATGTTGCTCCGCTTGCGTATGCATGTTCTTTGGTAACTTGCCCATACATACCACTCTTTGCTGTAATCTCATGTCTCACACCTTCAAGTCCCTTTTATTTTCATTCAATCATAGTGAAATGTAATATATGTTATTCACCCTGAGGAATCACCCACCCTTCAAGCC
>KV908370.1:421029-426029 GCA_002005505.1 Botryococcus braunii
GAAAACGGTGGCGCTCAGGCGGTGCAGGTGCCTGGCCTTGGCGTGCGAAAGGAGGCCCCGCGAATGGTACCATCTCACATAGAGGAATCCACTTGCAGGTACACAGACTCCGAGACGTACGGTATGTCGGCATACTTGCCCCTGCAGATCCCCCGCCACCCGGCTGCCTCTGACTCTAGTGAAAGAGAGATCAAACTGCGTGCACACCCCACAATAAAAGATACACGAGCCCCAATGGATGTGCTGCTGGCATTTTCAGACCCGCTGGATACCATTTGGAAGATTCTCCAAGCCCCGAAATTCAAAGTGCTGTGACCGGATGTGAAGATGTTCTTACATTCTCCAAAGATGTGGAAGGTATCCCTGTGGATGCCTTCCACATCTCTTAAGGTAGCAGAGTCAAATGGATGGCTATTGTAATCTCTGACCAAAGATCCCACCTCTTATCAAAGATCATGTTGAACGGCTGGATAACCTCATCTCTGATGAAAGACCTTATCTCTAATCAAAGATCACAGAGTTCAACGGTTCGATAACCTAATCTCTGAAAATCTACTTCCATGGACAGTTTTCTTAAGTTCCAGATGGGTTAATCCCTATGGTCTAGATAGGTTAATCCCAATAGTTCATTTTTTTTTTTCAATGTCACGACAATGCCAGCCAGCTACGACACTGCCCCCCGCCCCCCGCCCCCCCCCCCCCCCCCCCCCCGCCCTTTTTGAAGAGACCTTCAGACTGCTTCTTCCTACCCTTTTTCCAGAAAGAGAGCAACGACCATTCCCAACAGGACAAAGAGCAAAGAGCATTGCCCAATCCCTAGATGCATGCACACAGGAGGAGGTCCACACCAATCCAAAAAATAATACCCCCACAAAAAAAAATGGTCCGAAATTACTGGTCTCAGCAAGTCGCCAAAGTGTGTAGAGGCAGCCATAGAATGCCCTTCTGAGTGGGAGTCAGAGGGCATGTGAACAGGAGCCCCTGTGTTCATCTGGGCCTCAGAAAGGCCGCTTCCCAGCACTGTCTGCTAGGAGCGGTGAGTGATCGGCCCCTTTCCTATCATGCTTCCCTTCCTTAAACAAAGGCACGCATGCACTCACTCACTCACTCACTCACTCTCTCTCTCTCGCTCTCTCTCTCTCTCTCTCTCTCTCTCTCTCTCTCTCTCTCTCTCTCTCTCTCTCTCTCTCTCTCTCTCTCTCTCTCCCTCTCCGACACCCACACCCCCCCCCCCACACACACACCACACCCACACACACACACACACACACACACACACACACACACACCACACCCCCACACACACACACACACACACACACACACACACACACACACACACACACACACACACACACACACGATGAGGCAAATGAGGGGGCGAGAGGATGAGAACATCTGAACTTCTCACCCCACAACCCTTCTCAACCCCACAGATTTGAACTACTCACACCCACAAACGTTAACTTCTCAGCCCCATAGATCTGAACTACTGAACCCCCCAACAGGTCTGAGCTACTCAACCCCAAAATCCTGAACTGTAATCTGTCCTTGGGCCCCAGCTGGACCGCCGCTGCCGCAGCCCGCTCTATCTACCACATCTCCACACCCCCCCCCCTTCTTTCCCATCCCCTTGCCTCCTACCTGCCCTCAGTACAAATCGCCCTCAGAACAAATTGCTCTACACCCCATTGCAACCACCTCCCACCCTCCTATCAAATGTTCACACACACCCCCCCCCCCCCCCGGGGGGGGCAGAGTATCTTAAGCCAGGCTCATGAGCGCAGCGCCCGCGCCCCCGCGACTCACCAGAGTGCGAAGATGACGCAGTACAAGATGGTACACATGCAGATGCTCCAGGAGGCCATGTCCCACACGTCCAGCACCCAGCTCCATCGGAACTCTGCCGGGAAGTACGTCCGCAGCAGGTGGAACAGCATGGCACTGATGTCCAGCTGGATTGCCTGAAGCCCTTGCAAGCCAATCAGCAATAAGGGGGAGAGAGAGCACCGAGAGAGAGGGAGAGAGAGAGAGAGAGAGAGAGAGAGAGAGAGAGAGAGAGAGAGAGAGAGAGAGAGAGAGAGGGGGGGGGGGGGTGGGGAGCGAGAATCCAAGCTGACCCCACTGTATGACATATTATGTGTCATAATCAAGGCCACCAACGACCAATGAAATGAGTTTAGTCCAATTTACCTTGTGCTTAGCATTCCTTTCCCGTTCCCACCAATTCTGCCTTCCGCCTCCCATCCACCCCAACCCCCTGATCCTCCTGGGCAAGGACACTGGCCCGAAACTTCCCATTACCATGTTTTCCCATTCTTCTCTTTCCTTGGACTACCCTTCAACTACCTGAGCTCTTGGTTTCAATGCCACCTGTCCCTCTCCCAGCCTCCAGCCCAGACTGCGTCCTCTGCCCTTCTACCTCACCCTTTCCTAGCAGGGGCATTGTTCCTTGCTGCCCTTTCCGCAGTTTGCTTTCCGTCCCAATCTCTCACGTTCTCTTTACTTTCTTAACAACACCTCCCCCTCCCTCACTCCCCTGACAGTACTCTTTGCTAATCAACCCCCCCCCCCCCCCCCCCGGGCTGACCCCCCTCGTAACTCTCACAGTTCGGATCTTTCTCCCTCCTTTCACCCTGACACCAACATCTTCTCAGCCTGAAGACTTCATGCAGGCTATTCTTTCGAGAACAGCCATATTACTAAAGAAACAATATTGGATTACCTGCATGCAGTTGAATCGCACAAAGTGATGCAGCTTGTTGTTCTTCACCACCGAAAGATAGAGCAGGAAGAATATGATGAGAGGCGCAAATTGGCTGCTGTAGTAGATGTTAATGAATGGACCTGCACACCACTGGCTGATTGAGCGCAATGGACTGACATAGTCCTGGTGAGCCGTTGAGCCAACAAAGTCTAGTTTGCCTCTGTGCTGCTAACAACACAGTGGCGTTGAATCAAAGCTTGTGTGCCATTCCACCCTTCCCTCCTGTGATGACTAGAAAACTGCTGCCCAGCATACCCTGTTTGACTGCACCTGCACCTGTGTCAAGGACCTACTGAAGGTCGCACACGGGGTGTCCTACCTGGTATCAAGTAAAAAATAACTGTGTGTGGTATCCGCCGATAGATTTCCTGCCCCATACTCTCAATGGATAGCCAAGGAATAATATAGCATATGGCGGATGCCACCCGAACAAGGAAGGATGGGAGCCCCCTGTTCCCAACAGCATCTGCAGCAGGAGCTCGCGCCGAAACCTGAAAAAGCACAAATTTGATGAATAGTACTTCTAAAAGGCGAAGGAGGCAATAATCTCAGCCCATGTCGGACACTTATGCGACGCAGCTGTGCCTCACCAAGAAAGGCCGTTGTATGCGACGGACGCTGCTGGTAGATTGTTTAAGCTGCGAAGACCCTACACGAGCAAAACCACAGAAGGTGTTATAAATAAGGCACTTTTCTTCCAGTCTTTAGGAGCTCCAAAAAGCGGATTCATGAAACGAGCAGACACACCAGCGGCAAAGGGAGAGGCCGACGATCTTTGTAAGCACGCTATCGTTTTAAAATTTAAACAATTATATCGAACTTGTCCTGCTCCCACCACTGCTGCAGGAGGCCGTGGAAGCACGACACGGCCATGGTTACACCTCGAAACCCCTCCACGTGCGATCTCGCCAGGACTGAACATGGAGAGATCAACCAGTTATCACCACCTAATATTTGTGGTGTGCATTGCATTCCAGAGCAAGGGGGCTTCTTCGTTGTATCCCTCAGGTAGTACATCGAGTTCGTTCCGACAAATCGGTACCTGTGGCGGCGAATGTTTTGGGGTGAGGTAAACCCTACTAAGATAAGTGTGCTATTTGGGTCTATCTTATCGGCTACTTTTGGGGTACGCAATCAGTGTCCACCCCTCCTGACCCTGGACAAATGCAAACATTCTTCGTTTCTAAAGTCTATTTCACTTTTCCATTAGAGATGGAGGCCAAACGAAGTATAGGAGGGTCATAGACGTCTTCATGCTCAAGCTCAAGCTCAGTGCTGGACACACCTGTCAGGGAGCTAGCAAGCATAGGCCCGCTTGCAGAAGAAACAATGAAAGTGCCCCTACAAAGAACAAAGTAGTCCTCCACACCATTCCGTACAGTCATAGCCTGGTGCAAAGTCTTTGAAGCCGCTTCAGCAAGTCCAGCGTATCCGAATATTCATGAAGTCAGCTCTACACATTTTAAGAACTTCCTTTTAGAGAAATTGCATGGCCACTCACGGCGGTTGCACCTACCGCACCAGCAAGACGACACAGGCCTAAGCCGTCTGTCTGTCCAGGGCAGCAGGCATGGCGTTTCCCACTTGGCCCGATTATGGAGGTTGCGATCAATTGGCAACGGTAACAAGCCAAGCACGGCCTTCCTCTCATATGTACGTGGATACATATATGCATGGAGACACAGACCGTCGTTGCAACGATGTTTTTCGCAACAAAAAGTGCCCCCCGGGGAACGTTCGTGGACAGCTGCAGACCTGGATGGAAGTGATTAAAACCGCACATCAGCGATTCGAAGTGCAGTGATTTTGTTCCAGCGAAGCAGGTGTAATGGATTAATATTGATTCACATGGAAGTCTGCGGAGCAGGCCTCGTACCACCTCACTACTTTTCAGCTCTCTGACTACGGAGCTTGCAAGCTCCGTAGTCAATTGGATCACCTCCTACATAAGAGCTCTACAGTCCTCACACCTCGATTGATCTGCGAAGTGCAGACACTAGTGTACCTTCATTCTGATTCCTACATTCGACATCTGTGGAATGGTGTGCACACGTGCGCGTCACGTGATCAAAATTACATCAAATCAGCTCCTTATCTACATTCACGTGTGCACTACAACACGTGTGCGAGTACCTGCACAGATCACTATTATCACATTCGCTAGTGCCCTGCTTGGATCTCCACATGCACTTGAAAGAAGTCTGAACTCTAAAAAGAATAATTTCGTAATACA
>KV908370.1:436029-438529 GCA_002005505.1 Botryococcus braunii
ATCTTTGCATAAGACGGTCTTGGCAGATGGGTCCACTGACACGGCTTCAGCAGAAAGGTAGTCATTTGGAGGCCCTCTGAGCGCTGGCTGTATGTCCAGAACAGGCAATGCCACGCTGCGTGGCTCTAGTGTTCCCACGCAGCAGGATGCCAGCAATGGCGTAAACACCTGCATGTATTCTCACCACTGCTTTCACTGGTTTTCGAGTTCTCAGGGCCTTCAGAGATCATTTGTGAAATCATTATCGAGCAACAGTGGTCTTCACCCCCCCCCCTACCAGGAAAAAAAACAAAAAACAAAAACAAAACAAAACAAAAACAAAAAACAAAATATGTTTTTCCATCGTTTTCCTTGTTTCCACCTTTTAGAGACTGCAAAAAAGGACTCTAGGGAAACAATCTGCATACGGAACTCACACTGACAACCAGTACAGTTGAATACTGTACTGCTCAGATCGTTGATTTAGGTGAGCTGGTTCCCTGGCTTCTCAGTGGATGGGTCAGAGGGATACACAAACTTTCAGATTCCTGTTAACTCTAAGACCATCGTTCTAGAGGCTTTCTATATTTCTGGAAGCAATATTGCCTATGGCATGGGCCCATCGTATCGTAGGTCGTCCTATTGCCGTTAGAAAATGGATTAACTCCATTTCTAAAGGAAGGTATGATAACTCAATTACAGGGACCTATGACACCTTGCAACTTCATGTATCTTATTTCAGCTAAACGTTCGAGTAAGTAGGGGCTTGAGGGAATCACACCATATGATTTCGCGGACTCACGATCTGGACAACCCCAACAACTCGAATTTCAGCAACAATCCCAAAAAATACGAGAGCCCCATTCAATTGGCTGTGAGAAAGCAGGGCCATTCTCCCAAAGTCCATCCTATTCTGATGCATATTCGCACGCAGTGACGGATCCGAAATCTACTCCTGACAGTCGCATAGGCAAATATGGTAAAGCGGCCCGCAAACCCCTCTCAGCTCACCGTCAAGTCATAAAGTTTGCTATTCAGGTCCCGTGCAAGTCTCGAACATCCCCATCCCGTTCCTAGGGCAACAACTCTCTGCCTTCCGGTTTCCAACGGTATCTGGTGTTTAGGTATTTCATCCGAGAATAACCTAACGCCGCCACGAATACTACTGTCAAAACTACAATGTAGGAACCGAGGCAGGCTTTTGAAGTTTTTTGAAAAGGTCCTCAGCATCGGTGCCCTTCCTAGTGTCGTAACGAGGCCGATTCAAATCATTACAAGCATCCTTCAATAAGGTAAG
This sequence comes from Botryococcus braunii, assembly GCA_002005505.1. Taxonomy (NCBI): domain Eukaryota; kingdom Viridiplantae; phylum Chlorophyta; class Trebouxiophyceae; genus Botryococcus; species Botryococcus braunii. Next base: position 437,306 of record KV908370.1, read on the forward strand.
CAGCTGCAGTTGACCTCTAGTATAGCTTTGAAGGTACGAACTCCATGAGATATTTGTCATTGGCGTTCAATGTGCTTGTTCTGGACGAAGAATTGGAGTCTAAAAGAGTAGCGGGTGTACAGCATCTGTACTGCAACTTCTAACAGTACAAATTCCCAACCCGCCCAGCCCCCTGAGGAGTCCCCAGTGGGGGGCCCAAGGAAACCTGAGGATCCCAGGAAAGGAACATCCCAGGCCTATTCTAAAAGACTGATCCCTATGATCAGCCCCTATGACAAGCCTGTCACAGGGGAACCTACGCGATTGAGGCGCGTGGCGTCTGTGCACGGGTTTGTCTGTGCGGTAGGGTCTTTGGTGAGCTCCCCAAAACCCTTTCCCCTTGAGGGGAAAAAGTTTGACGCACTTAAGCGAGGTTGAGGGTGAGGGTGTGTGTGTGTGTGTGTGTGTGTGTGTGTGTGTGTGTGTGTGTGTGTGTGTGTGTGTGTGTGTGTGTGTGTGTGTGTGTGTGTGTGTGTGTGTCATTTGTAAATGTGTGGGGATGTGGCACGCGGCTGACGTGTTTGCGCACCTTGGCTTGACACAGGTCTGGGTGGCTTGTGGCTGCTGCAAAGGGCTACAGATACCTGTAGGCAGCTGTCAACAGCTATAGGATAGGCTTCACTCTTTGTTCTAGATACCTATAGGTAGCTGTCAACAGCGATAGCGCTTTGTTTTGACGTCGATTCCCTGTGATCAGGACAAGTCCTTTACAACAAATTTACAACCGGCGCATCAGCCGTGTGGATTCACTCATCTAGTAGGGATAGAAGGGGGGGTTTACTTGACCCAGGCAAGGTTTACCACGCCCAGGTTTACCACACTCGTTATAGGAGTGTGCTTTTTTCGTTCTAGGGGCCTGCAAGAGCAGCTTTGTAGTGGGGGCACCTCGTGGTGTGTACCCCAAGTTTCCAATCCTGTTGAACCTCAAAGTTTATGCATCGACACTGTAAGTTATGCGGTAACAATCAACGATGTCACAATCAACAATGTAACAATCAACGAAGTAGCGTCTCGAGAACTGCGGCATTCGAAGTGCTTCTGCCGTCCGTCGCATGGCTCCCATCGATTTCGGATGTAAACAGTACTTGCCATCACGGTTCGCTCGCGTGTTTCCAATCCTACAATATTGGATTCGACTTGAAGGGCCATGCGGAGAAGCACTGGTAACAGGATTCACGGTTTCGG
>KV908370.1:448529-463529 GCA_002005505.1 Botryococcus braunii
CCCGCTCATTGATAACTATAAAACCTCGCTCAGACATGCACTCACAAGTCGGAAGGCGAGCTTGTTTGCAACAGCCGCCACTAACCTTTTCAAGCGTAAAAATCTGGGTGGCATCTCTACCACTGTTCATTTTGCTATTGAAGACGACTTTAGTTTAGAACGAACCCGAAGGTTCGCCAAGATCTCATCGTGCCGTCCACTGTGGATCCATATGGAAGGCTACACGAGACATCGAAAGAGAAATTCCAATGCTCCAAACGAAGAATAACACAGCAATTACTATGTCAGTTGAATGGTTGTGAAATCTCCACAATTCAACTCATTGGCCGACCAGCTCCCGGAGACCACTGTCTCAATTCTCTCCAAGCGTGCGGGACCTGCTGTACAAAAGCCTGCGATTGGGGTGACCCGAGTCGGGTCACATGCAGTGTTCGACAGGCTCTTGAAAACCCGTACGGCAAAACCCCTATTGGCCCGGAACCCCGTCTGGGACGTACCCTATTCGACCCAAAGAAAAGTGGGAAAATCACACGGGTTACCCGTATGTCGAAGCCGAAGCTCTATGGGTCGTCAATCTGCGGAATTTGCTATTCTGCTGGTCCAAGAACGGGCACAATTCTTGTCGGTACTCCGGGCCCCAACCGCGTGCTATAAATCTGCCATTCTCAGGTGTCAGAACTGGTTTTTCAGTGCGGTTTTAAAACTTCCTTTTTGGGTTGCAACTTGCAAGTGACTATACTCAACAGCCCCGGCGGAGGAAAGCATGCGCAAGTCCACAGGCACATGGTAATTAGACAAGGGAAATTCCAATTCAGGGGACAACGGCTGAAGACGGTGAAAACGATTTCTCCGTACTTTACATCAAATTTTATCTTCACAAACATCTAGTCTATGAACCCTAAAAATAAATATCATACATATGCCGAATTTACATTGTGGAGCTATTCTAGCTTTACTAAAGGCACAAAAGTGAAGTTCCTACTCTCTAACGTCACGCTAAGCAATGAGTGTCAACAACCTCTTCAAACCTCCAAAATCTGCAACCAAAACTTTGTCCACCTGACCGTCAGGATTCATAGATCTCTCATGAATGCAGCATCATCATCATTTCCCAGGGTCCTATCGGTGGGCAAGTGGTCCAAAAGTACAACACCATCAATGCTCAAATCCAGAGTTGACGGATCAATTACTTCTGCACATGCACCCTCATCATCTGAATCCGCTTGTTCTAGAAGCTGCTCGGCCCAGTGCGAGACTTCTACACCTTCATCTGAGAAAACAAATTCCTCATTCTCCCAAAGCGCAGAGTCGATCTCTGGATCTGGCAGTGTGTGGGCGGACAAGACGCGGTGGAGCTTAAATGTTAAAAGGTCATCCACCTTGCCAACAAAAAGATCTCCGGCTTTGTTGAAATCCATTTCTTCTCCAAAAAAGCGCCCCAGAAATAGCACTCTCATGAGCATATCCACAGTGCTAGTGGATAAACGATTGCGCTTCGCACTCTTAATCTGACGATGAATCGAAAAGCCTCTCTCCACTTCCGCAGAATCTCCTGATATAATTGCACCAACTTGAACAAGAGGCAGTAACAGACCATAACGCACACGCAAACCTGCATCTGAAACCACTTCTTGCCAGAACCCCTTTTGAGATAATGCAGGATTTCGCTGAACTTTGCGACTCAAATCTATTTGCAACACTTCAAACTGCTTTCTACAGGCTGGCCACTCTTCTCTTGTGAAAACCCGATCAGCCCCAAAATCTGTGGAGCACAGTGCCTTGACTATCACATGGAGGATCTCAACATTCTGTGAGCGGGAAGCACTATCAGTGCCCGACTTGTAGAATTGGGGATCAAAAACATGTTGGTTTAAGGCATTCTTATCCCGCACCGCTCGTCCCCCGTCTTGATTAAAACCTAAAAGCAAAGAATCATAAAAGCAAGTTAGCAAGCAAAGTCAGCAAATCTTCACGCTTTCCTGCACAAAGACACATACAGAGAAACAAGCACAAGGATTACAACTGGTGACATATGCAACATTCTAGAATGATAAAATGTACAGATTTACCTTCACAGTCATGCATTAAGAGATGAGGTCACAGTGCTCAGTAAAATAACCACCATGATGACAGAACACGTACGCCAAAGCACAGGTGCATGTACACTACGTACATACGTAGGACTAGTACTCAATTTCAGAAACACTACCAAGAATATTCACTTACCATCTTTTGCAGTATCCTGGCCAGATCTTTTTCTTTTGTATGCGTGGCAAACATTGCATCTGACTAAGGGCTGTGCTTTCGCATTTCTACCGAGAACGCTTGCCCAAGTGTACTCCTGCCCCCAGGACATGAGGGCTCCATCTGAAACATGTCGACTGGTTGGTACGCTCTGCGTATCAAATTCCTGCTCATTCGCACTTGGAAATCCTGCATGGCCAACATAGTTCTCAATTTCTGATGGCATCATGCATGTGTGCTAGCAATGAAAGGTTTTATATAAACATACACAGCACATTGATAATGTTAATCGGCAACGTGCCCATGAACATTTAACGCAATGTTTACAACACCCCCAGCACTATTTGCAATGCTTGCACACATTCCAAAAGATGCTCTGCGAAATGGTAAATAACGGCTAAAGAGACAGCAGGAGTTTACATACCCTGACTGTCATTGTCATCTCCACGAGGATCCAGCCCCCTTGGGCAAAGACCAGCCAGGGTCACTTGAGCTGGGAAGGGTGGGCTGTGACCCTGGAGGTAAAGGTATAAGACGGTGCTGCCAGGTAGGGGCAGCGGGAGATGCCCAAGGGGGCTGGATCCTCGTGGAGAGAGGATGGAACTGGATAATAAGGTGCCCAAGGGGGCTGGATCCTCGTGGAGAGGGGATGGAACTGGATGGTAAGGTGCCCAAGGGGGCTGGATCCTCGTGGAGAGAGGATGGAACTGGATGGTAAGGTGCCCAAAGGGGCTGGATCCTCGTGGAGAGAGGTTGGAGCTGGATGGGATTGGACCAGCAAGGCAAACGGAAGCAGGGAGGTTGATTAAGACAGAGCAGCCCTTGTGAACTAGGTAGGCTTAGCACACAACTGTACAGCAAATTTAAGGCCCAGTGACGTTGGTTATTGAACACACATAGATGTACTTGCAGTCACATAACCACATAAAGAATGTAGGTGTTGATACGTGGTTGAAAAATCCTGGCGTTTAACCAGCAAGACAGCCAGTACAAGGTCTTGACATAAGGTACAAAAAAAAAAAAAATAAGGTACAGTGAAGGTAAGTGATACTGCTATGCTGGATTACAAACAGGCGCGCTGTACAGAAATACACATAGAGGTGGTTGAAGATCACAGTCACCAACTCCTCAATAAAGCTAGTGAGGAGGGGTGCCAGGGGTTGGGCAGGTTAGATGGTAACAAGGCAAGGAATAGCAGAAGGGACCAGCTAGGTGCTGGTATCTGCTATGGCAGTGCAATGGAGGCTGAGGTAAGCCAGGGGCGCAGGGCAGCGCCAGGGACAAAATCAAGGCCTTGGAGGAGAGAGTGGCACCAGCTACTAAGAACGAGAATAGAGAGAGATGGCGGGAGCTGGCCAGGAGGGCAGCAGAACTGCGACAGGACTGCAGTAAGGCTTACAGGAAGACGGAAAGGGGCGCGACGGACCTGTACAAGAAGGCGCTGGTACTGGCTGCAGATGAGCTCAAGCAGGGCAAGAACCTGGTCAATGGAGAATATGCAGACTTGTCGATAGAGGCCTGGTTTTCAGATATGAAGAAGCTTGAAGCCAAGGAAAAGGTAAGTGATTAGCCAGCCACGGGATAGTGCGCAAGTTTCAGAAGTCTGCTAGGTTAAGAGCAGAGAGAGAGAGAGAGAGAGAGAGAGAGAGAGAGAGAGAGAGAGAGAGAGAGAGAGAGAGAGAGAGAGAGAAGGGGGGGGGGTTTCAGAACTATGCAGGCCAGAACAACGTTTCCACAAATTCATGCACGTTTATATCCGTGTGATTAATTTTTAAATGAAGCCAGTGGTGAGGCTGGAGGAATGACTCTCTACGTTGGGCGTCGCACTTAGACAAAAGGTTGCATCTGCAGGCGGTCTAGAAGGTGGTAGCTCAGGTAGTAGAGAGCTGCAAGGAAGCAACCTCATACAATTTTCTCTATGGTAGCAAGCGTCCACAGACACTTAGGAATTATGGGAGTGCAGATACAACAGCAATGCCAGAGTTGCAGGTTAATAGGCTGGATGGGCTAAGAGGGCAAGCAGTAGGAAGGTCAGGAGCACATGAGGGGGTATAACTGGGAAAGTCACACCGGTTGGTGCAGGGTAAAAATGTCATTTAGCATGCAGGGGTGAGAAAAACCTTGGCTGCAAAGGCTGGGATGAGGAGGTTGGCTGGCTGGTGCAAGGCAGGTGACTGGAGCCCCTAGGGGCTAAGGGAAGGGCGCGCTAAACATGACTGCTTGCGACCAGAGGGACACTTGGGTTTATTGTATTTGAAAAACATAGTTAGTTGTAGGGGAAGTGGGCACAGAGGCAAGCGAGTGGGGTCCGGACGGTGGACGATCGTGAGAGAGAGTCGGTGGGGAGACCTCTCGGATTCCCACGGATAAGGAAGGTTGGCAATGGGTGCAAGGATGCAAGGCTAAGGAAAGAAATATGGTACAAGAATGGCGCGGGATGCAGGCTGGAGAGATAATTGGCTTGCTGGACTACTTGTTCGCCGAACACTGGGAGCTGCACTGCGCCCAGTTAAGGAAGCTGGCCTCAGAAGCTGGGAAGGAACAATTTGCAGCTCAACTGCTGGCGGTAAACGTTCAACGTACCGACCGCATCCGTGCCAAGCTACATACCCAACTACAGGCCACCGGCAGGGAGAGGCCGTGGATTCCCGGCGGGTGGGAGAGCACGCAAGGAATTGTTTAAAGGAGGGTACGACCTTACCCATTATCCCAATGCCAAGCCAGAGCCCACACACTGCTGCAGGGGCTGGTGGCTGGATGGAGAATGTAATGCCACTGCAGGGATAGAGGGTTGCAAATTTCAGCATGCCCCTGCCCACAGAGGTCAGGGGATGGCATCTACGAGTGCCCAGCCAAGGTTATAAAAGGTGAGCGAGTGTCAATGGGAGATTTGGAGGTTGGAGAACCTGGCTGGAGGGAGGCAGGTTGGGCAGAAGCAGCAGGGCAGCATGCTGGGACTGGCAGTGAGCAGGGGCAAACGCCACAAGTTGCCAGATGCGCAACAGGGCTTGCCAGGGGCCTACCAAAGATAGATGTTGAATGGGAAGAGGTGCAGCATGCGTTAAGAGCGTGGCAGGAGGAAGGCGTGTCTGCAGGTGAAGGGCCTGAGCTTAGATCTCCACGCCTACTAGCGCAGGAGTGGGACAGGGCTTTAAAAGACGAAGAGTTTGTGGCAGGGGTACCCAATAGTCGGCTAAAAGCCTGGGAGAGGTATTTCGTGTGGGCACAAGGGCAGGCGCCTTTGACTGCTGAACAGCAGAAAGTGCTGAACTGGCTAAGGCACGGGATCAAGCTGGAATGGGTAGGGGCAGATTCCAAGACACAGTCGGAACATCCTAGGTATCAAGATAGGAAACAGCAAGTGGTAGAATTACTAAAGACCACACTGCCAGGGCAAGGGCAAAGGGTCCGAGAGCTGCTGCAGGGAGACAGGCCTGGGAAGGTACAGTTTGCTAATAGAAATTCGGTTGAGCTGCATGCAGAGTTTGTCAAGGCGTCTTTAGAAGACTTACTGCACACAGGGGCATTAATGGAAGTCACAGGCGACAAAGTACAGGTGTGCAGTGGGCTGGGGGTGGTGGCAAATAGAAAGGGCAAGTTGCGTCTGATTCTGGACGCTAGGTATATTAACCTGTTTGATAAATATGTCAGTTTCACGTATGAAAAACTGACTGACGTGCCACAGTATGCCAGGCCGGGAGACTGGCTGTGTCTCACAGATTTCAAAGCAGGTTACCATCATTTCAGGGTGCACAAGGAGGATCAAAAGTACCTGGGTTTGAGTTTTCAAGGAAAATTTTTTGTGTTTACTGTGTTACCATTTGGTTTGTCTTCTGCATGCAGAACCTACACAAGGTTCATGCTACAGGTGTATGCTCCTCTCAGGGAGAGAGGCCTCAGGATGACCACGTTTGTGGATGATGCAATTTTCCTGGCTGCTAGTCACATACAGGGGTGGATGGGCATGAGGGCACTGCTGTTGCTGTTAACGTATTTGGGTTTTTGCTTGTCCAGGAGCAAGTGTGTGTCAGAACCAGCCAAGAAAGGGCAGTATCTTGGCTTGATAGTGGACTTAGAGGAACAAGCTTTCAAGGTGCCCCAAGACAAAGCAGAGTTCATTTTGGAGGAAATAGGCAAGGCTAGGACAGCTGGGGGTACCAAGAGGGACATGGCAAGGTTGGCAGGCATGTTAGTGAGTGTGGCCCCTGCAGTACGGCTAGCCCCCTTATACATCAGGAGGTTGTTTCAAGCCATGGGGGAGCTCCGGGAATGGGGAGAGAGCTTGACAGAGGAGTTAGCAACGTTAACGGAAGAAGATTTGCTGTATTGGGTGGAGGCTTTAGAAAGGCAGAAGGGCAAGCCATGGAGACAGGAGGGACCAGTCTTCGTGTGCTATGGGGATGCATCTGCTAGGGGTTATGGGGGTTTCTCAGAAGAGTTGCTGCTGCAACCCATGCAGGAGAGTTTCACAGCAGAGGAACAGGAGCTCATGAGCAAGGGGGCACTGTCTTCTTGTCACAGGGAGGTGAAGAATATATGCCTATTGGTCAGGACATGCATTAGAGCCAACACGGACAAGCTGCGGGGGGCGGTGCTGTTGGTATTCTGCGACAATCAGGGTGCAGTGTCTAATGTTAATAGCATGAATGGTAAGACTCACACCCTCAAAGAGCTAAGGCTGATGTTTGAGGCTGCAGCTGAGGTAGGTGTGGAAGTGAGGGCCCAGTGGGTACCAAGAGACACTCCTGAAATCCAGGTGGCTGACCTGCTGTCTAGGTGTGATGATGCAAGTGACTTTGCACTAGATAGGGGTATATATACACAGATATGTAAGACAGGTCTGCCAGAAGGAGGCATATGGGGTTTTCCCACAGGGGATTGCTTTGCAGGAACAGTAGACAAGTTCCACCAAGTGAAAAGGTATTTTACAAGGTACCCTGCTGCAGAGGGTATGGGGGCAGATGCACTGGTCATGCCCTGGAGTTTACTAGACCCCACAGATGGCACACCTCTGCTGTGGGTATTCCCACCCAGAGAGTGCCTCAGGGAGGTAATAGCCAAAGTAGCACAAGAAAGAAAAAACTGCATACTGGTGGTATGCAATAGACCAGCCAAGTGGAAGACTTGGCTGCTCCATTTGCCAGTCAGGGCAGAAACGACGGTTCCCCCCAGAAAGCACATGTTTGTGTTAGGTTCTCGTTTCCCACCTCACATGCTGCAGGATGGAGACTATCAGTGTCACCTGACTTGCAGCTTGATATTGTTTGAGAAGCCCAGAAGGCCGGCCTCTGTCACAGGGGCCAAGCGTAAAAGGGCAGGCACAGGCTGAGCACGTCAGGTTAGGCGAACCTTTTTGTTAGGACGTTTCCCCTTAGGCAGCTTAGGGGGCAAGTGACGGGTTGGGTCGATGTAGCGTTTGGTCACGCTGGGCGTTTTGATTTGAGCGAGGCGGCCCAAAGCCTCCAGAGTCTGACCTTGCTGGTCGTGATGCTGGAGGGAGCCTCGCCTGCTCCCATGCAAGGTGGCGTGGTAGGGGATGTTGGCAGCTGTAAAATGGAAGTCGATGTCTTCTTCGAAAGCAGCCACGCTGAGGCTGCGTTCTATGAAATGGTCCTTATTGGAGGACAAGGGGCGGCAAAGAAACTGGGTGATGGGGTGACCCAGTGCGGCAGACTGGACCAGCAAGGCATGGAGACGCTGGATTGGGCAGAGGGGGTCATCTTTGCGAGTGATGATCATCACCTCAGGGTGCAGGTTGTGCTTGATTTCTAGGGCCTTAAATAAGACTACCCCGCCGAGAGGAATCAGCAGGGAGGGGTACAAGCTGGGCCCAGCAGGCGTCCCTGCACAGGCCGACAGAATGTGAGCATGAAAAAAAAAAAAAAAAAAAAGAAGGGGGCATGAAGAGAGAGAGAGAGGACATGAAGCAGAGACCCAAGGGGGGAATGGAGGAGTAGCTGACAAAGTGGGGGGGGGACATACCAGAAGTCAGCCACAGGTCATCCAAGCACCAGGAGACAGCAGTAGCCCCACGCGAGCATGTTTCCCACAAAATTGTCATGGTGAAGGCATCTCGGTGCAGGCGGAGCAAGGGGACGCCGGTGGTGGTGCTGATGCGAATATCCAAGCGTGCCATGACTTGCTGCAGGTCTGACAAGCTCCAGGGGTGAGCTGACTGGGGATTATAACCCAAGTGGGCCAGCCAGCGGGTGTAGCCAGTGGCCCACTCTGCCACGTCTAAAGAACGCACAGGATTGCCTGCAACATATAATTTGTACATCACTTACACGTTTACAAAACGGTTACACGTTTAGTCAAACCCATGCACACAGTTTCCATCAGGTAGCAAAGCTTCATGCTAGTATTGGGGACATTGACAGCCTACCTCGACCACGGAGAGGGTCCCAGTTGCCATGGGTGGTGGCATAGCGGTCAAACTCAGTGGCCAGGAAAGACAATAGGCAGCGCATGCTAACCGGCGCAGCAAGGTCCAAGCCTTGATGTTTATATCTACCGCAGGTGGTGGCCCACAAGGTCATGTAGACTTTGATGTCTTGAGGGGTCCCTTGGAGGGCATGGCGGCCAGTGTCACTCATGAACTCACAGAATTTATCGAAGGCACTGATCTTCTTCTGCATGGTGGCCCCCTTGACTGCTAGCAGCTGGATGGAGTTGGCCCTGGTGAGCCACTGGAAGTACTGGTCAGCAGCTGTAGCACTCAGGGGAGGGCCAGTGTGGCAGGGGATTTGGCGGCCCAGGAGCAAGGTGTCAGCCATGCCTAGGAGTCCTGGGGACCCTATGATGGCTGCCAAGGGGGATCCTGCATGCTGCAGGACAGCCAGCTAGTCAGCAGGCTGCCAGTTGGGGGAACTGGGAAGGTGGATGGTCTGGTGGAAAATTACTCACCAGCTTAGGGTTCCCAAGCCCTAATACCACCATATAAAGGTCAGTCAACCGGGAGTAAACCCAAATGGTGTAAGCGGATTGGCACGCAAAAGGTTCGTGGGAAATTCCATTGCCACGGGAGGGCTAGTAAACCCCCAAAAGGATTGACTAATGGCGAACAAGCACGTGACTCCAGATCACGAATGGACAATCAAGGATATTTCAGGTGAAACAACGGGGGAACAGGCTAGGTGATATAGAAAACCAAAGGATAGGATTCAAACAAGCAACTGAGGAAACCATTAGGTGGGTCCCTCCCTCTTGACTGATATACCCGGGGGACGGGTGGCTCTACGCACCTTCATTGGTCCCGCCCGCCCACCCGGATGGTCTGGTGGAAAATTACTCACCAGCTTAGGGTTCCCAAGCCCTAATACCACCATATAAAGGTCAGTCAACCGGGAGTAAACCCAAATGGTGTAAGCGGATTGGCACGCAAAAGGTTCGTGGGAATACCCGGCTTCGGCGACCCGTACGGCACCCCTACTGAAATTCGTCAACCCGTACGGTTACCGTACGGGTTGTCGTTCACTGGTCACATGACTGGGGCCCCTAGATCGCAATATGAAGGGAACGTCGGATCCTGTCGTTCTCAGGTGATTGACACAGGGAGTTTCCCTGCACAAAGTTTCTAGCAGAAAACTTCTCCTTTTGTATAGGAGAGTGGGTGTTTGTCCCAGGGCTATCAGGCAAAACACCGTCTAGAGAATTCCATGTGCATTCAATGCGTTCAGTACCTCCCCTTTGTACGCGTGGTGTCATGCGGGGGTATGCGTCCTGTCCGACATGTGTGGCAATGTTCACAATTTCATTTCCCCCCGCCCACGTGTGTCGGCTCCTGGACCCGCTTACAGATTTTTCCAAGAGAAGAATTATTCGAAGGGAAAGGCAGGGGAGTGGCGATGGAGTTTTTGGAACATTACAGCCAGGACCTGCCAAGATATTATGGGTCAACATACCCGCTTGATATGCCAGCCTGACACTGATCATGATGGGGTTGTTTCTGTTGTGACCCTTAGCTGCCCTACTTACATGCTTTACTGACCATGTAGCTCTTGGCACCAGCACAAGTGTGTGTGTGTGTGTGTGTGTGTGTGTGTGTGTGTGTGTGTGTGTGTGTGTGTGTGTGTGTGTGTGTGTGTGTGTTTTTTTTTTTTTTTTTTTTTTTTTTGAGATTTGGTTCGCATTCCACATGATGATGTATTTGGACACACGATTCAAATTTGTACCTTCACCTCATGACACAGTGTCCGTTCGCGAACTATATATCGGACTCTAAATGCGGACTTGTACGCTTGCGCACTTCCTAGGTTCAGTAGTAGAATATGAGCTACCTCAGTCATCCCCACAGTGGCATACGACGATGCCCATGACATAGGAGTTCCCCCTGCAGCTGCTGACCAGGAGGCAGGCCATAACGGTGCTCTGGCTCATATTGCAAGCCGGGACATTCTGGCTCTTCACGCTGTACACCTACACGAAGGAGCGCCACTTGCGGCAGAGCTTCTGCAGTGAACTCTTGAACAGAGCCCCAGAACGGATTGAACCCGAGAACAGCCCACAACGGATTGTCTCTGATGCTCGCGCCGTCCCCATCACGCTGCTTATCCAAATTTACACCGCATATGTTGTTGTGGCTGCCGCATGTAAAGACAACCATTACCTTGTACTTCATATGCGTGCATGGGGAGATCCCGTACAAATCTCTCTGGTTTTCATATATACTTAGATGAACGCGTACATTCTATAATTGGCCGCTCTGCGTCGCATTTAAGACGAGAACTTCACGCATTGTAATCAGTCGCTATCTTCGTCTTCATGAACGGATCTCTTTGCCTCAGTCAAATACTCTTCCGCTGATTGCCATAACACCGCATGAGCAGCATCAGCACGTGCGCTACAGGTTTGAAGCTGGCTTTAAATTTACATGGTAAATGCTGAGAGGCAAATACCGGTATACTCATATGGATGAATCGATTCAGGCATGACTGGATGATCATCATGATAGACGTGCATAGCATAAATGGGTGCGTCTCGACGGATGGTTCTGCACAGGCATATGCTTAATGTACGTGGTTCGTGCAACTGGTACTATGAAAAGTTCGCACCAGGTCCGTCTTCTAGAACATAATGGATGCCGAATTTTACCTTTAATGATATTAGCTACAAGATTTATAACTATAGAACTGCTCCTTATGATAATAGTACGTTACGTCATTGATAAATAGATCTGGACAAGCTACGTCAATACCAGTCTTAGCAGTTTCTGCACACACATGTTCATATGCATACAGCATGAACCAGACGGGAAGCCTGGAGCCCGGGCCCGGGTGGCAATGGCAAGCTGCTATCATTCGTGGAGACTCGCGATGAGGGCGGTCCAAGCAGTGCTTCGGTCCACTTCGGTTGACTTTTCTTCAGCAAAATCTTGTTGGATCACTTCTGCAGTCGATCGCAAAGCCTTCGTCAACGTCGCGACAGCTTCAGAAAGGGCGGCAGTGCAGGCGTCATGGGCGGAAGTCCTCAAGATTGACACGACCTGCAACGTATACGTAATTACAAAATCCCAGTTTTACAAGCCATGTACGAGTTCTTGTGCATGCATATGGAAATGTCCTGCAATTATAATTAATCCAGCTAATTAGCTGGATTAATGACTGTCCAGGAAGGCTGCCAACGGGCTCACGTGTGACACATGTGACGCATGTCCATGGCCATGGCGTCAACCACGGGCTCACGTGTGACACATGTACGTGGCCATGGCTAAACCACGGCCTTACGTGTGACACATGTACATGGCCATGGCGTCAACCACACAGATGTGTGTAGTCCAAAGCTTGGATGCGCCCCACGCCTCATATTTGAGGAGACTCACATACCTTACGCACATGACATGTCGTATAAGCGTTCATGAAGGCCGTGCGTACGCGTCGTGTACATGACCCGTACGCACGGCCTTCATGAACGCTGATACGGTAAGTTGTACCCCCAGACACACACAGGATACCTACATAGTCCTATCATGTGTGTCAGAGTGCTGGGGGTGAACTTTTAACGGCCGGATACTGTAAGCATTCTCCATGTGTGTTAATCCATGTGATCCATATTCTCCACTATGACGCACACGCGGACCCACCACACTGACCCCCCCCGCCCCCCCCCCCCCACGGATTGTGTGTGTGCGCACGCGCGGGGGTGTGTGTGTGTGTGTGGGGGGGGGGGGGTGTGCGCATGCGGGCGTGCGGGCGACACACACACACACACAAACACAACACAAACACAACACACCACACAACACACACACACACACACCACAGACCAGACACAGACCCACACACACACACACACACACACCACACGCGCACACGCACACACACCACACAATAAAGGGAGGAGGGATGGAAAGAGAGAGAGAGAGAGAGAGAGAGAGAGAGAGAGGAGAGAGAGAGAGAGAGAGAGAGAGAGAGAGAGAGAGAGAGAGAGAGAGAAGCGAGAGAGAGAGAGAGGGGGGGGGGAGAGAGAGAGAGAGAGAGGAGAGAGAGAGAGAGAGAGAGAGAGAGAGAGAGAGAGAGAGAGAGAGAGAGAGAGAGAGAGAGAGAGAGAGATGGGAAGAGAAAGGGGAGTAGGATAATGCTTAAAAGCACATGATGCAAGAAGATCAACCTTGAAGCCATGTATGCTTACCTCCGGTTTGCTGGAAGGGGCTGCTGGACCTGACGAGGCATCACCGCGGCCCAACTTAGTGGATGCCGTGCTAGCATTTCCCTTTCCTCTCTTCCCGGCCATGGCTGGCTCAGCGCTGCTGGCAGGTGGTGTACCTTGTTGCTGCTCGACGGGTGCTAGTACCATTTGCAACATCTCACCTGACAGCCCAACCTCCTGCGCATAATTGCACCATCTCTGTTGTTTGCATGTTATGATTGGCCCCTCTTCAATTTCAAGTAACTGGACAGATGTCTACATTATCATCATCATCTTGTCCTTATTCTTCGGTCCTCTTCCGCTTCTTCTGCCCATCCCTCTTTCTCTTCCCTCTTCCTCCCCTCCTCCTCCTCCAACTCCTCCTCCTGCTCCTCCTCCTCCTCTTCCTCCTATAGCTCCTCCTCCTCCTCCTCCTCCTCCTCCTCCGATTACTCCTCTTCCTCCTCCTCCCCCCTCCCCATCCCTCCTCCTTCTCCTTCTCCTCCCCCTCCTCCTCCTCCCCCCCTCCCCCCCCCCCTCCTCCTTCTCCTCCCCCTCCTCCTCCCCCCCTCCCCCCCCTCCTCCTTCTCCTCCCCCTCCTCCTGGAAAATTCTTTATGAGATGAAAGGCGTGCCGGACTCTCTTTTGCCAGAAGTAGGAGAAACAATGTGGTTTCTAAAATCAAAAGGGGATCTTCCTATCTTTCCACCATGACCAAATCAAGGTCTGCTACTATTACCATTGCTACTGCTACTGCTGCTACCCACTACCGCTGCTATCACTGCTGCTGCTACCACTACACTTATATACCCGCTGCCACTACCTCTGCAACCGACTACTGCTAGTACTGCATATCCTGCAATGCTGCGAAACTACTGTTGCATTATAGCGACCACCAGTTGTGCAACCACTTCATTTGTACTTCTCGTGCTTTGTGACTTCTTTTGCTTATCACTGATTTTCACTTTGCTCTGCTGCAAGTCCTACTCGTCTCTTCGCCATTTCCAAGGGCTTCAATCTCCGTGCTCGAGCCTTAGCATGCCGTTAAAACTACCCCTACCCCCCGTGTAACGCGAACAGGTAGCCGTTCCAAGCGCACAACCCGAATGGGTACTCCTACAAAGCGTTCAGCGCGGCTATGGCTACCCATACCAGGCGTAAACCAGATAGCCCAGAGAACTTTAACTACAAAGGGTCGTAAGCCGCGCGGCCCCGGCAGAAGCAGGACTAGCAAGGCTACGTAAAAGGTAACGTCAGAATACCTCCCAGGACAGTGGCGTTGGCAGCAAAGGAACCTCGTGTTTTGCGTAGATACGCTCCGCGGGAGGCTCCTTCCCAGTGTCGGCCTTCGACCCTTTTGCTGGGGCCCCGCCCGACAACGCCCCCAACTTACTGCCCTTCCTGCTCTCGCTGTTGCGATTGCTGCCGCCCTCCCTGGACAACGAAAGTCTCACATGTACGATTCAAAGAAAAGGCAGGGAGCAACAAAGGATTAAATAGGTGGAGAGGGCAATCTTCAGAGAAGCAGTCCCCAGAGAAGCAATCGCCAGAGAAGCAGCCCCCAGAACAGCAGTACCCAGAGAAGCAGTCCCCAGAGAATCAGCCCCCATAAAAGCAGTCCCCAGAGAAGCAGCCACCAGAGAAGCAGCACCCAGAGAAGCAATCCCCAGAGAAGCGGCCACCAGAGAAGCAGTACCCGGAGAAGCAGTCTCCAGAGAATCAGCCCCCGTAAAAGCAGTCCCCATAGCAAGTCCTAGAGAATCAGTCCCAAGAGAAGCAATCCCCACAGTAGTCCCCAGAGCAGTAGTCCCCAGAGAAGCAACCCCCAGAAAAGCAGTCCCCAGAGAAGCAGGCCCCAGAAAAGCAGTCCCCAGAGAAGCAGCCCCCAGAAAAGCAGAGAAGTAGTCCCGAGAGAAGCAGCCCCCAAAAAAGCAGTCCCTAGAGAAGCAGTTAGACTGAACGGTGAGTCATGAATGAACTAAACCGGGCGGCCGGAGTTGGGCCAACAGCGAATTCATGTAGGGCATCTTGCGCATGTATGTTTAAGTAGTGTTGACACCATTGCCGCCCCAGCTCTTTGCACCAACCCTTCTGCCCCGAAAGGAAGTCCCCCTTAGCAACCTTCGCATG
>KV908370.1:480390-482890 GCA_002005505.1 Botryococcus braunii
TGAGGTAGCTTATCTTGACATAGCTCATGATGTTTTTGCTCTCTTTGGTTTCTCCTTTCTTGAGAGCCGCCGTCAAAGGCAGACAAGAGGCTTACCACCCTTGTTGCATGCCTCTCATCCAATTGTCCTCTTGAGGGAGACACAATACTACTTCATCAGTCAATCATGCCATCGACTAAGATCTGGATGGTATGCATAAAGAACTTTTGAGTGCATGGAATGGAAATCAACGGGGGGTGGGGGCCCGGGGAGGGGGGGGCAGAAGGCCTTCCAAATCCCACTGGGGATTGAATGCAAGACAACCCTTGGAAGACATTAGTTCTGTGGTTTTTCTTTGCTGTTAGCAAGTTTGCGATATGATCAAGTCACTGGCCCTAAAATCCTATCCCACTACTCAGTACACACAGTACAGGTTAGCCAATCAAAGTATCGGTATAACATGGTTTCGAACATTTAAAATTTTAAACCTTGATTCAAAATACAGCATATTCTAATTGCTTAATGTAATGTAAGCCCCCACCCTTGCCATTGTTTACAAGCGTGGAACAGGTCCATTCCATCCTCTCGAATCTGAGTGAGAGGGTTTCGGGGAGACTTTTAGTTACCTTTCCCTTGCATGTATGTCCAATATTTCTTTGTGCCGCATTTCCTTGCGTCGAAGGTACTGGCTAAGACGGTTCGAGCGAGAGTTCCCGGCGGACAGCCCCACCGGATCGCCCAAAGCTGCAACTTCCAACGAAAATTCCATTACTCTCCACTTATTTGAGTACTAAAAAGAACTCAATGGCGATTCATTTATACGTCGCCATCAAAGGGCCGGTCGGCCGGCCCCAATGATGTTTGAAAAGACGGAAGTCCTACAGACGCGCATCAAAACGGTCCTCTACAGTTCCTTTTAGTAAAATCAAAATAAATCAAACCACAAGGGAATCACCTGCTCTCCCTAGACCTCAGAATACGCGGGGCTGTGTCTCAAGTGATGGGGTCTCGAGAGGGGGTTAGAGTCCCTACGGAGGGATCTTAACGGCCGAATTTACTCAGAGTCGTCCCTCGGGGCCTCAGCCAGCCGCTCAGGCCCTCCAGGCTGAGGGCCTCAGCCAGTCGGCTTGTATGGGATCCTGGTCGGGCAGTGGATCTCGGATTGCCTTGCGGTCCTATTGCTTCACCATCACAAAGATCCGATGTCTACAGATGCTATAACTAGTCATCTTACCAGTATTGACAAACCGCAACCGTGGAATGAACGTCTGTAACATGTAGGAGCAAAACCTTTAGGCAGCCCTACTCCCAAGCCGAAGGACCGTCTAGCTAACTTTCAAACGGTGTAGATGTGGCATGACCATAAGTTTATATTGCCAGAACTGTACGAAGTCTGAGTAGAGACTCTGACTGATGTGCCCCCCCTCCCCTCTTTTCCCTTTTTAAAGGGAAAAGTGAAGTGTATCAGTCTCAGGCCCCCGATGCCCCTTTATGGCATCCCCTTGGGCCCAGCTGGCAGTACACAGCAAACGGCAGAAGAAATGTATTGTGCTGTGTGTTATGAGCCGTAAGTACGTAACTGGTGAAGAAGGACGTACATGCTCATATAAAACATATGGAGTTTCAAATTTGGTGAGCCACCTGCAGCTGCCTATGAAACTTGTACTTTGGTAGAGAGCTATGGCATGAACAGCAAATGCTCGAAACCCTGGAACATGCTTGTATGAGACATCTAAATGTGATTGAATTAAAGAAACAAAGAACTTTAGTTTTCATGGCATCGCAGTAGTACATGTCGACCTGTCTCCAAAGGCGGTAAGTTGCTAGAGCTTTGAAAGAATTTCTAACGAGTGTGTACACGTCTTGGAAAAGGCTGATGATGTGCAGATAGTACACTGCGATCACCGGAGATAGGGTACTAGGAATGTACGTCCAGGACACTTGATGTGGCCATATGGAGTACAGGTGAGTTAGTGACACATATCGAAAGTACATCAATGCACGATAACGTTCTTGTTCGACTCGCTTCAACATGTCTGAAATTCCACATTTGCGTCTTGCACTGGTTTTGAAAACTGGTTTTGCACCAGACTCCCTTGGGTGGTCCAGTTAGACCAAGGTTGTACTACTAAGAGATTCAGAGCCGCCCACCAAACATTATACGTATGTAGCTTATAATTTATAGATGCCTCTTCCAGGAGCTTGCATTTACATATACATATGCCGCTTATAGGATCTGTTTATCACATGTATTATTTCGAGCCTTCTTTGCTTGCAACCTAGCTACATAGCTGAGGGTCAACTGTCCTATTGTGTTCAGTCTACGCCACTAAGTCCTCGCGAACGACATTAAACATCCATCATTCTCTTGCCCAGTACCATACACACCACAACCTCGTCCATCTCATACATCATAATCAACGTTGTCTCAGCCAGCCAACCTCCTTCCCCTACTTGTCAGAGAAACGACCTCGCAACTCACTCATTTTCTCACGACACTCCTCCCATACTGACATATAGA
>KV908370.1:487890-492890 GCA_002005505.1 Botryococcus braunii
CATAAGCTGTTCCATACTGTTGACTTGCATTCTGAATCCTCTTGAAGCCTATATGTTGCTGACAAAGGGCAGGGTTTGCAGAGTGATGGATGGGAGGGATGGAGAGCGATGTATTCTCATAAGTTTTCGTGTTGTCCTGCTGACTTGGATTGCCCCTCACTGCCAGCCGCCGTCCCAGCTGTAGGCCATGGAATTCTGGCTTGAGAATGACACCATGTATTTGCTGCCTCGGTAGTTCACAAGTCCTAGGAAGTGCTCCAAAGAATCGAGTGTTTCGGCAGATGTTGTCTCATTTGATTTTAGTATTTTTGTGTGGGAATGATGACTGTCCTTTCTCAAACTTGGTTGAGAAGCCATGCCCTCACTCTGAATCTCCAGCACTTACTGCAGCGCAGGAAGTTTCCCTTAGTTGGGCGTTCCAGGGACATGCCTTTCAGCCTTTTGATTTAGGCAGAAAATTTCTGCTTTATTGGGCAATGGGTTCCTACAGCTGGCTTTTTTCATTGCTTCCTGGGACTATTTCTTTCGGGAGACAAGAAGTATGCTGGTGAAGTGAGTTGTACAACAGTGAGAGGACACAAGGTGCATTATGCAATTTTTAGGGAATGAACGTGCATTTCAGGAGTGCACAGCATGTCTTCCCCTGGTCCAAAGATTGTATTTATATATTGGTCGTACAGAAATTAGTATCCGGGGTGGAGAACCTGCATTGAGGTTTTATTATTGTTTCAGATAGGTTGTTATTGTTTAGTCGTTTCTAGAGCGACTCATTTAGGTTGTTAGATTTTAGGATGCGGTAGGGTAGGGGGCTTGCATGTGCAGTTCAAGGCTCTTGTAATGCTAGCTGTGGCCAGGCCATTCATTTTCTGGTTGGTTGCGGTCATCACCTTTCCACATCTTCCATGGCTACCCTCACAGTGCAAGTAAGGTGGTGAAGCAGCTCTGGTAGAAATGAATCAGCAGATTTCCGAAGTAATAATAGTGCACCAGTTTTGCTGCTTCATTAAATGATGGCATGGAGACTGCACAATGAATGGAGGCAAAACTCTTGAATACTTCCCCTCATGATCCTAACCAAGCACCAAAAAGCCAGTGAGTTTGAAGCTGCCATCGAATTGTTTTTTGATAGTGTACTCTACGGTCATGGCACTGTCGAAGCAGTGGTCCTGCGCCTTCTGGCCATTAGCAGCAAAGAGTTCGCCTTTTTCGTGGACACGAGCAGTGATGACGGCTGTTCCTGTTGAAGGTTTCAGGTCAATGTGCTCAACCTGTGGCAGCACACCAGACCTTGAGTTAAGATCAGAATTTATCAATCTATTTTCCCGACACCTTTGTGACTCGTTTGGGCATCAAAGCTTGTTGGAACCTTTCAAGGACTCACATTACTCCTGCAAAAGTTGATTCCATGCAATTTTCATGTGCTATTGTTCAGTCCTCTCCTTTAACCCTAAGCCCTTTGCAGGAGTACGTTTCAAGAGAATGAGGAAATACAAGCTTGGGTGGCACATGTGCACACACGATCTTGTATACTTACATGCATGTGCATGATGTGAATGCTGGCAGTGGATGGGTGGGTCTGGAGGGGCCAATGACTGGGTGGGGGGGGGGGGGGGGGGGGGGGGGGGGGGGGGGGGGGGGGGGGGGGGGGGGGGGGGGGGGGGGAGGGGGGGGGGGGGGGGGGGGGGGGGGGGTGTGGGGGTGGGTGGTGGGTGGTGGTGGTGTGGGTGGGGGGGGATGTCTAGACACATAGGAGGGTGCGTGTGTGCAAGGAAGAGAGTAGGCTTATCCTTAATGTGTCCGCTTTATTTGGCACACACACACACACACACACACACACACACCACACACACACACACACACACACACACACACACGCACGCACGCACACACACAGAGAGAGGGGGAGGGAGAGGGGGGAAGAGGGGAGGGGGAGAGAGAGAGAGAGAGAGAGAGAGAGAGAGAGAGAGAGAGAGAGAGAGAGAGAGAGAGAGAGAGAGAGAGAGAGAGAGAGAGAGAGAGAGAGAGAGAGAGAGAGAGAGAGAGAGAGAGAGGGAGAGAGAGAGGGGGGGGGGGGAGGGAGAGAGAGGGAGAGAGAAGGGGGGGGGGGGGGGGAGAGGGGGGGGAGAGAGGTGAAATACCCCATACCACGCACACCCGTCGAAAGCACAAACACAGTGAATACACGGTGGGAAGGGAGAGGATATATGCCAGCACACCGAGGTCTTACCCATGGCCAGAAGCCGAAAGAGAAATTTCAACCAAAACGTAAACCCAAAGGACATATATCACAGTAGGACGTTGCCCGTTGCTTATGGAACGTTGCTTATGGAACCTCCCGAAGTCAAGAGAGAGAGAGAGAGAGAGAGAGAGAGAGAGAGAGAGAGAGAGAGAGAGAGAGAGAGAGAGAGAGAGAGAGAGGGAGAGAGAGAGAGAGAGAGAGAGAGAGAGAGGGAGAGAGAGAGAGAGAGAGAGAGAGAGAGAGAGAGAGAGAGAGAGAGAGAGAGCGCGCGCGTGCCGGGGGGGGGGGGGGGGGGGGGGGGGAGGGAGCGGGAGGGGGACGAGGAGGCTGGTATGACAAACAGTTGTAATATCTACCTTGATGGATCCGAACTGATATTTCCAAAACCAGCCTAATGACTCGCCCATGCGAGCGTTGTTGACCAGTTCTTTCTCCAGTTGCCCAGCTGCAACTGTGGGTATGTTGAGCTTGACATGCCGAGGTCCTAGAGCATCTGACTTGACAGCCTGCAAAGGAAAGAAGGATTTCACTGCCTATGTATATGGCCGCACCACAGTCATATCCTAGTCGCCAAGTCAAGTAGTGACGACCATATTTTGCAAACGTCAGTATCATCCCCTAACCCCCCCCCCCCCCCCCCAAAAAAAAAAACAACAAAAAGGGGGGGAGAAGCAGCAGACAAAAATGGGGGGGGGGGGGGGTCCTTCCTATTGGATTATCAGAACACCATGTGGTCAGCCCAAGGCAGTAAATGCACCCATGTATAGGGGCAAGTAATAGATATTGTGCATAGTCTGCCCCAACAACCACATGTGCATAGCACTCACCTGCCAACGCCGAATTAAAGTCTCGGCTTCTTTGAACGTCAACTCAAGCTTTTTGTCTGTTGATGGCCTGTACGCCACTGCAGAGCGGATGTCCCCCACAAAGCCTTTAGCTCTTGTCATCTGTTGCACAGCTCCAGCGTGCAACCTGCAGAGCACCGTCATTACCATGCATCAGGTGGGAGCAGTAATTGGACATGTGTTACAAAGCAAAGGTTCTGAACAGCCATTACAACGAAGCCATTGACATAAAGAGAGCCCAATTCGCTCCATCCATACAGAAAACAACAGAGATCCTTGCTTAGCTTAAGAACTGCCCACCCTAAAATGGACTTCAGATACCAGTCAGTTGAAAAGGGGCCAGCCAACCTGTCGACGCTGCTTGGTAGACTGTTGCGCCCTGGCAGTCGTCTACTTGCTGCAAGCAATCCAACACAAAGAAATATTGCCCCAGCAAGCCCCGCCCAAATAGCTACCTGCTGCGTCTTGGACTGCCGAGCATGTCTCCGGAGTGCAGGCATATCTACTCTTGCGAGTGTCAGTGTATCTGCTCGTGGAGCAACCTAAGACAGAGTACAAACTCAGAATCAAACATGCAAACTCATGAGCCATACTAAGGCAAGTTGCAGTTTTGTCGAGTAGAAAAAGACACATAAAAACTACCGAAACGTGACAGAAAAGTCTGTGGGATGTAATTCCTTTCTAAGTTACAGGGGCAAGGGTGAAAGCTGTATAGTATTTCTATATGGGACCTATTGGCCATGAGACTAAGTCAAGTGCACAAGCACAACTGCAAGCATAAGAAGAATAAAGAATGCAAGATGTCTTGCATGACTTCACGCATTCTGCGCTCATGCCAATGCCAGGGATAACTTGCCTGTGGACCTGAAGTGGCTTCAGGACCGGCTATCGACTTCAGTGGCACGGCTTTG
Organism: Botryococcus braunii; assembly: GCA_002005505.1. NCBI lineage: Eukaryota > Viridiplantae > Chlorophyta > Trebouxiophyceae > Botryococcus > Botryococcus braunii. The sequence goes on from KV908370.1 coordinate 491,886, forward strand.
GTCGTCCTTGAGATCCCCTGGATGAGGCCGTCCGCAAATCTAACCAACTGGGTCTTCCAAACCGGCCCATCGCGGTTGTGTAATGAGAGGTAACTTGTAACACGTTTATCCTGCGAGTTGAACTCCATGGAAGTTGTTTGGGCCAGTAACAATCGCGTATGCCTGACGCAAGTGTGTTCACGATATCAAGTGGGAAGTGCTCCAAAGGTGATCTGCCTGACAGTCAGACAGTTGACTTTCAATAAGCCTTGTAAACTCCAAACAGCAAAACCACTCCAGAAGGTATGCCGAGGCATAAGGTGAGACTGAAGTGCAATGTCCCTTCTAAAAGTGGATATACCTGCCACATTTGATGCATGCCTGCGAAATTGGGGCCCGTACCTCAAAATAAGAAGTTAATGATGGCACTGGGAGTTCCTCAGCAGTATCTCGGAAACTTGCAAATCCAACCTGCACCCGACAGTTTCATTCTGTCCAAAAATATACATACAATAATTTAAAAATGTATATAATAACAATTATTTGGTCCTGAGTCCTAATAGTCTATAAAGATAATAATATTGTAGCCGCAAATGGAGTGCCCAAACAGCTAGGACCTCGTCCTCACTCCTCTATGATCAAACAGTTGACAGGAATAACAGCCTCAGGAGATACACTGTTCAAGGTTGCATCGGCGCTGCAAAGCAAATAGACTGACCCACCTTGCTCAACCACAACTCTGAATAGAGACAGAGGCCATGAAGTAAGTCTGAATCCTCTTCAGGTGTGTTAGAACGTATATATTGCAATGCTCCGGCTGGCTCAGGCAAGGGTTCAGGGTATCTTGTGCTTGGGCGATTCTCAATCCTTTCAGAAGGCCCAACGATGACTCCTGAAAACAAGCCACCATCTCAGATCATGACTAGTGTCTGCCTAATCAGGCAAGACTTCGAGCTTGTGGGCAACATTTCAACGATGACTAGCAAAGCAGCTGTGCACTGCAGACGCCATACAGGCAGGGCTTCT
>KV908370.1:497890-500390 GCA_002005505.1 Botryococcus braunii
GGTACCTTCCTCACACTCTGTAATGATCACTATCACTATGACCTATGTGATCCCATGGTCACTATCGAGACCTCTGCACTGACTTGCTTTGAAGTTCACTTGCAACTGTACCTATACTGAATATTGGATTATGAGGAACATGAGACATATATCGATCCAACAACAGAACTGTCAGTGTCATGTGTTGCACAATCAACCAAATTCTTATGAATCTGCTTCATGCTTGCCAATACACCTGCAGTGACCATCGCCTGCTCCATCCAGTGGGACAGATCCTCCCAGAATATTAATTTCAGTGTTCAAAGTCAGAGAACAGATCATCATCTCAATTTTCTTCAAAGCAGCTGCCCATGGAACAGAAGGCTTAGTGGTCAGACAAGTGAAAACGGTGAGAAAAGTTGCCGCACATATGACACTGCCAAACACTGCTGATGACAGATCAAAGGCTGCAAAGCCATACTATGTGGGCCACACCCTAGTTCAAAATACTCTGTGTTTCTCAAATGTATCTCGTATATGGCTCCACGAACCCTGTACAGTAGACCTCGGACACGAAACCCTGTATCTCGTATATGGCTCCACGAAACCCTGTATCATGTTAGCCCTGCACACAGTAACCACATCCTTATGATGCAGCAGGTGGATTTGGCAGGTAATATGCACGATACCCATGTACAATGGTACTTGGAGGGCAATTGTCAGTATAGGATATCACAACGTTTACAAGGCACCTGTATAACTTAGTACAAACACCCTAAGATGACAGTCCACCTGGACCATGGCCATAGTCATGGAGTGCCAACAACCATTTCAATATCAGGAAAGGCTCCTGGGAAGACATTGAGTACCAATCTCAGGGGGTCGACCAGAAAGGAGGAAAAATCAAAGCTGGTGGCATCAACATGGGATGTTGCTGTGCCCAGGTTTACTATATTTCACGGTTGCCAGTCTACCAGCAAGTAACCCTTCCGACGGTTTTCCCAAGTTTCCCGCTCTTGCGATGCATCCTCCTCAGGGAACAAATTGAGCTCGTTCACTGTCATCAGGTCGGGCACCCCTACTTCCCGCTGCGTTTTTCAATTCACCTGCTTTTCTGGAAAAATTGTGGCACTTTCAAGATGGTCCCTTAGCCTTGCCGTGGATTATTGTATTGCACTTGTCATTGGTGTATGCTCTTGCCAGCGTCGTCTTTTGGTTTGGCAGTCCCAACAACTTATTTGCAGAGAAGGAACGAGGAGAAATTTCTAGAAAGCAACAGTCCTGGGCATAGCATCAATATTTAGAATTCCTGAAGCCCGGCAAGCAACCCTGCACATGTCATCAGTATAATGTCTCTAAATGCCCACCCACACAGCGCCTCTTTCCCTCCCCCCCCCTTTCTGTCCCAGATCCAAACCCCCGCTCTCCTCACTCCCTCTCTTTGATTGCCCCCTGCTGAGACATAAGTCCTGGATTCAAGCAAGTTCTAGACGACACAAGGACAAGAGAGGGCGCGCGCGCACACACACACACACACACACACACACACACACACACACACACACACACACACCACACACACACACACACACACACACACACACACACACACACACCTGCACGCGCGCCCGCATGTCTAGGTGGAAACCATTGATGCTCTTTCTTAGAGAAGCCCCACGGGGAATGGTTGGCACGGGACTCCGTCACTGTCTGACAAGAGGGCCGTGTGGAAAGGTAGGCCTTCTCGACCATGGCACACGAAGCAACACTGCATGCGCGCACCATGGGCTACAAGGTGGTCTTCACAGACCACTCACTCTTCGGCTTTGCAGATGTGGCGAGCATACTCGTCAACAAATGCTTGAAGTTTACTCTCGCAGATGTCCATCAGGTTCAAGCCCTCTTTACCTCAAACCCCCCCCCCCTACCTTGTACCAAGCATGGCAGGTGATTTGTGGATTCCACTGTTTCCCTTCCCACTGGCTTTTGGGGACGTGGTGAGCTCCCCTCTTCAAGGATCTCCCAACCACCCAACGCCCTGCCACACCCCCCTCCCCTTCGATCAAACACCTTGCCTTGCTCCTCACCACGCGCGCGCGCGCGCGCACACACACACACACACACACACACACACACACACACACACACACACACACACACACACACATACGCGTGGTCACGTGCTCGCGGTCGCTTGGACTGTCCCCGACTTTCTCAGTTTTGTCAACGGACCCGCATGGTTAGACAGAGAAAGTGGCAGCCTATTGACTCTGTTGGCATCTGGACAGGTGATATGTGTGTCCCATACCAGCAAAGAAAACACAGTGCTCCGGGCCTGCCTGCCACCGCATAGAGGTGAGAACAAGTGTAGTTGGTTGCACCTCTTGAAGGTCTCGGATATCTTATGGAAGTAGTCACATTGCTAGCAAAAGAAACCACAAGGGCAGAGCAAACCATCATGACGTCATCTGTGTCGATGACAAAGCGGTGGCTTGCTTTGTGCCGAATAGGCATACTGCTC
>KV908370.1:502890-510390 GCA_002005505.1 Botryococcus braunii
GAGGTGCAGCTCTCCCTCAGTGGCAGTGACTCGAGGAGGGAGGGGGGGGGGGGGGGGGGGGGGGGGGGGGGGGGGGGGGGGGGGGGGGGGGGGGGGGGGGGGGGGGGGGGGGGGGGGGGGGGGGGGGGGGGGGGGGGGGGGGGGGGGGGGGGAGAGAGAGAGAGGAGAGGAGAGGGGGGGGGGGGGGGGGGGGGGGGGCTTATGGGACGCCGTCACATGCTGGACCATCGTGACGATGGTCCAGCAGGGTGTACTGTGACAGAGGTGGATCACAAGTGATGACGGGTGTCATTGGCCCAGGCGACCAGGCTTTTCAGCCTGCAGTGCTGCCTTGATGTTTCCCGCACTGACAATGTGTGTGTGTGTGTGTGTGTGTGTGTGTGTGTGTGTGTGTGTGTGTGTGTGTGTGTGTGTGTGTGTGTGTGTGTGCATAGGCGGGCATGCGCGTGTATGTGGGGCATGAGGAGGTTGTTGGAGCAAGCAGTGAAGGATGCAGTGCATGGCACCGGGCATGTAGGTGCTGCCAGAGGAGATGCTGCTGCTAGCGGATCCGAATCCACAAGCCCTTCTGGCAGCCGTAGAGGAAGCCCTGCTGCGCCTTCCTTTCATTGATCCAGCCAGACAGCATGACAAGGTTGGCTAAGCCATTACGTTCTGCTGTGTGTGTGTGTGTGTGTGTGTGTGTGTGTGTGTGTGTGTGTGTGTGTGTGTGTGTGTGTGTGTGTGTGCTGTGTCTGTGTCTGTGTCTGTGTCTGTGTCTGTGTGTCTGTGTGTCTGTGTCTGTGTCTGTGTGTCTGTGTGTCTGTGTGTCTGTGTCTGTGTCTGTGTCTGTGTCTTGTGTCTGTGTCTGTGTCTGTGTCTGTGTGTGTGTGTGTGTCTATGTGTCTGTGTGTGTGTGTGTGTGTGTGTGTGTGTGTGTGTGTGTGTGTGTGTGTGTGTGTGTATGCACGTGTGTGTACGCATGTGCGCGTACGTGCTCCTGCGTGTGCCATTCACACACGCACACCTCTTCGGATGTATCAAATCTTGTACGGCGTCCATGATTACATATGTCCAGCCACTTGAAGCAGATGGGCACGGGCAGGTGGCAAGGATGTACTCGTGGCCCCGCGTGGCGGAAAGGACGGAGGCGGTGTATATCGCCGCAGCAACAAGCCTGCGGGACGACAGCCTGGCAGCGCGTTTTCGGCGGTACGCAAAGTGCGGCACCTACTTCGGACCCCTGTGCTGCCTCATCGCTGCCTTCGACTACCTTCTTTGGCTTTTTCTGGAGTGGTTGCTTCCAGCTAATGAGATCGACTTGGCTCCGGACCTCCCTGCTGATGCCTATCCAAAAATGACGTATGGGAATGACGGTGTGGTTAAGAGTAAGACCAATCCCCCAGCTTCAAGTAAGACCAACCCCCCAGCTTGAAGGCGCTGCTCCGCCTGAAGGGGACAGAGGGCCCTGGGGAATGGGCTTCAGAATCTTTGCAAAGCATATCTCTGCACAGTACCGATGTTACAGATGTATCAGCAATGCGTTCGGGAGGTGACATCAGAGGCATGAATGGAAGTCCGTCGATGCAAGTGCACTTTGCGGTTTGTGGGGCAGGGCTTGGGGGGGCACGTGCACGGAAGGGCCTCTATCAGACTGGATCAAAATCGGGCGTCAGGACGCCACACATAAGAAGCCCGGACCTTCTCAACAAGAGAAGGCAGCTGGCAACTCAGTCTTTTTGGATGGACAAAGATATTGCCACACGTGATGCCCGGGTTTCTAGTGCTGGGTAGAATGCATTAAACTGGGGAGCAAAAGCGTTTGGGGCAGCAGGTGGGGAACTCTCCCCAACCCCCTTAGTTCCTTGGCTGTTTTGGGGCCGGCGGGGGGCCGGAGTGTAGGATGAGATTCCGCCAAAACCTGGGGGTCGTCACCCTGGGGCAGCGCTGGTGTATGATGAGGGCTCCGCCTAATCATGAAGCAGGCTTGCTTTTCAACAGGGGTTCAATTGCAAGGAAGGAAGGAAGGAAGGAACATTACATCCAGGACCAGCCACTGGGTACATGTAGCGGCATTAATGTACATCACAAACACTGGCTTCCGCACTAATTGTGAGGTCCACCATGGCACGAGGGGCAGCATGGAGCAGCGGTGCTCAAGATTAGTAACCTGATTACGATCTTGCAGGCCGACGTTCTTCGGATATGCTTCAGTTTCAAGTCTAGACATTCTTCGTGGAAGATAGAGAATTTAGCAGGGATGGCCTTGGGGATTGTTAAGAAACTAGTTGAGCCTTGATATGCATGTACCTATTATGTGCATTGCGACAGTGATTCCCAGGACACAAGGAGCAGTCATGAGATGTTGGGTGTCTCAAGCATCATGCACAAATCATTGCCAAAGTTTACACATTATGCAGATCATGGCACCTAGGCGTGGCCCCACCTGCCACGACTTTGTTTTGAAACCCGTCCGGTCATGAATACTCCAACGTCAAAAATGACACGACGAGCACTCTGATTATGAATACATCAATTGTTCTTCTCAACGTCCGTCCACTGTCAAGGGCCTCAACAGAAACTCACCGAGAGCGCCCCTCGCTGATTAATCCGCTATACCCAAAATTGGTTTTAAAAGAAATGCTGAACCAAAGAAAACATGAAGCGTCCCCCACCCCCCCCCCCCCCCCCGGACAAAAAGCAGGTTTCCTTGCCTCGACCAAATGCCTGAGTGTTTGTGCAAATCAAGGCGACGACCTGCACTTCAAAGGGGACCTCCATAACGCTGCACCCATTGAGGTGCAATCACCAGTTTAAGGCCTAAGAGAGTCCCCCGGCGATCCCATCCTTCAAAAGGGCCATGGCCTGTGGGCCGCATGCCTACAGCACGCCTCCCACACAGCACGTGCCAAACTTGTCCCTCCAGCAACACATGCCTAACGAAGACACTCTCCGACGATGTGCGTGATCATCCACACGCGATTCTGTATGATTAGTACCGAGGCGTGCTTACAGAGACGTGCACAGTAGTGACAGGCGACTCCAATGTGCCCAACCCCCAACTGACATGTGGCACCCATGTGAAGCATGCCGTGCCACATGCAGCCTGCCACATGCCACTTACCATGTGCGAGCCATTGACATGCAACTGCCATCTGTGGCCTTCCAGCAGCATGTGACTACCCTGGTCGCCTTGCCAGTGACGGTTGCCAATCACGCGCAGCCTGCCACTGGCGTGTGCCAATAGCATGCAGCCTCCACTGAGGTGTGCTAACCACGTCCAGCCTGCCAATGACATGTGACAACCACGTGCGGCCTGCCACAGACACGTGACAATCACAGTCCGCCACTTCACATCTGCCAACCATGTGCAGCCTGCCACGGACATGCTACTGTGACTGGCATACGCCCCCCCCCCCCCCCGCCATGCCTGCCCCTAGCACCTCTGCCTGTCGACCATGTGCAGCAGGAGCCCGCTCGAGCAATTTCTGAGCCAAACACACTGAACGCTCACGTGCGCAAGCCATCCGTGGCGGCGCGTGCTATTAGGGTGGAGGGTTGGAATGTGATCAATGCAGAACTCCACATTCCACCCCTGAAGTTAAAGGCAGCTGAAGGGTTGGCTAGGAAAGTTAATCCTGGGATCCAATGCCGGGATGACGGCCTAGCTCCTTAAGTAGACGGGGCCACCTCGGAGCCACCAACCCATTCTGGAAACAGTAAAAATGCAGGACGAGAGAGAAAAGCAAGCGGAAAACGCATTGCCTAGAGGGCGCGGGCGTCCTGAGCTACACATGGCGCACAGCACGCGTTTCCCGCAAGTACTAGCCCCATTTTCCCCGCACGTACTTTGCCCCCCCCCCCCCGGGACTGCTCCCCTGCAGCAAATGCTCCCCCTAGGGAATTGCTGCCCACAAGCAATGCTCCCCAGGACATGCTGCCCGCAGGCCCCCAGCTTGCTAAAGGAAGGGGACTGCCAAACCTGCTTTATACCTGGCTTAAGAACAAAGCTGGCACCCTTGGAGCTCCCTTGCTGCACTGAGCAAAGGCAACAAAGCACGACGCTGCCTGTTTAGGCAGGCACCTCGGCATCCTCCTTGGCTTGGAGCTGTTGATTACCCAAATCAAGAAGTTGCCTTCTTAGGCAGGCACCTTGGCACCCTCCTGACCAGGGAGCCGCTGTTCCATGCCAAACAGAGAGGGCGCCTAAATAAGCAAGGTGCCTTGGCACCCTCCCTGGCCTGGAAGCCGCTGTCCGCTGGTGCCAAATCAATAGGTTGCCTACTTGGACAGGTACCTCTGCATTCTCCTTGGTTTGGAGCAGTCGAATAGCCAATCAAGAGGTTGCCTACTTGAGCAGGCACCGTGGCATCCTCCTTGACCCCGGAGCTGCTGTCCGCTGCCAAATCAAGAGGTTGCCTAATTAGGCAGGCACTTTGGCATCCGCCTTGACCAGGGAGCTGCTGTCCATTGCCAAGCCCATGGCGTTCAGCCCGTTGTCCACATACACCACGCTTCCTGTGATGGCTGAGGCCAGGGGACTCAGGAGGAAGGCGGCTGCGACACCCACCTCCCCGGCCTCCATCTCCTTCTGGATGGGAGCGTTTGCGTATGAGTACCTGCGCATTATATGATCAAGAGTGAAGCCATTTTGCCACCCCGCAGCATACTGCCTTCACTTCCCCTGCCTATCCGCCCCCCGATGGGGGGGGGGGGGGGGGAGTATCAAATTGATCACTTATACCCCCATCAGCCATGCCGCAGCCAACAAGAGAAGAGAGTCACCAGGGCAGCCTAGAGCCTTCCCAGTTCTAGAAAAGAGCAAAAAAAGGGGGTGGGGAGAAGAAGGGTTCCCTCGGAGGGAGGTGGGGGGGGGGGGGGCACGAGCACCGCAGTCTCCTCTCCCCCTCCCACCCCCGCGGGGGGGTGGGGGGGGGGGGTGGGGGGGGGCAACTACATACCAGTATCTGCAAGTAAGACTGCAAGACAGACCCATAATAAAAAATAATAACAATGAACTAAGTTGGGATCCAGGAAGGTGCCACATGACGTTGAGCAGACCGAGTCCCACAAACTTTCTCCACTTGTACTTCTCTGCAAACTTCCCAGGACATTCTCGGGACACTGCAGCCCATGCTGTCATCATTCACCAAAGGTAGGGCGTGCCCGATGTTTCGGAATTAACGAAGGACGTCAGCCTGTCAAGAATCCACAAAACGATAGGCCTGCATGTTTCAGGTGGAAAAAAAAAAAAAAAAAAAAAAAAAAAAAAAAAAAAAAAAGGGCCGGGAGGGAGGGCGGGCGGACCGGATCATGTCGTCAATAAAGCCAATGGACTTGGCTGCGCGGGAGCCCAGGGGACCGGCAGAGATGGTGTTGACGCGGACCTTGAACTTGCGCCCCGCCTCGTAGGCCAGCACGCGCGTGTCGCTCTCCAGAGCAGCCTTGGCGCTGCTCATGCCTCCTCCATACCCGGGAATGATGCGCTCCGAGGCTATGTACGTCAGAGAGATGGCGGCTCCCCCCGGATTCATGATAGGGCCAAAGCGCTGGATCATGGACACATACGAGTAGGAGGAAGCACTGAGGGCCGCCAGATAGCCCTGCATTCACCGCGAATGATGACTTGACAAGGATGATTACGAGGGTGTTAATGAATGCTAGCCCTGCATTCAGCGCGAATGATGCTTTGACAAGGATGATGATGAGGTGGTAATGAGCGATAGCCCTGTATTCTCCGCAAATGATGCTCTGACGAGCATGCTTATGAGGGTGTTAGTGAATGGTGAAAAGATTTTTGGTCTAACTACAGATTTTATAAGAGGGAGAGAGGGAGAGAGGGAGGGAGGGAGGGAGGGAGGGAGGGAGGGAGGGAGGGAGGGAGGGAGGGAGGGAGAGAGAGAGAGAGAGAGAGAGAGAGAGAGAGAGAGAGAGAGAGAGAGAGAGAGAGAGAGAGAGAGAGAGAGAGAGAGAGAGAGAGAGAGAGAGAGAGAGAGAGAGAGAGAGAGAAGGGCGGGGGAGGGAGGGAGGGCGAGGGACAGTGTGTGTGTGTGTGTGTGTGTGTGTGTGTGTGTGTGTGTGTGTGTGTGTGTGTGTGTGTGTGTGTGTGCGCGCGCGCGAGAGAGAAGGGGGGGTGGGAGGCACCTTCCGGGAAGTCTCCAGGAGGGGCTTGGCAACTTCTGGCCCATTGGCAAGAGAGTGGACCAGCACATCGATTTTGCCAAAGTCAGCCTCCACCTGCTTGGCCACCTCAGAGACTGTGAAGCCCTGCCCCGCTGCCGCTGCGTACCTTTTGTTTGCTGCCACCTACGCCAGACACACCACCCAACTGTCTTCCTTCATCTTTCTTGATTTGCCGTTTTTCTTGTGTCTCTCAGTCAACCTGTATGTCCGTCTATCCGTGTAGCATCTATGTTCCATATTCTTCATGTCAAGTCAGTCAGTCTGTCTATCTATCAATCATGCATGTTTTAATTTCTACTTGTCCCTTTCTTTATTGCCCCATGGCTGCCTGCCAGGCGCTCTCAGCTCTCTCTCTCTCTCTCTCTCTCTCTCTCTCTCTCTCTCTCTCTCTCTCTCTCTCTCTCTCTCTCTCTCTCTCTCTCTCTCTCTCTCTCTCTCTCTCTCTCTCTCTCTCTCTCTCTCTCTCTCTCTCTCTCTCTCTCTCTCCCCCCCCCCCCCCCTCGCCGAGGCCCCCCTCCCACCTCTTCTTCCCTACCACTTGCTTCAAACTGTAAATTCTACCATTCGGGTTCCATCTTTCTCTATTCGTTCCCATTTGCATTTGTTCTTCGCACTTCATTTGCCCCCCCCCCCCCTGTTCTACAGCTTGTAAGTCGGGCAAGTATCATTTCTTTCTCCTCCCTTCCCTCTGCAGTATTTTCATACTTCTCTTTCGATCTTCTGTTTATGTGCATGGCAAGCATTCACCCGCTTTGTGTAAGACAGAACTGTGGGGAGGCGGGCACCATGCGTTCAGGTGACCCGTCCAATGCAAATTACGCTACTGCTCCTGCTAAACATTAGCTTCTTTGCGGTTTCTTCTGATTTTATTCGTTAATAGGCTGCCTACTGAATCACGATTTCTTCCAACGAAATACGGGCCAAACCTCAGGTGGAACATCTTCTGGGGTGTCGAAGACTGCATCCATAGGGTAGATTTTTGAAAAAGTCATGTTGGAGCCATTGGACAGCTTGGATGTTGCTGCAAACTTGCCCAGCTCCAGAGATTTGGTGAAAACGCCAAGGGCAGGCACCTGCAAACAATGCAGGCCTTAAGCATTGCACTGAAATACAAACTGCTTACTGGGAAATGTTGCACCAGTTATTCTGAAGGAAGAGCAATTCCAGACTGATGCTATAAGCACTGGGTCCAGGTAATCACGAGCCAAACGCAAATGCTCTGCTTACCCAAACACCCAGGCTGATTTCTGCTCCAGCTTCAGCAAGTGCTTTTGCAATGGCCCATCCAAAGCCCTGCAGCAAACCAAATTGGGCTTCAATGGTTGCCGAGCCACTTGC